>JAQFVV010000004.1:5668286-6268286 GCA_028023455.1 Epiperipatus broadwayi
AACTGCTCTCTTCGAAAAGTAAAGGTAAACTGCCTTTTTGCAACTTCAGAACAGATCTGCCACCTCAATACAATCTCAATTCAGGTATCCCCTCCACGACACAAAAATTAAATAATTAAATCTTATTGAATTGGTTTTAGTTTTACTAATTCGTTTAGCCGATTCGTAAAACATTCCAATGTAATTGCCCAAGTGATCTCAAAAATTTCATTTCCAATTAGTTTTATTTATATCCATTCAGATCTCAATATCTCTGATGACAATTTTAATAAATGATAACATCTTTTTACTTTTTTATTATTTTCAATATCACAATCGAAGTTTTTTTGTTTTAACAAAAAAAATGTTTTACATAACTTGAACATTCCTCTCTCCACGCATTATCGCAAGTTTAATTAAACTCTTTTTGTCCAATTAAAATTATTTTAGAGTGGACAGGAAACCAGAATGCCTTTAGGCTTTTTCTAAATTTAAGACAATGGCTCCCCTCCCTTGCTCAAATGCAACTGAAGAGAAAAATATCCATTACAATTCCGATTTCTTTTTTTTAAGTGTCATAGCATCGGCCGGGATGCGAACCCGCAACCCTGGCAACTGCCTGCAAGTGCAATTTTTAAATAATAGTATGTTAAATTCTCCCTTTTACATTGATTGTAAGCACTCACAAAAAAATAAAAATAAATACGTACTGACAAATTGTAAATAAACGTGTTAGCATTTCTTTTAACAAACAAAACAAAAATCTTCAAAATTATAATTACATTTTGGAGTTTCTTTCTCTTTAAAAAAAAAATAATAAAAATAAACAAAAATCAAATTACAAATTCATATTTCTAAGCCTTTAAATATTGGCTTTAAACGTATGTGTGTGTGAGTTTATATTATCGCCACCGTTCTCTCTCTCAATTTATAACGAATATTGATTATATCAATTGTATAAACCCCCACCCCCCTTTTAATGGGTATTTAAAGATTTTAGACCATTTATTCATTTAACCTTAACTTGTGCTTGGCCACATCAAACGTGCCTGGTACAATATATATATATTATATTTCATTAAAAAAAATATTTGTATAATAATCAAAATCTATAAATATTTGAATTATATTTAAAGGAATACTTTTAAGTAGAAATAGTATTAAAAAAAATACACCTAGCCTGTATTCTTGAAAATTAAATTTTTAATATTTTTCTAGATTTAAAACTTGGATATGTAATAGAAGAGCTATATAGTAATTTCAGACGACACAATGAGATATATGTTTGAAATAACAATATGAATTTGAAAGTAAAATACATAGTGAGAGAATGATTTAAATTTTACTGACATCATTAAAAGAATCAATATGCTAAAATGAAATTGGGATGGGTATGTTGGTAGATTAATGATAATAGATGGATGAGTGATATTTTAAACTGGATCTCAAAAAAATGTAAAATACTTAGAAGGAAATGACATGTGAAATAGATGGATGTTACAAGGAAAATTTACTAGACTGATTTAGAGAAGAAAAGATATGACCTTGAGAAATTAGAAAGACCTTCATCTGGCAGTGAATTGATAATGATCGATTATGATAATATGTATATACAAGGGTTTTTAAAATGTCATTAAATCCAGATCATTTTGTATTCAATAATAAAGTTTTCAATATTGCTATTCTGCAGTACTTGACAATTGCATTTTCTTTTATCAGTTTAAACACAATTGCTTTAATTTTTTTGAAATATCATTACATAAGAATAATTTTCAACCAATAATGATTTGTAATAATAAAATTCTGATTAAATTAAAGGAAATTAGAAAAAATAATTTCCTTGTGATTATGCTAAACATATAACTTTATGCAGAAATAATTATTGAAGAACAATCTCCATATAACTCATTATTTAATTTTATAGAAAGTAACAGTCATATTTGATTTTTGATATCATTTATACATATAATATAATATGCATCTTTGTATGTCTTTTAAGCTATTAATATTTTCCTTAATTTTCTCAAGTGAATTAGAAGCCACATTTTGCGTAACCTATATATATATAGCAAATATTTCTAAACAAGCTTAGTTTATTATTTTATTTATTTATTTTATGATAAATACTGTAAGAGAAAGCATTCAAATCTTTATCTATGATTGTCCCCATCCCTAAACCGGTTTTGAGCTATGGATCTCTTCAGTGAGGAGCTAGGACATCAGATTCAAAAATACCAACTATAACCAAGCATTTATCTAATACTTAACTATTAAGAAGAAGATCTTTAACTTTCAGTCATCTAAGTCTTCAAATTCAGCTCTCCAACTGAAATAGCTATATGTGCCTGAACTAAATTCAGATACTCTATATATTAATAGCCTTAGCAATTTAATATAGCCAAACCTTCAATAACCAAAATTATAATAGTAATAAAACCAAATGATAAATCACATGACCTATATAACTTGTAATTATCAATATGTAATATAAAGCAAATATTTCTAAACAAGCTTATTTTATTTTTTTGTTATTTTTTTTTTTTAATGATAAATGCTCTAAGAGAAAGTATTCAAATCTTTATCTATGATTATCCCATAGCCAGACCGTTTTTGGGTTATGACTCTCTTCAGTGAGTAGTTATAGCTCTCATCAATGAGGAGCTATGGCTCTCTTTAGTGAGCAGCTATGGCTGTCTTCAGTGAGGAGTTAGGACATCGGATTCAAAAATACCAACTCTAACCATATACCTATTTCATTTGGAGAGCTGAATTTGAAGACATTAGATGTCTGAAAGTTTCAGATCTTCTTAATAGTTAAGTATTAGATAAATGCTTGGTTATAGCTGGTATTTGTTCTGGGGATGGGGACAATCATAGATAAAGATTTGAATGCTTTCTCCCATAGCATTTATCATAAATAAAAATAATAATAATAAATAAGCTTGTTTAGAAATACTTGCTCTATATTACATATTGGTAATTACAAACTATATAGGTCTTGTGATTTATCACTTGGTTTTATTACTATTATAATTTTGGTTTTTGAAGTTTTGGCTGTATTAAATTATTAAGGCTATTAATATATGGAGTATCTTAATTTAGTTCAGGCCCATATAGCTATTTCAATTGGAGAGTTGAATTTGAAGACATTAGATGTCTGAAAGTTTCAGATCTTCTTCTTAATAGTTAAGTATTAGATAAATACTTGGTTAGAGTTGGTATTTTTGAATTTGACATCCTAACTCCTCACTGAAGAGAGCCATAGCTCGAATCCAGTCGGAATGGGGACAATCATAGATAAATATTTGAATGCTTTCTCTTATAGCATTTATCATAAAAATAAATAATAAAATAAAATTGTTTAAAAATATTTGCTCTATATTGCTTATTGGTAATTACAAGCTATATAAGTCATGTGATTTATCACAATTTTATTACTAATATATATATATGCTTATCAAAAGCTGCTTTTTTAAACTTACTCCAGTCATCTGCTGCATGCTTGAGTTATGTTATGGATTCCATCTTTATAATATTTTCATTCCCAAATGTTTTTTGGCCTTTGTCTTTATCAGAACTAGGATTCAAAGCTGGAATTAATGCACCTAGAAAGCAGCTATTTTTTTTACTCCTTTATAGTAATCAATATGGCTTCAGAAAGGAGACTGGTGTTAATTAGAAGAAAACCCTTTAATTCCTCTTTGAAGAACTGAAAAGAGACCTATTGATTCCTCTTTGAGGCTTTTAAGAAACCAAGGAAAGCAAATTCTTAATGTGAATTCCATAATTCTTGTTGTTGCAATTGTTATTGCAATGTGATTGCTCATATGGTTGAGTTGCTCACCGGTGCACATTAGTCATCATAGTGAGTTTATTGGTTTTTAACCTCCGAGTTTAAGATCAAGAAACATCATAGTCTTTCTCAGTTGCTTGATAGTTCTTAACTAAATTATCATTTCAGTTTTCTTGAAGGCAGAATGAATATATGAATGAATCTTTTTAAGTAGATTTTTATTATCATGACAGACAAAACTTAATCATGGTCTTTATTCTCAGTAAGCTACAATGTCATGAACCAAAGCAGTGATCGGCAACCAATTCCCAGATCGCAAACCAGGCTGCCATTCAGTGATGCTCTTTTATTTAGATACTTACAACTGCAGATTACTTTCAAGTAGGTGAAGGTTTGCTGAACTGAAAGAAGAAGTATCTAATATTAATTGAGACATTTTCAGACTTTATGAAATTAAAAGAAAAGATGATGAGACAATTGATTTTAAAATTGGAAGGCATAAATAGTGGAAATGTAAATAAAGTGGGATTCATTATAAATAAAAAATTGGAAGAACGATTTTGTTGACATTGATGGCGTATCAGGCAGAGTCGAAAGATTATTTATTCAACTTAATGGAAGATATCAAATGCAGATAATTCAGTTTTATGCCCTAACAAGTTCTCAATCTGATAAAAAAGTAGACGATTTTTATATGAATGTACAAAAGGCTTTTGATCAGATAAAATGTTTTAAAATTATTGTGGATGATTTTGCTGAAAGTTCTATGGATAAATTTACTTATGATGATAGAAATGAGAGAGGACATAGTCTTGTGGAGTTTGCAGAAAAGAAAAAACTGTTTATTATGAATTCTTTTTTTTTTTTTAGAAAACTACTAGCAGAAATGGACATGAGCTACAGCAGATTTTAAGATTGTAATATCCTTGATAAATTCAACACAGGAAGTGATCTTTGGTTAATGAGATGTAAAATATGTGTTTATGTAAAACTAAAGAGACAAAAATTATTAAGGAAACAATATTCACAGTTGATATTTCTAATCTTTAGCAACTTCCCATTGAATTTAAATTAGAACTTGCAATTATTTTGTAATATTAATAGATTTTGAAATAGTTCAGATTTGAATGAAATCAGTAGGAAAATAACTGAACACTATTAAGAACTAGAACAAAGTTAACTGGTATAAAAAAGCAGTCATTTACCTGTACATTTTCTGTTGCGACAAGACAATATACAAAGAAAAGAAAGAATTTGAAAGTTTATAAAAATGATCCATTAAGAAGAATTGAATATCTAGAGTTTTATAAAATGATATGAAAAAGAGTAACAACAATATAAGTAAATATAATTGTGAATTAGCATGGAAGGCTATAGAAAAGAATAAAAATCTCAAAAGTATAAAATGACATCTTGGAAAAAGATATAACATGAAATATGTGGAAAAATTCTATAAAGAATTGTATAGAAATAAAAAAACAAGAAAACAAACTATACCCTATAATTACTATATTTTCTGAATTTCCCAGCATTTTAAATGAAGATATAAGTCATGCAGTTAATCTATGAACAAAGGAAAAGCTCTAGGCAATGATGGAATTATAAACGATATTTTAAAAGAAGCAGATGAAAAAATAGAAAAATTGTTAACAAAGTTATCCATCAAATTGCTATATAATTAAGATGTATCAGATGATTGGAAGAAATGCAATAGTAATATTAGTATTTTAAGAAAGTGACAAAGACGATATTAGAAATTATAGGCCTATTAGTCTTTTATCATTTCTATGCAAAAAATTTTATCAAGGTAATTACAACTTGATTACAATGAACTTTGGGTTTTCACCCACTAAAAGAACAAGCTGGATTTCAAAATGGTTTTAGCATAATGGATCAATTGAAGAAGTTATAGAAAGGATAGTTGAATGAGTTGCCATTATGGTTTAGATTTATACATTATAAAGGATATTTGAGTCTATAAACAATTTCTACAGTGATTAAAGCATTGGGATTACTAGGATATAGACCCAGATTACTGTCATATTCTGAAGAATATTTATCAAAATTCAACAGCAATGATTAGATTATATAGTGATACGAAGAAGATTAATGTTGAGAAGGGTTTATGATAGTGTGATTTCATATCTCCAAAACTTTTTACAGCAGTTTTGCAAGAAGTATTTTGTTTATTACAATTGGAAGTTAAGGGAGTAAAAGTAAATGGAGATTATTTAAATAAAAGTAAATGGCGATTATTTAAAATATCTAAATTTCAATGATAATGTGGTTATTTTTGCAAATAATGCTTCAGAGCTTCAGGAAATGGTGCAAGAGTTATTAACTTAAATGAAATTAAGAAAATAGAAAGATAAATGCTAAAAAGATTAATGTTCAATGGATTTCCTCAAAAGAAGAAAATAAAGATTGATAATAATGAATTAGAAGAAATTAACAACCACAAATACTTTAGTCAAATTATTAATATGGATGGAAACATAATGGATGAAATTAATCAAAATTAAACTAGGATGGAGCACTTTTGGTAAAAATAACTTGGGCTACATGTTTGAAAGATACGGTTTGTAGTAAGTGCATTTTACCATTTCTTACTTAGATGAGCAATACAGAGACTTTACTCAAAGAAATATGAAAATATGTATATTAGAAGTAACAAAAGAGGATCTAAAATGAAATTCATCAGTGAGAGAACAAACTGACATCATTGAAAGAATTAAGAGACTAAAGTGGAGCTAAGCTGGAATATTATTAAAAGAGATTATAATATATAGACATTTGAAATCTTAAACTGAATCTCAAGAGATTGTAAAAGATCTAGAAAGAGACCTTGTGAAATAGATGGATGAATTTACAGAAATTTACTGGTGTGATAAAGAAAATAGGCTAGAAATTGAAAAAACTGGATTAAACATGAAGAGACTTTCACTCTGCAATGGACTGCCTGAAATTAAAAAAAAAACAAACTAAAGTTTTGAACCCAAACTAATTTAAACTTCTCAGCTTTTTTTAAATACGAAATTTGGGATTTTAATGTAAGTAATATAAAGGAATAAAAGCTAGCTATAACTGCATTAATTTTGGCTATGAATTCTCATGGATGAAGACAAAATCCAGAAAACAGTCTAAGGTTGTAAATATTATAATACCATATTAGATTGACTGATTTCAGAAGCATGTGAATAAACATCTGAGATTATTATATTATTCTTGGTATTATTGCTAATCATTAACTTTTATATATTTTTAATACTAGTATATTTTATATATCTGGAATCCAGATATAATATAGGGGATTTGGACACAGAATTTTAAGTTCTCTTCAATCTTGTGGAAATTAATCTTCACACATGCACTATTGTGTGAATAAAATTTTATTATATCTTAAAATAAATTCAATCATTTTTAACATCCTGGCTAGAAAAACTTGAAGATCTGAAAATTTTTCAATCAGATTTAGGATTTTTCTTTCAGGTAGATGGCCTATAGTCAGCCTAATTAAAACATTCAATATGGTTTGGTAAATGGATATTTAGCTTTTCTTAACTGGAAGTTAAAACAATGATGAAAAAACATTCAAACACTTGATAACCTTAGTACATGCATGTGCTTAATTTTATTACAAGAGAGACCTCTACAAATCTTAACACAATATTCGACTTTGTAAAGATAAGAGCGGCCATTCTTATCTTCAACCTATTTTTCTAATTATATAGGCAAATCTAAAGTACAAGGCATATGTACTAAGGTTATATATAGCCTTATATAAATATTACATGCTGACATTGTGCTTAATAAGAATTAATATTCAAACATTTGTTAACTTTCTATTTCAGTATAAGGGATTATCAGCGAAACCTTTGCCTTGCAGTGTTTTTTTTTAAATCTTTATCTGTGATTAGAATTGTCTGATGTTAAACACAAAAGAAGAAAGCATTTGAAAAAATAACTATATTCAATAGTTTCTAGTCTTCCAATCCTTCACTTACGTGAGCCAACTAGCTCGAAACCAGCTGGTCTGGAGGTGGAGACAATGAAAGAGATATTGAATTCTATCTCTCTCAGTATTTATGTAAACAAAGCTTGTTAGGAGCTATTGGTAAAGCTCCATCTAGTGATCATATATATATATAATAGTTAAGACTTAAAAATTGCACTTACAATTCAAGGTGGACTTAAAAAAATTAATTCAATTGGATCTTCGTTCGCATTTTTTTTATTATTCACTATAATTATCTATGCTGATAGTTTGATGTAAAAAAAGTCTATCACTTTGATTAATTTTCTATAAAATTCTATATATGAAAGAGTTTTATAATTGTAAACTATGCTCAAAATACCTCAGGTAGTGGAAATTTTCAACTTATTATTTTCTTTGGTTCACTGTCCATTGATTATTGAAAACATTATTTTTATATTAACGTTTTGGCCAAGTATTGCCAAAATAAAAATTGACAAGTTTTTAATAATTTACAATGAAACTCAACAATATTTGTTTCAAAATATTTTTTCCATTTTGGAAAGAAAATCAAATTTTTAAAAAATTTTATATTGAGATTCTTTTCTACAAATACTTTTAAATAATAAGATCACTCAAAACATCTTGCATTATTCACAATGATATTATTAGAAGGAAGAACTTTCTTCACATTTAAATTTTTTTTCCATCCAATTTCAATTAAATAAATCTATTAAAATTTGATAATTGATTAGTCTATAATTTCAAATATTTATATGATTTTTGTATAACAGTTCATGCAATTTAATGGGGATTTAATTACTTCACTTTGCAATACATTTTTAATGTTATTTGCTAATTAATTTATTGTAATTATTACTTCTAATACAGAATTTTATTTGACTTCAATTTTTTAATATTTTTCATTGAAAATATGCATAAAGAATCTGCAAATTCTAAATAAGCTTTGCTAAAATCATCTTCAAAGAATCGTTTTAAAATGAATCATTGAGTGATAAAAATATATTCTTATAAAACAAGATAAACTTCCAAAATTCTTCATAGCAGGATAAGATGATAGTCAACAAATTTTTAACATTTTAAACTGGTTTATTACTGAATGTCCACAAATTCACAAAAAATTTTCAAAGATTTTGTCCTAATAGCTTATATGGAAAAAAAAATTTAGAATTATTACTTTTAAGTGTGTTGTCATCAAATCAAATCCCTAATGTGCAGAATTATGAACAGTGTAAGTATCACATGATCACCATTTCTATTGTACGGAGAGTTTTGCCTGTGTTAACAGTATAAGTAGTTCATCCAATGCCTATTAAATGATTTTTCAAATTTCATTTTTAAATGGCTGTAAACAATATTCCCTCCTCCCGATATCTTTTCAATTTTACAAAATTAATTTTTACAGTTCTCTGCTAAAATGTGTATTAAAATACCGATTTATGGTCTCTGCTGTTTAATTTTATAAAGGAAATAAATCAATCATTTTTATCATGTCATTGTTTTTATCAAAACTGAATAATTACTCCCATTGGTTGAAACTGATTTTGATATTTGGGACAATGATTGCATTATGTTTTCAGAACAATAAGCAGTAATGACATTATTTGGGTAGGTCTTGATTTTGTCTTTCCAGTTGAAATCCACTTCTGAATCATCAAACATTTCTAACATCAGTTTGTTTGTCCAATAGTGGAGATATAACTACAATGGTGTTTTAAACTGTGAAAAGATAAAATTTCTTCCATAGCTGATACTTTGGGATCCAGAGATGAAAATTTATTTGTAAAAAAAAAATCGCATACAAATATGTATATGAATAATTCTGTATGCCTTTTTGATGATAAATCATCAACCATTATCAGTCCACTGCAGGATGAAGGTCTCTCCAAGTTCTATCCATCTCTGATCTTTAGCTTCTCTTCTCCACATCACCCCTGCACACTTTCTTATTTCATCCATCCATCTCACATGTGGTCTCTTTCTGGGTCTTTTACAATCTCTTGGAATCCAGTTTAAAATTTCAGATGTCCATCTATTATCATCTCTTCTAGCAATATGTCAAGCCCAACTCCACCTCAGTCTTTTAATTTTTTCAATGAGGTCAGTAACACCTGTTTGTTCACTTACCCATACATTGCATTTACAATCTCTTCTTGTTACTCCCAACATGCATCTCTCCATACTTCTTTGAGTGGTCTTTGTTTGCAATTGAAACATATTTCCAAACAAGCATATTGGTTTAAAACAAATTTAGTTAGCATTTCTTCAATAATTAAACACTTTTACTTAGTCATTTTGGGGCTAAAAAAAAAAATAAAGTATTTAACTTTAATTAACAACAATAGCTTACTTGTTTATTTTCACTATAAATTAAGAAATATAGTCCTTTTATTATTTTGGCTTGCAGTGAACAACACATGCAACTGACAAGCGATTATTCATTGCAAAAGTTGTAAAAGGGAATGGCAATCAGAACACAAGAATGTGATTTCCTATTGCCTATCATATAGTTATGTTTATTTATATTATCTATTACAAATTTGTTATAAAACTGCAATAAATTCATATAAAACTTTTATGTTTGTACAATTTTTTTGTTTAAATCTTAAAATAATTAAAAATTAGCTAAATTGAAGAAGAGAACAATCTAGGTGTATGTAAAGAAAAGATAATGTAATCGGAATGAAAGTGAAGATCGAATCTAACTGCAAAAACAATATCTGCACTACAAGGGCGCCATCTAGGCATTTGAGCCTAGAAAAATTTATAAAGTAGGCAGATACGCGCTGTTAAGATTCCACTTTATTTAAATATTCCGATCGTTAGCCCAAGTCACTAGCTCAGTGGAGACGCAGAGATAAAAATCTATATCTTAATTTATATCTTAAATATCAATGAGTAAAAGCCACTGCCAGAAATTAACATATAAAAATATTTATTTACGCACATATAAAATAATATTTAAATTTTGAGGAATAAGTTTAACATTTTAGATTTTTATATTAACTTTTAATTTTACATTTAACTAAGTTTCAATGAGTTTAATTATTATTTAGATAGTCAAGTATGAATAGACTACATAGATCTGCATTAGAAAAGAAAATATTCTTCCCTGGTTTAACCTTAGGCAACAAATTTCGCAACCAAATTGGCGCCAATCCATCTGATACATTCATGTATTCAATGTAGCATGATACGACAACACAAAATACTATATTGTCAGGAATGTACATCTGAACAATAAGTAGAAATAGAGAAGACATTGACTCTCCACCAACAGGAATGTGACATCTGTTGGCAAGTAGAACAATAAACAAAAAACTCCATAGGAATGGACTGCGGTCTTCTGCCGACTTACAAACCCATCCATAGGCAAACAGAGGGTGTGTGGCGTATATCTATAATCCTGCCCGTAGCGGACCTCATACTACATCTACTAATTACACAAATATATCCAATCCATTGAACCAATTCAACTACGAAATGAATAACCTAAGATTACCCTCCCTTAATACAACTTTACAAAACTATATAGCCATTCACGCCCGACTTAATTTTAACATTTAAATACGTTCGCACAGATTTGTTTAAAAATGTTGGGTATAGATCGATTACATAGATTCCACAGTCAAAAACATTTCAAAATAAACATAAACGATCAAAATACAAAATTATTGATACCGACAATCGCAGAGGGAAACCTATAAGTAACCCAATAGTATTCACCATAAGATACTTGCGTTGTCACCAATAACTCAAAAGACATCCGAATAAATACATTTTAGATACTCACCGTAAGGTATCATTATTTATCGAATGTCTATATATTTTGATCAAATATGAAAACCAAAATATAATTAACCGCAAACGAATCCATGCAAGCGTCTATAAACAACTTAAATTTCATACATTTAAATAATCTTTACAATAAGAAAAGAAAAAAAAAATGGAAATGATGTTTATCAATCGGAAAACATATAAAATTAAACATTATTAATTTGATTTAAAAACTTACAAAAGTCAGATAAGAGTCCGTTTTAACATCTCAGTTGGCTTGTTTATCAATTTGTAAAACTTGACGAAAGTTCTTAACTGATTTTAACAATTGTTCATTTCATATAGCTTATGGTAGAAGAGTCCAGGCCTTCCCGCGATACCTCCATTGGAAGGTAATGTTCTGGAGATGGCAATAGCTGGTTCAAGGTATCACAGTCTTTTCATTTTTTTTTTTTTTATAGAGAGTGTGGTATGTGCGTCCTACCACAACTCTCAAACACACAATGCTGGAACTGTCCGAAAAAACTGTATTTCCCTTTTTATATTATCCACATGGATTCAATCAACAAAACGTCACTAATCCATCACTTTCGTTAGGGTCCGAGCCAAGGCCTAGTGCTTCCATTGGTCAAGCTAATTTCTCTTTCTTCTCTTATCTAACTTTTCATCTGACTTTTTAATTAAACAGCTTTTAGATAATTAATAAACAATCATTTCCATTTACAGATTACAGGAATTAATTAATACCTGTTTTTATTTTAACTTACGTTATTTTTTTATTAAAATATTTTTATATTTCAATCTTGTATTTTTTTATTTAAAAAAATACGTTCAAATACTTTTTTTTCTTGTTTATGAAAAAAAATTTTTAAAGTTTAGCATCCGTGCGAATATATATATGTTTAACAAACATTTTAATTTTAGCGTTTAGTTTTTTCCTTTTATTTGCGAACTTTTAAGTTTTTATTTTAAATAAATGTAACGACATATTTATATATCGTTACAATAAAGAACAAAAGTATTATGATAAAAAAGAAAACATGTTATCCTTAAAAGAGACTTGTTGATATTACTACTTATGATGTTCATAGAAGAGAAAAGGATTCTGAATTTGGCCTCAGGGTGGCCTTTGAGCATTTCATCATTCGATTTTCAATTGGATGGACGGTTGAAGAGTTGGAGTGTGGAGTAGATTGAAGCCTGTCCATTAAAGCATGAGGTTTGGCTATCTTAATATATATCTGAGCACTTGTAGCATATATGTATGAAGATGGTAATCTGGACCAACTGATGATTGCTGGTTTAGCATGAAATACATATATTGGTGATTATTTATCTTTTCAACATATATGTGTTCAAGTCTATCAGTGTTATGAGATAGTGTGGAGAGTGGTGGGTCGTGTGAAAGTCTGTGTTCATATACCCTATATATTACATATATAGACACAGGTATATAATAAGCTGAATGTTTCAATTATTACATAGAGATGTCTGCCCATCCCTTGTATATGTATTAAATGGATTATGTCCTGTACATGAGGGTTCAGATTGACCTTAGGTCAACATGGGTGTGACAAGAATCTCAGCCTCAGGATGGCCTTTGAGCATTTCATCATCAGATTTTCAATTGGATGGATGGTTGAAGAGTTGGAGTGTGGAGTAGATTGAAGCCTGTCCATTAAAGTATGAAGTTTGGCTATCTTAATATATATCTGAGCACTTGTAGCATATATGTGTGAAGATAGTAATATGGACCAACTGATGATTGCTGTTTTAGCATGATTATTTATCTTTTCAACATATATGTGTTCAAGTGTATTAGTGTTATGAGATAGTGTGGAGAGTGGTGGGTCGTGTGAAAGTCTGTGCTCATGTACCCTATATATTACAGATAAAATACTGATATGAATAATATTGTCCAAATTATTGAGCCATATTTAAACAGCTTTGATGCCTCTATTGTGTAAAAATTTAATATAAATTATTTTATATAAATATGTCATCCTTATTTACTGTGTTTGTGCTAGACTATGAAATTAATGAAATATTTTTAAATAATTATATTTTATGTCAGGATTAATTATAAGTTGTCATTGATTAATTTTTAAGTATATGGAATTTTAATGACTAACATTTAAAAAAATATATATTAATATTTTATATATATTGTTTCAGATCAGTATTTGTTTTCAAAAGATTGCAGCAGATATATTATCTATACGGTTAACTAAACCAGAATTAGAACAGCAGCAAAGGGTAGTCAAAGCTGAGATTGTCCAGTCCCCCACTGATACAGCACCAAAACCTACAAACTCCAAAATGAAAACAACCATTTGCCTTATTCAGTAGCAGCCACTTGGATACTAGGTTTTATTTCATTGACCAGGAACTTCCAAACGTTTCATTTAACTTTGATACTTTCTCAACCGTGTGATCCTGAGGAGTGCCCCCCTTTTTATTAATATTTAATAAAATTATAAATTTATACAAATGGATAAAAAATGTGAATAAAACATTTTTTTTAAAATTATATATATCCATAAAAGTGTTTAACGCCAACTCATTAAAAGTATTCTTTGTTATGGTTATTTATTTCTATTTTTTTTCTTTGTAAATAAATTATTATAATGTTTGTATTCTTTTTTTTGTTATTTAACATTGAATAAATTTTTTGTTCACTATACATACTTTGTCAATTCAATGCACGCACATCATTTAATTATTTTGAATTTTTTTTTTTAAAAAAAAATTGTATTGCTTTATTTAAAATCAATATTTATCTCTATGTTTATCTTTTTTAATCTTTCTTTCTTCGTATATATAATAAATTATTGCATAGATTTTAAAAAAATACTATTAATGCTTTCTCTTATGCAATATCTTTATGACAATAAATACTGTAACTATAAGATTTTTTTTATATAGTTACAGTATGTATTTATATATAGATACATCTCTTTTAACCTTCTATTAAATATGTAATTGAATTTACATATATTGGGAATAAAGATAGAGATGAATAAATTAAATAAATGGATAGCAAAAAATATTCACACATATTTAACAATCTGGTAACCTTTTATCTTTATCATGATTGATTTGGAACTCTTTATCTCTCTGTGCATATATTATATTTATGCACATTTTAATTGTTCTTGTTGGTCCTGAAACCAACTACTTCAAAATAATATATTTTCCAGCTTCCATTATGTGTTTTAATATATCTATCATTAAATTACACTACTGGCATAAATATCTCCTGCACAGAAAGCTTTTTTTCTAGTTTGAAATGATATAGAAATACTGTATACTATCAGTGACGAAGCGTGACTTTTTTAGGAATGGAAGCACACTACATAATCTTTTTTATATAATGTTTTTAGGTTGTTTTTATTTCACTTGCCACAACCCTTTTTGGTACTCTTACCTGACCTGCACGATGGCCGCTAGAGGCGCTGTTTCTGTGTTAGCACACAGAAAATACAAGGGTAGGGGCCCCAGAAAGCATTATGACGCTTTTTCCATCCGCTAGTGGATGGAAAAAGCGTCGTCTGTTTTCGAGGCCTCTACCCTTGTATTTTCTGTGGGCTAACACAGAAACAGCACCTCTAGCGGCCATTGTGCAGGTCAGGGAAGAGTACCTTTTATTATATACAGTATATATGTTAAAATTATGGGTCAGTGACAGCTGCTTTACAAGCAGTGTCCCGGGTTAGTGGATTCGCTTCCCGGCTGATACTATTACACATGGGGGGGAAAAAATTATATATATAGAAAGAAGTAAGGGTAATTTTTGCTCTAAAAATAGGAGAGGTTTCTATTATTATAAATTATTGGAAAATTTTAAAATAATGAATAAAATTGTAGTATATTAATAATATTAGTAAGCGTGAAGTTATTGATACAATTGTATTTGTGATACAGATATTTTTTTCTTTGTTTTAAAAAAAAGTATATTTTATTAAATTATGAAAAGTTGAAAAATCCTAACAAATGCTGGATTTCCTGCAATTATATTTTGATCAAAGAAATAGCTGTTATTCAAACAAAATCACTTCAAATCCCCATTGATTATAAAAAAATTAATCAAAATTTACTCATTAAATAGTTTTATTTAAAGTACAGTATTTACAAAATTTATAATCGTAGAATGGACTTCATGCAGAAGGAAAAACTAAATCATGATTGATTATCATAAGATAGAAGAGTATTGAGTGAACAAATGAATGTGAGATAAAGAAAATTTTATGAAATAAGTAGCCAAATATTTAGATTCAAATCTGTCAAAAGGGAATTGTAAAAAAAACAAAGCTAGTGAATATGTTTAGAAAAGAAATGTAGAGGGATTAACAAAGATGAGAGAGGTTTAATTTAATACATAGTAAAATAGAATAGTTTGGATAGGAAATATAGAACTATAAATGAAAATAGTTGAAGAAAGGAACGGTGGTTTTTACTAACAAAGGTGGGTGTACAATAAAGATTTGAAGAATTTATAAAGTGATTAATGTCAAAGACATAGGTTAGAATCTGTATTAAATGAAATGTAAGAGCAAACTAATTTATCCATAATGAAAAAATGATTTAAACCAAATTTATCATTCAAGAGAATGTCCAAAAATTCAGCTATTAGAATTCTATTAGAGTCTAAATTCCTAATTCAGTAATATGCTAGAATTTTATTAACAATTACCATAATATAATTTCATATGCTGCATTTTGATCTTAAGACTTGTGAATATATATAGTGGACATATGTTTATCTTAAAAACAGTTTTGATAGGGGGGAAAAATGCAATTGGGATAGTAAAAAAAATTATCAGAAGATATAGAGAAAAATTGAAATAGTTTAGTAATTGTTTCATTGATATGAAAATACTTTTGATGTGATGAAGTTCATTTGGTAACAATTCTTAAGAGAAAAGACATAGAGTGGGAAGATATTTATATTGAATATTTTTTACCATCTTTTGTCTTGATAAATTTAAATTGGCATTATATCACATTCGTCAATGATCTGATAATGGTAGGTTATTCTTAGCAATTTAGCAGAATGGAGTAAGTTTGGATTATAATAATGGATTTTAAAGCAATGACAGTAGTCAGAGAATACAAAAGTTTCAAAATATTAGTTGGTCAAGCAGGTTAGTGTTTTTAATTATTTGAAAAAGTAGTGATAAAGAAATTAGAATAAGAGAATTGCAATAGCTTATTAAACTTTTAATAAGAATAAGAGGATATTTTTGAAGATCTGAGTGAGAGAAATGCTTAAATAATGTTTTGATGGTCTTTTTGTCATGCCAGAAGATTAAAAATATTTTGGTATTTCATTTGCAGAATATCTTCAAAAGTAAATAAATATAAATGTCAGTCAATTAAAGAAAACTATAGAAGTTTGTTGATTCACAGTTATTTGTTGTTTGATATCTTCAGAAATTGTTTCTATTGTACATGTAGATTTAATTCATATGAATGAATTGCTTTAATTAAATGAAATTTAATGAAAATCTATATTTCTTGATTCTTAAAGCTGCTATTTCAAGAAATGTCATTCTATTTACACATGTAGTCCACTTTTTTTTATTTTAACTGATTTTACATCTTTTTGTCATTAGTATTATTATTAATGATCTAAGCATTATTTGCTCATGCTAATCTGTGGAAGTGAATTTCACCATAAACTGAAATTTTGTAAAAATAAAAATAAAAACATTTTAATGTTGACATAAAAACAATTTAAAACTAAAGCTATTTCAGAATTGAAACTAAATTTTTGAGAAGACTACAAATAATTTTTTGATGAATTATTAACAAGCAATCAAAAACATTTTGATAATTGAATCAACAAAATGGTCACTGCAAAGAAATGCATTGTGAAGCTTCAATAATTGTTACAATCTGAAAATAAACCCATAATGATATAATTTATAACCATGAATATTGATACTCAATGTAAAACAAATGTTACAAAAGTAAATTAAAATGAATCAGACATGATTTTAACCCATATATCAAATAGCACTGTGAGCCTATATTTGATACAAAAAAAAGTGTTGAATTCTTATAAAATAAAAATAAAGCAAATTCTACATGGAATAGCATGCAGGAAAATGATTAGCATAGTTAAAAGGAAGAAGCACTAATTATGAACAGAAATTAGATACATACTTTAATAAAATGCAACTTGAATAGATTTTAAATGTAGTAAATCAGAAAAAAAAAGAAAAATATAACACATCTTAAGATAGTTTTTGATATGCAAAATTTTTAAAGACAAATACATGTATTATCAGGAAAAAAGCATCTAATTTTATAGCCAAATTTAGTAACTATTGATGTGAAGCATTTTTGAAAATACCAGAAATGTCTATATTTTTAATTATATACTGAATAGATCCTTAATAGAATGACTACGTAGAATTCATCATTAATGTGATGAATTTTATGTACTCATTCTGCAAGTTAAGTTCATGAATGCACTGGAAAAAATAAATTTAATTGGCATCATTGAATTTGGAACTTTTCTATTCTGCAAATTCGTAGTAAAATATTGCAAATGAGAGTTTAGTTGGATGGAAAGGGAGTTGTGCTGTTACAAAGTTCCAAATATAATGTTCATTGAACACATAACCCATAAGACAGTAAAATTTGATCACGATATATTTAGAAAAACTTTAGATAGAACAGCATCTATACTAAAAGCTGGTAACATGACAATAATATAAACTGATGAATGTTCTAATTCTGATTTAATAATCTTTGATGTGATGTGATGTATTATGGCTTCTCCTTGAACGAAGTCAAGAATATCTCAGCAATTATGCCCAGATAAACCTGTTAGCCACTTTCTTTTACATTCCCCACTCTAAATTTACCCATAATCTGCTCTATCCCATTTCCACAACGTAATTTTTGTCAACTCTATAACCTTTATATCTAAAACCCCCCTTATCTTTTCCCAAACCCAGTATAAAAACCAATAATTCACTTTCTGTATAATCACTCTTTTCATATTTATTTTTCCATAACTTCTTTATATGTACCCTTTCTGTTTTCAAACATTTACATTCAATTAACAAATGCCTAATATTTTCAACTCCTTCCTTACATAATTTACAAAATAAATCACCCATATTTTTCCATTTACATGTATATTCTTTTGTAGCTAAAGATCCCGTTCGAGCCTTAAACAATAAACTACTTTCCTTACTATTATCATATATTAACTCACACCTAATATTCTGTTTATTTCTATATATATTTAAACTCTTTTTACTCTCCATACTATTTCTCCATCTCTCTAACTCCCTAGTCTTTATTAATAAATTTATTCTTTTATCCCATTCCTTACTACTATAACACTCAATAATCCTCTTAACACAATCATCCCATCTTTTGTACAAATATACTGATATAAATTCTTTATCCAAATCTTTTGCATAGCGCATTACCTTTCTCACCCATCTTGTTACCTGCCCTTAGCTATTCTTTTATTATCCATAAACTGCAATCTACCAAACATTTTCATTTTACTTTTTGCATCTCTCATATGAAAACTTGACCATCCCATTTCTCCTTGAATTGCCTCCCTTGCTGTCCATAATTCTGCATCCAATGCATGTCTTCCTACTTCCCTTTGAGCTTTTTCTAAATAATCTAATATCTTTTTACTAACATATAATGCATCATTACCATATGTTAACCCTGCTACTGCAACTCCTTTCCATATAATTCTAGCTACATCATATTTATTATATGAAAATACTGTTAATTTCTTTATCAATCCCTTTCTTTTCTTTGCTTCATTTATCAATTTTTTCTCCCATTCATCCAAATAATTTTTCTGGTTACTTAAAATAATTCCCAAATAACTATATCTATTCACCACACTTAACTTAATATCTCCCAATAAAAATTCTACATCTTCTCTTTCCTCAGTATTAACCATCATTATATTTGATTTTTCTTCACTAAATTTAATCCCCATCTCTTTACCCACCCTTGCACATGTCCTCAACATAACTTCCATATCTTCTCTTTTTTCTGCACACAAAAATATATCATCTGCAAAAAAAAGACCTGACAAAATATATACTCTCTTACTACCTATTAACGGTATCTCTATCCCTCTTCCTAATCTTTCTATTGCTCTTTCCATTTCACTCAAATACAACACAAACAAAATAGGTGACATAGGGCATCCTTGCCTTAGTCCCACACCATTTTTAACTTTAATTGATTCTATATTCTCTAATTGATATATATAATAATTATTTTCATATAATTTCTTAATAATATCTATTAAAGCTTCATCCATTCCCAAATTTGCTAAACTTATCCATAATCTATTTCTATTTACTCTATCATATGCCTTCTCTATATCTATAAAACTCATATATAACTGTTTATCTGCATTCCTACTCATATCCATAAGTTGTGTAACTACAAATAAACTATCTCCTATACGCCTATCTAATCTAAAACCTCCTTGCATTTCACCCACTACATTATTACCTTCCATCCATTTTACAACTTTACTAGCCACCATATACGAGAAAACTTTATATAAAACTGATGTTACTGCTATTGGTCTATAATTATTCAACTTTCTATGATCCTTACCCTTTCCTTTAAATAATAACCTTACTCTTGTATTACTCCAACTACTTGGGAAAACTCTATTCTGTGCCATTTTATTAAAACAGGATAATAACTTTACTTTTGCCCTATATCCTAAATTCATTACCATCTCTGCTGCCCATCCATCTAAACCTCTTGCCTTCCCACTTTTCAATTTCTTCTCTACCTCATTTAGTTCATTTTCTGAAAAACTAATATTCCCATTACTATGTTCTTTCATATTTTCTAATATTCTATCATTCACATCTAACATCTTTTCTATATTCATTACATAACTATTTAAGATTCTCTCTAAATCTTCTCTAGAACTACACTCAGTTCCCTCATCATCTAGTAATACTAACTCTCTCTCTCCCCTACATTTCTCCTTTTAATATAATTCCAAAATTTTTTACTTCCATCTCTTCCACTTTTATTAATATCCTCCAACAATTTACTATTCAATTTCATTCTCTCTCTATAAATATCTATTTTAGCCAACTTCTTCTTTTCTAAGTACTTTTCCCATTTAGCATTAATATCTTTTTCACTTTCCTTATTCTTAATAGCACACTTATATTCTCTACATGCTTCTTTCCTTTCTTTTACACTTTCACTAATTTTAATTTTTTTATTACTTTTATTCTTTTCAATATTCTCACCTAAAACCCTATTTGCATAATAATTATACACCATATCTTCTGAATTCAGTTAAATTCCTATGAGCCATGCATGTTGAAAGCAAATAAGTTAGCTGTTTTGACTACTGTAAATATTTTGCTGATAAATTTGAAACATACATCTATGCAATCAATACAATAAACAATGAAGAGTATTTAATGCTTAAAACTATATTTTAATCAACAAGAAATGATTAAAAAATGATGATCACAATTAAAATACATTATTCTCATATCATGCAATGATAACATTAGAAGAACAACATAGAATCATTATACATGTATATACAAAAAAAAATGTTTTAATATAAAAAGTTTTATATTTTTGCATGACATGTTTTTTGGATGAATCGTAGTCATTGTAAAGTGCATGAATATTTTTTTTGTATTGATTATTGGGTGCTCTTTTAGTATGCGATCTCCGCCATTTTGAATTTCAAAAATGACCAAAAACATCATCTGACACATCTAGGTGATCGCGTACTAAAAGTACCGATTATTGTATTTGATTGTTAGTACTTATAAATGTATAATTATATTAACTGATTATACCTTGTATTTTAAATATTATTTTACATGTTAGAAATATCTCTTTACTAAAGTAAAGGTGAAGGGGAATATGTATAATGTAAATAGTTTATATATGTCTATATCATGCTACATTTTAAAATTAATTTACATGATAGGAATTTATATTTTAAGGTATTTTATTAATTTTTAGCATTGTTTTAATTTATATATGTTTAAGTTATGATATAAATTGTAGTATAAATATTAGTTTAAGGTTTTATCACAAAAGAACTCTATAATATATATGTATACACACATGCCAAAAAAAAATATTTCTGAGGATTGTTACAAAAGAAGTAACAGAAAACTATTCCAAATAGTTAAATTTACTGCCCTGCATAGTTTGGCAAAGTTGGTAGAGTATCTGATTTGGGATTGAGAAGTCCTGGGATCGATTTTGGTGCAGACAAGTCTGGCGCACAAACTTCTTATGAACTCCTGAGCAATAAAGCCATATGTCTTCTTTTTTTTATTAAATTTTCTGATTTAAGCAATTTCTTGTTTAAAATTTAAATGTAATAAAAATAATAAACTATTTTACAATAAGGAAAATAAATAAAAATTTTACTATTAAATAATGAAGTTGCTTATAATACTTGTTTCATATACACTTCAATGCAAACAAATTTTCTTAAAAAACTTCTTTATTTTCCTTACAGTTTCGACTGTCCAGCAGTCTTCATCAGCGCTACAATATTTGAATAATATAAATACATAACCATCATTTCACATATATTTAAAAATACTTATATATATCAAAATATACACATATATTTCCTACATATATATTGTAACCGGTTGGGTTACATGGTACACCCATAATAATATAGTGTGTGTGCATATATATATATGGAAAATAAAGGAAAAGTAGAAATAAACAATAAATTTTTGTAGATATTTTTTTTATATTTCCTAAAATAAAATCATAATATGTAAAGGGTTAAATAATAACTCTGATTTAAAATAAAAATTGTTTTATAAATTAAACTTTTAAAAGGTCTGATAAATATTATTTGTAATTCTGATTTTGAAATTTAAATATAAGCTCGGGTTTTTTTTTTGGTAATTTTGAAAAAAATGTCTATTTTTGAAATCTTTAATTAATTTGTAAATTTTTATTGTCTAAATAAAAACATGTATATGTTTTCAAAAGGATTATCACACCTTTGGTCAGATTCTCAAAGATTAAAGTAAAAACATGAAAATCACACTTTGATAGAAATTTCCAGCTTGTTTTCAAATGGATTAAAGTTAATTGAAAACAGCCACTGTGTTTTTGTCACCTGACTTAACCAAGTTTATAAAAGACTGATTAAAAATATATCAGTTAATCTGGATAATGATTTTGAAGAGAGCAGTCTGGTTAATAGTTTTTTTTTGGTAAGAAGGCCAGCTGAAAATTTGGTTGCAATTTTTTTTTGCTGCAACTTGATGAAATACAGCAGTTGGTTTTAGCTGACCATAGAGTTGGCAAAATAGTTACCATGAATTGATATAGCTGAAGGCAGAACAGTAGACTCAGAAGCTACTAATATTTCCTTCTCAGGAGTTTGAATTCACTTAGAGAAAATGACCCACTTCTTTGTGCTATAATTCATAGCCTTAAACAGAGAGGATAGTTGCTTGTCTAAAATTTATTAAATCAAAACAGCTGCTTGCCTGGAATAATCCTAGACAGAAAGAAAACAACTACAAATCAAGATTTTACATAGATTGCATACTTTTACCTGATGATGAAAACAAACATGGATTATATTTTTCTAATGGACCAAAAGAAACAGCTTGCTAAATAAATAATCATATATATGCTGACTATCTAAAGGCAGAAAAGCCCAGATAAACATATATACAGCTGTGGTGAGTAGAGTTATATATAATAACCAAATTTTAAATAATTTCTATAGTAAAATGACATTTTAAAAGTGATGCATGAATTTGTGCTTTTTATGTTTATTGTGGGTGTATAGTTGAACAGGGCTGTGAGGATGCAGTGTGATAATGGTGCTTCAAAGTATATGCTTGGCACTATCCAGACCTGGATGTTGAGCTCCTAAAGTAGTCCAGCGGTGTGTATATATAGGCCTCATGAATAGGGCTTGGTCTCATAAATAGACCAAATGAATAAGCCCCTAAGACTCACAGAAGCTGAGCAGGGCTGGCTCAGTGCCCAATTTTTCATGGCTCCTACTCTTAATTGGATGATCACTCTAGGTACAAGAGAGGTAGTGATTAAAAATGAGGTATTTCCTCATGACATCATGGGGCATTGTGTACTTGGTCCATGCTTGGCTGTTCACTTATCATGGCATGAAGAGCTGTAACTCATGTATTCACTTTTCCTCTCTCACCTTGCCTACTTTATTCAGCATTAACTAATCAATCAGAAAGACATTTTAAAATTTATATATTTTCTTAATTCTATAAAACGATTGTATTTTTCGTTTATTAAGAAAAAAAAAGACATTTTATATTTAGATACTTTGATAATTAATCAACAAGGAACTGTCAAACAAAAGTTGACTTTATTTAGTTTGATAAAAAAAAAAAAAAAGAACTTATAAACTGAAATTAAATTTTAAATTGTATATTTTGTTTATACACATGTATATATATATGAAATTTGTGTGTTTTCCAAACGAATTAAATATAAAAAAATATATATTATTGTTACAAGTTTAACTAGGTAAAAGTCAGTCTGCGTATATACACGCACACTCATATATGTAAAATTTTAATATTTTTTATTTTTATTAAATGTCAATTCATTTATTGAATATTCATTATATATTATAAATCGTGCATCTGTGTGCATATATATGTAAACCACAATAATAATTTGAATATATTTTATTATACTTTTTGTAAATTAATGTAACGATTTAAATATTGAATAGTAATTATGTAAATTGATGTAACAACTTGAATTTTGTAGTAATATTGTAAATTACAGTGTAATGACTTTTATTATTGTATACTTTTTAAAATCAGAAACCTTATAAGACCTTATTTATTTTTTATTGTTATTAATAAACTTATTTAATTGTTAAAAATGGTTTCCATCATCTCTTGGTCACATACAGTAATAGAGCTTGTGTTCTCTGAGCTAGATTTCGGACATGGATAAATGGGGATGTGCTTAGTGCTTTGGGTATCCAGTGATGATCAATCATCATCCTGGTTGGCGCATAAGATTATACTCTTTAAAGCCCATGCACTATTATTTTTTATTTTACTTTAGTCTTATTAAAAATTTAAGTTTATAGTTGGCCAGTACAAGTGGCCAGAGCATTGATGATGATCAGCATGTTTTAAATGTCCCAGCATTATTAATTTGATTTCTGATTATTGTGTATGTTAATGGATGGGCACTAAGCTGGTGCATCCAAGTTATGTTTATATAAATGCCCAAGCTGGAAAAGGCTCAATAGTTAGCCTGGTCTAAAGAAGACCCATTTCCAATCCAGCCACAAGATGGTCTGTTGATTTTATTCTGATATATTGTTCTTATTTTTTTTAATTATAGTGCTGGTGATTAATTATGCTTGTAGTTGATCTTCTGAGTTAGCTGTCTGTTCTCTCAATGTTCTCAATGATCTCACAGGGATTCATAATCTCATTTTATTATTAAATATATCTTACTTAAATATACTTTGTAAATTATTTGAAATATTTCATATTGATGAATTGGGAGTGATGATGATTTTCCATCACCCCAGCTTCACTTACATTTTTATATCTATCACTCCCATCTCATTACAATATATAGATCTACATGAAGTCTAAAAGTAACTAGTGAAAAGAAGTGAAAGAAAAACACTTGAGGATATAAGAACAATAAAGCTGAAATATATTTATATAGCTGTCTGTCTACTGGCAGGAAGAAATCTTTTTGCTTCCTACAGATTGTCATCTCATGTTAATCTCATGCTAACTAATTCTGAGATCCAAATTAAGTCTAAGGTTGATAGTAGGTTGCATAGCTCTCCATGTAATTTTTGTAAGCTTTAGGGTGAAGTTTTGTAAATATTTTTAATATTTATTGTATGCATGTTTGATTAATAAATATGTTTATATTAAAACATACTTAATCATATTGTATGTGTTGCTCACACATATAAATTTATTCCATGTCTGACTCCAAAGTTATTGCAGCTGGGTGTAGCTTCTGGAACTATAATTGTTGAAATGAATCATTCAATCAATTTAGATTAAGTTGTTCACAGAGAGAAATCTTAATGTCAGCATTCATGCAAACTGTGATAGGTGAGTTTGATGAGAACAACATAGGCAATTGAATGTTGTATACTTGACATGTAGAGAAGTATATCTTAATGAATAAAAATGTTAATGGTTAAATAAAAGTAGCATCATTATATCTTTTAGCTGAGTAATAAGTGATTGTTATTGCAAACTAAGTGAATCCAAAGATTGTCTTTATAATCAAATGGTCCAATTCTAGTATTTTTTTCTTGATATCCCTTGGGATATTGACTTGAATTCTGAAATAACCATCAAGCTAAAAATAAAAGGCTAAGATAAAACTTTTGGTGATTTGTTAAAAAATGTGTCTATTACTCATTTCTAAAAAAAGACATTCTGATGCAATTTGAGTGGAAGATAAGCAATGTCAGTTTAAAACAATGCCCATTGGGTGGCAGGAATATATATTATAAGAAAGCCATAAAATGTGAAATTGCTCATCAAGGGCTCTAGAGAAATTCAAAGAATTTCTGAAGACAAAATTAATAGTAACAATCACATTGTTATATGATGAATTCAATGAAAATGACAGAACAGGGCTCAATAATAATGGTTCTTTGTTATCAGTATGGCTAGTTAGACCATAAAATGTCCAATTGTTTTAGGATAACTAAATACTGCAAAATTTGCAAGAAGAAAGGGAATATAAATAAGATGTGCTAAAAAAATAGCAAAACCAGAAAAAAGTGAGTTTTTAAACAAACTAAATAAATAGAAGTACAACTATAACATATCAGTACAATACAAAGGGTAATATTAATTTATTATACATATTCTATGCAAATAAAATATTAATATTGACATTAAGTTAAATAACTTCTCACAATAATTGTCATTTCTTTATTATTTATATATAAAACAATCAGATTAAACTACATGCAAAGAAGGAAGTTTAGAAATAGAATGCTTATAGTTTATCAAGAATAGATTCACACTTTAAAAATATTAAATTTCAATGGCAACTGTTGTGCTAGAACATAATTCTGCATTACTGGTTGAGAAAGTGATGCATTCCAGCCTGGAAAAAGACCATTTATTAGAGAATTTGAATCGCAGATTAATCTTGACTAAACAATTTTATTTTATTATTTATTAGCTTATATTTTGTAAATCCATTTCTGAAGAGTTGATCAGAAGTTTTTCTACTTTATTGTTAGTAATGGATGAGTCCATTATCTGGAAAATGATATATACATATATGAATGAAAACATTAGCTAATTAGTTTGTTGCAGCAACCATAGAACAATTATAAAAACATTATACCATCAAATCAAGATCCAAATATAATTATATATCAGCCTTATATCCATGGAAGGGGATAGAGTATTTGGGGTATCACTAATGTCTGCATGAAAGGACCTTCTTTATAGTTAATATTGATGAAAAACACCAGTAATTATACAAACAAATTAGAAATGTTAGATACAAATGGTAATGGCATTAGAAAATGATAAAAGTTTCTGCTAGAATAAGGTAAGAAAAATATGAATAGACTATATTGGTATATCATATGTATAAGTATAAACTCTCCAATCATATTTTGAATGGTTTCTCCATTTGGAAGAAAAATTTATACTAGCTAAAAACATTGCAATTAGAAAAGGAAACAAAAAGAATTCTAAAGTGTTTAATGAGGAGAAGGACAAAAAAAAGAAGACTATTACCAAAATGTTAAAGTTAGCTCATGAGGCCAATTTTATAATGTTTAAGACACATAAAGTCTCATTCACTTAATTATTGGAAGTTATGACCAAACTGAATGGTCAAATATGTTTAAGTAGTGATTATCCCATAATATTAAATAAGACTCATCAATAAAAATGCACATTCAGTTGCTAAAGTCAATTAAGTTTTCATATCTTTACAGAAATTAATTCTCTTTATAAAGCTGTTCAACAGATACTGTTGGCAAATAAAATTATAGAAATATTAATATTAACCACTCATGTAGATCTGTACAAATGTAAGCATCTTCTGTTTGAAATAACTTTAACATAAAGAACATCTTTTATGGAATCAAGTATGTAATATTTACTGAGACTATAATCTCGATAATATGCGTATAAAATGCGATAGTAGGGACCTCTACAGGTGTTTTAACCACAAGCTTACGCTATGGAAGAAAAGAGGGGAACTATCTTATTTGATATATTCTGATGACAGCCAACAGAAAAGGAGATAATGAAAAACCATCTGTCGAAAGTACTGTTTGAAGTTGGAACTAAGTTAAACATGTGAAAGTATATTGGAATGTCAGAGAATTCATCCAGTATGTTATTTTAAAGAAGAAAAAAAGGCATCACCATGGGATAGGTGAATATGGAGAAACAAGTATTTATGCAGACTAAAGTGTTTATAATTTTTAATGAACTTTTAATGTATTATAAAAGTGATTTTGAAATTGTTAATACAGTAATTGCATCCAAGTTTAAAGGAATTGCCTATGCTATTTGGACTTTGCCTAAAGCTGAAATTTAATTACAGTTAATTCAACAAAGAGTTACTAGCCATATTATTCAGTCTGTTTTATCACTTCTTACAGAAGCAGCTTTTAGATCACGAGCTACATGGTAATATTAACCAATAATAAACAAATTATTAAACATCTATACTCTTGAATGTTTTAATGACATAGTTATACTATATGATTATGATTAATACCTTGAAAAGTGCAGGTAAATAGTCCACGTATACATAATATTCATGTACCTGTTGAGACAGAGGTTACTAGCAGGGAATAATAAATTAATTATAGATGCATTACAATTTGAAGTTTTGAATAGTAAAACTATAAGTAATCAGATGGATGAGGTTGGAGGATATCATTGTTTAATGGATAGGATTTGAATAAGATGCCAAATAAATAGCCTATTATTCTACAGAAAGCATTTTATAACTCTTGAGAAAAGCTTTCAATATGCAATGGTTGGTTATTAATGAGTGATAACGTTGTAATTCTGTCCGAATAAAAAAGACAAAATATTAAAATTATTACATAAAATACAATTAGACATGTGACTTCTGACTGTATATATACATACTCATGAACAACTATTAATTTAATTATATTATTCATTTTTATTATTTTTAATAATCTCCTAATTACTTCTACTCCTTATAAACATATATAATTTATATTTATTTTATATTCATATTGTATATTTTATTTTATATTAACTGGATTATTTTATTTGGGTTTAATTATATTTATTTTAGTTTTATTATATTTTGTTACATTTTATGTTTTTTTATTGTTTACATTTTTTATGGTATTATTTATATAGTTATATATTTTATTTTGTTCATTATATTACAGCTCTGAAGAAGACTGCAGGACAGTCAAAACATAAGATTGTGTAAGCATATATGTACAATAAAAGGTTTTTGTTAAAAAATGTTTAAAGTACAGTAAATAAATTGCATTTATGTAATTTAAATAAATTGAAGAAGAAATTAAATTAAAAGATATTAAAAAACAAGTAAATGAAAATATATTTAGAAACAGATAATCTGATAACATTATGGATTAACATTAATCTATATTGTAGCTATTAAGCAATAAAATGCCACAGATATTCATATAAAAAGTTTGGACTGTCATGAGTAGGGTCTGTTTGTCAATCAACTGAAAAAATTCTGCTTTAAACAGAAAAATTGCACACATAACATTTGCAGGTGCTGCTTCAAATAGAAGGAATACTTCAATATTAATATATTCATTCACACACAAAAAAAAATTCCAGTTCAATCTGCTCCTGAAGATCGAATGTAGATATGAGGTTTAAAACAGTTTGAATAGATCTTTATATTTTGCAAGCCTTATGATGAAAATTTCAAAATACTTTAGTTATTACTATATATAATTTTGATTACCAAATATATTAAATAACATGTAATCATCAAAGGCAAAACTCTCCATAAAGTAGTGCCACCCAGTGCCAACTAGAGTAATCAATGGAAGCCAGAGGCTTGTGCATAAAATCCCCATCTAGTGCCTCCTCATCCAATATCCCCAGACTAGTTTCATGAAGAGTTTTGCCTTTGTTAATAACAGATGTGCTAGCATTAGAAATGGTGATCATGTGATGCTTAGTGGTTTAATATGTAATCATGTTGTGTTTGTTACTGATTCTAATTATCAGTTGTGTCTTATTGCAATGTCTGCAGTCAGACATAGCAATTTGCAAACTATTTGAACTAATTTAAAAAAAGATAAATAGCAAAAAAAAAAAAAAGTTGACTTTAATGAAGAAGATATTTATGGAAACCAAAATAATAAGAAAAAAAAAGAATTGTGGAAAATAGTTAAAAATTTATTTATTATAGCTGCTTTTAATAATTAAATTACTATTGCTAATAGTGTTTTTCATATGTTTCCTAATCATGAACAAGACTCATTTTACCAATCTTTTATTGACCAGAAGTAACATGTATGATTTAGAAATTATACTTTATTCTTTTAAATAGTTATTTATTATTTTATTGTGTACCGATGTACTCGGGCATCTACATTAAATTTTGTTTAATTGTTTCTTTAAAATACTGCTTTCACATCGTGAAATTATAATGGGATAACTAATCAATAAATTTAAGATTAAACAGATTTTATAACAGTTATGAGCAAGCATAAAAAATAGTGATCAAGCGTTGTTAGCCGAGAAGTCATCGCACCCGCCTTACAAGCAAGTAGTTGGTTGCAGACGGTTGTGGGTTCGCGTCCCGGCCAGTGCTATGACATATGAGAGTACTTTTAACTAGTAATAGTTTAAAAATAGAACAGAAAATAAAAGATAAAAATTAAACATTTTCACGTGTTATAATAAATATTTTTTTTTAGAAATTATTTTAAAAATGAACTTTGTGTTGTTCATTTATATTGTCAAAAATGTTTTATTTGATAAAGAAACGTTGGTGTCCTAGTTAGTTGCTAGCGTTCTCGCCGATGCTTTGATATATAAAAGAAATGTAAACATAAAACTTGAATTGTTCATTTAAATTGTAATTTAATTTGTTACTGTTTTATATCAAGGCAGTTGATGATTTTTGTTAGGATTATTTCATTGTAATTTGTATTGAATAACAAAAAAAAAATGCTTAGATGCAAAATAAAATGTGTAACAATTCTTTTGGTCTTTAGTATTATTGTTTTCATAATAGTTGGCAACATTTACAATTGTCCGTGTTTTCTACCCTCGCTTTTCAAAATCAAATAAAAATTTTCAAAGATAAATAAACCTGTCAATGAAATATAAGAGATTTTATATAGAATTATGAAAAGTTACTTTTCCAGATAAAAAAACATCTTAAGTTTATTGAGTACTTGTCCTATTATTGCTTCATGATATATATATATATCGGTATCTTTTATTACATTAATCAGTTTTAAAATAATATTTAATCTATTAACTATTTACTGATTAATCATGATATTTTACCAATTAGTATATAGTTAACAGTATCATTGTATTTTTTCCCCCATATGTCATAGCATCGGTCGGGGAGCGAACCCGCTAACCCAGGCCAACTGCTTGTAAGGCAGCTGTGCCGACCTCTCGACCACCAACGCTTGACATCATTGTATTTTTTAATTCAAGATTTTTACAACTAATAAATTTTGACAAGAGCATTTTACAAGTCTATTTTTTATATATAAATCAGAATCTGTAAACAACAAAAAAAAAAAAATCAAAAATATTTAAGAATTATTTTATTTTAATAATACCTCATAATAAATATTATTTAATACTTCCTTAATGCTTTAAAATAATTAAAATTATATTTAATCTATTTACTATTCATTGATGAATCAATTTCATATGATTGATACTAATGAGACATGACCTTTTTACTAGTAAAATATTCTTAACAATATCTTTTTTTTTTCAACCAAGAATTTTCTAAAAAATTTTGCCTTTGATCTTTTTACAACAAGACTATGTTTAAAAAAAAACAGGGCAAACATTTCTACTGGGAGGATATATAAATACACAAATATGAAAAAATAGTGAGGGATTATTTTATTTTAAAAATACATTACAATTCAGATCATTTTTTAATAAGAAAATATTAATATCTCCTTAAGCTTTTTGAATCATATCATAGTAATGATTCTTCTTATAGTTAATTTCTGATTTTTTAAAAAAAAAATATTTAAATGAGATATTTATTTTATATAGCGCGATGTTTATGAATTGTAATAAACTAAAGATCAGCTTTTAAAGCTAATGCACATGCGCTTTTTTAGTTTATTAAAAAAATATTTAGTAAATTATTGCAAATAATAATTTAGTAATTTTCTACAATTTTTTTTTTTTTTTAAAAAAATACACATAATTGTAAAACTTAAAAATTGTAGCTTGGGAATTTGTTAACTTATATATATATATGCATCTTAGTAATTGTTGTTGTTCCAAGAAATTTTATTTAATAAACCTATGAAATTACATTGATACAGAAAAACAAATTGTTCAATAGTTATATCACAAGAAAACAAATTGTTCAATAGTTATATCATTTGTACTTGATAACAGATGTCTCTGCAAATGTTAGTGGGAGTATGTGTCATCTTGAATGACAGTTTGACTGTTTTATGGAGTTGTTTATGCTAGTAATGGTGCATTTTCGTGGGTTATTGCATAATTTGCCTCTAGAAATAATATGCCTGTGAATGTCAGAAAGCCAGCCTATATGCTCTTGTATGCAGTTAATGTGGAGAAGTCTTTTGGATGTTAACATGTATTTATTCCATTATGGAGTCTGTGCAGGGAGGTCAAACAGCATCCAGGTCTCAGTGAATGCATAATGTGATGACAAGCTTTCATCTCGTTTTTTGATTCTGGTTATAGTTTTGATAAAATGTTGTACTGCATCTATGTGACTTCCATCAAATGCTAGCCTGCACCGAACTAACCAGATGGAATATGTTAGGAATGTGGAAAGCCTAATCCATGCAAAGGTTTTGGTGCCAATGCAGCGCTGAATGGAGGTAATCATTTGATAACTGATTTTGGATTTGGCTTGGATGAGGTAACGAATGTTGCTGAAGTGGGGACACACATTTATGATGTGATCAAATGTTTCAGAATCATACCTACATAGCTGACAGTAAGGATCCATATTGCTGAACCCCCGTTTATTCACCAGGAACCATTTTGTGGGAAGTGCATCAAGATTTATCTTGATGATAAAATCAAGAAATTTCGGTTCAAGATTCCAAAACTTTAATTGAGTTATTATCTTTTTGTTTGTTGTGCTTAATTTGGGAGTAGGACAATTTGTGTGTTGGTGTTGAAGTTTATATACGTCCCAATATTTTATTTTGGATGTATACATGTTAGCTGTTGTGTTGGTGCATTTGTGAAAGTGTGAAGCTATATAAGAGAGCCAATCTTGTTTGCAAGGTGGTGGCCTGTCAGTGGGGTTTACAGGCATTGTTATTTCAAAATTGGTAATTGCTTCAACTAGTTTGTAAATAAAGTTGTGTGTTTTCTGCAGTATGAAGGTCTCAGGGGAATGTAGTGACATCCCATTGAGCAAGTGAGGGCGACGCATTCCCTCAAGACTGATGGCAACTGTCTTCTGACCCCAAAAAAGTTTGGAACACATAGAGTTAATTTTGTTGAGGAAACCTTTTGTGAATTTTATAACTGGAAGATAATAGCAGATTTTGGGGAAAAGGACCATGTTTAGTAGGGTCACTTTTCCATGTAGGGACAAATAGACCTTGGAAAGAGATGTTGTGAGTTTGTTTGCGGCTTGGAGTAGCTCATTTTGTATATGTTTGGTGATGGCGTTTGGTGATTTGTGAAAGGGGATACCAAGGAAGCTCTGAGGTTGGCCCAAGTAATTGGTTGGTATTTTTTCTCCAGTTGCAATTTTCCAAGCAGTTGACTTTTGGAGGTTGAACTCAAGTTTGTATTTAGTTGTGTAATTTTCAAGGATTTTATTTAGAGAGACAAAAATAACACAAATGTCATCCATATATGCGAAGAGACCAATTTCTTTTTTTAGTCTGGGGACATAAATGCCTGGAAGTTGCTTTTGGATTTGAATCAGGAGGGGATTGATGTAGGCTATGAAAAGTAATGCACTTAAAGGGGATCCTTGTGGTATAGAAAGTGTTGGTTTGAAACTGGTTGAGATTTTACCATCTAGAGAAATAACTATGTGACGGTTTTGTAGAAGGTTGTAGATGATTTGTAGATATGCCTTTGGAACATCATATTCTATCAATGTGTTCAGAAGCATATTAATTCTAACTGAGTCAAATGCGGCTGCAATGTCTAACTGAACCGCAATTGGCTTAGTTTTCCTGTGAGTTCTGAGGTAGTCAACCACGATTTTCATCTGTGCCATGGCTAGAGTTGTGGAAGATCCTTTTTTTGGCATATTGAGATGTGGAGATGTATTTGAGAATACTTTCTTGGATATTGTCTTTGATTGTAGATTCTATTATTTTTAGTAATAATGGGGTCATTGAAATGGGTCTCAGGCTGGAGAGTTCTGATGGGGGTTTGTTTTTCTTGAGAAAAGGTACCATGGCTATTGGGTATAGATTGGGTATGTTTTTATTACCTTCTGCAAGATAATAGTAATTGTTTATTATGTTATAACCTTAAAATGTGAATTCCATTTTATAATACAATTGCATAACAAAGAATGTAGGAATGAAAACATTTTAATAATGAATGCTAAGCATAGTTAATTTCTAACAATGAGGATCAACATTAAGCTTTATCATACAATTTTGCAAAAAAATGCATTAGAAACCTCTAATCACAATCAGACAAAAAAAAAATTAATATAAAAATAATAATTTATATTAGTTTGAATTTATTACAAGAATATAAATATTTTAATAATTGAATTCTATTGTCTTTTTTTAAAAAAATATTAACTTACTTACATTCATGCAAGTAAATTATTCCATTTTTCATATCACTAACAATCACAATTTTTTGTGCTTTAATAGTAATTCAATCATGCTATTGTTGTGATTAACATTTATTAGAAAGCATTTTCTTATGTCAATGACTTTAATTTCCTTGCTTTCTTTATTGCAAATGAATCATGTTCTTTCTTCTATGTTATTACTAATAATTTCAATCCATTACAATTTTTTTTCTATTGATAATTGTGATTCTGAAATGTGTCAGTTTAAGATACTCTATCAGTAATAAAATATAACTCATAGTTTTTTCCCCATATGTCAAAGAAGTTGACCGAGAAGCAAATCCAGACTAGCTACTTGGAAGGCAGCTATGCTAACCGCTAGGCCATCAACACTTGACTAACTCTAGTTATTATGAAATAGTATAGAAATTACATTTTACTTGCTAAAGCAGAGGTTCCCAAACTTATTTGACTTATCAACTCTTTTGGTAAAAAAAAAAAAAAAAACTGTAACCCCCCCCCCCCGAATCTATCTTCTTTAAGCAAATAAATGAGGGGTGCAGTGTTAAATCTGTGTTTATTTGTGTAGCTACATTTCTACCTATACTCTACAATATAACAAAGATAGATGTTGTAAATAAGAAGACACTTTAAAGTCTGACGTTATAAACTTATTTTTTAAATCAATTATAGTAATATTTGTGTTACACAGAGAATATTAAGATAGTAAAGGATTATATTAAACTCACTAATACTATTAAGAATAATCCTAATGAGAAGGAAATAAGATTATAATGCTGCTATCAATTTATTATTGTTTGGCTTTATTTTTGGCAGCAGCATTCTTAATCCATTGCAACTACCTATTTGCAGTCAGTTTTTTTTAGCTAATGAATTTGTTACTGCATGGAATCCATGTTTCAGTAAGTACAATTAAGAAATGCGATTAAATTTTTTTGTACTATAGTCCATATTCCAGGATAAAATGTAAATATCTGATATTGCCGCCAGAATTATTGGTAGCCTTCATTAAATTCTTCACTTATTATGTATATCAGTTCTTTTTGTCATTTCAGAGATTCTTTCAACTTTTGTACTTGAAAAAAAAAATCCAAAACCCAATTGAGTGTGCACATTCTAAGAATATCTTCAAGTCATTGATTGAAGTCAGAATAGAGACCCTCCAAGTACTGACAATAGTTAAGCAAATCTTCATGTTTTTATACTGTTAATAAATATAGTACTGGCTGAATTTTCTTCATACTAAATTTCATTTACCAAAAGTTTTCTATAAGCATGGAAATAACAAATTTTGTTTTGATTAAATTCAAACTTATTGCTTTAAACTGTAGATTTGTTTCATTAAATTCATTAAACAAGTCTGTCAAATAAACTAAGTCATTTTTGGAACCAATAAGGTTGGCTCATAAAGCAACATTTTAATTTTCTAAGAACTCTATCAGTCAAAGAATTTACAAGATTGATCCAAATAGATGCTTTTTGATAGCAAACAAACTTCTTTTATGAAGCAATAAATGAATGAATTCTTCATCATTTTCCATGCAATGTTGTCCAGATAATATGTAGTTCAATTAATTGCTTTTAATTTTGTTAATTGCTTTAAGGACATAATGGATGGATGTTCAATTGGATTTTTGACAATCAAATTATATTTAAAACAAAATAAAGCAACGAGAGCATCGCTTCAGACATCAACAAATCTATGCATGATTCCAAAGTAAACTGACGAAGGGTTCAAGCCAGAAACTAGTCTGGGGATATTGGATGAACAGGCACTAGATGGGGATTTTATGCACAAGCCTTCTGGATCCATTGATTACTCTGGCTTGCACTGAGTGGCACTACTGTATGGAGAGTTCTGCCTGTTTTAATAAGAGTTAAGAGCAAGCATAAGAAATAGTGATTATGTGATGTTCAGGAGACATATGTAAATATCAATGAATACATGCACATATAATTCATTATTAAGATAAGCCATAAGTAATGCCCTAAACAAAATACTTAATAAAGAATAAATAAAATACATCAGAATTCATGGAAGGTTACACTTGGAACCAATAATATATCATAAACTAAATATCCCTAATTTATCAACTGTAAATTTATCAAAGTATGCAACATCAGCCAACTCTCATAACAAAACTGAATAATTCCCTGGGTCATTAAATATTATTGTGCATTATGTTCATCATTTATATATCTCAAACTTTATTATCTTCATTTGCAAGGAAGAATATTGCTAAAATGTTTAATATGTTGAACAGAATAAAAGTAAATCAATATTTTAAAGTGTTCTATGTTTCAAATTTACACAAATATTTTTTTTTCTGTTGTTAATAAGAATTTTAACAAAATATGCACCTATTAATAAACTTCTAATTTAATAATTATTAAAGAACTGATAATGATTATGTATAAATGAAAATAAATAATGATTATACAGAAAGTTTTTTTAAAACTAGAATTGAAAAATAGAAATTGTCTTTATTTTGTTATCTAGTTTAGCTATGGTCTTCAGTTAATGATTTACTAGGAAATACTGGCAGAAGCAATAAATGATAGCAGTCTGTAGTGATATCCATTTCAGCCTATAATAATTTTGATGATACTGATAATAATAGTAATATGATTGTATATATCTTAACAATATACATTTATAACAGCAAATTAAAAATATTCATAAAGATAATTTGATCAAAGGATTGTAAATTGAATTATCCATTTGTTGATAGCAATCCTCTAGAAATGAAGTTAACCACTCTGTGAAAATTTATGAACCATTTTTTAATAATAGTAGATAGAGAATGAGCTCGTGCAACTTCATGCTTAATATTTATACATAGCTTATGCATTTCCAAAAAGGATGCTTTTATTCAACTAGTTGGGCATCAATGGATTATTTTTTTAGTTTTTAATCAAAATATTAACAAATAATCATTTTCAGTTCTACATAAATTATTTTTCTTACATTGATAAAATTACAATAAATCAACTTTAATATTATACAAGTAGCAATAACTGACTTTTAAAAGACATCTCTATAAAATTATCAATAAATTAATTATTAAATTACAACTTTATAACATTAACTTTATTTAAACAAAACATACATTATTACAACTACAAGACAAAAATAATAATCTCTTTTAACACACCCACTGATACTTTTTATTTATATTATGTAATTTCATTTAAATAAAAATCCAAATATACACTTTACTGTAAACTCATATAAAATACTTATTCCATATGGGATATCATTTCAATATGAAACATTATCTTATATTTTTTAATACAAAATATTATAAACGTTTAAACATCATGATAATTAGACAAAACAAAATCTCAGCTTATAATAATTTTTGCTATCAAAGTATATTATGTTTTATATAGTTTAGCATACAGTGTTAAAATAGCAGTTAAAGATTCCTGGATATTAAAAAAAAAGATTTTCAATTGAACAGAGTAAACCCTTTTTTTTCTTTTTCTCATGTGTCATAGCATAGGCTACCAATGCTTGACAACAGAGCAAACTCTTCTATTATATTTGATGTAAATATTCAAACCTTATAATGACATATCTCTACAATTATTATTACTTTTAAAAAACTAGTATAAATGTAGTCAGTAGCAAAAACATCTTTTTTAATTATTTTCAATTATAATTTTGATAGTATATTATATTGCAAATTCTCAGAAACAATTCAAACATAACACACGGTTAAAAAAATAATTTAAATTTTGAAAGAAGTACGTAAATAAGTAATAAGTTAATTTGATTATTCATGTGATTCTCAGAATAAAAGAAAAACAATTCTGAAAAAAATAAATTTTTTTTAACTGTTTTGATCATTTAAATAATAAACAGCCAATCCTCTAATTATATCACCCTGATAAATGTAAAACCAGACTTACGTAAACAATTTCTGGCGTATATACTAAGTTTAAAATAAATAAATCAAAGATTGTGATGTATAAATTAAAATGCAGCAATTCTCAATTCTAGTTTATATTATGCTGAGTCCTCATATCTTGTGATATATTGTAGTATTTATTTTCATTTGTTGAAAAATATTTTTATATTCTGCTTCGTAACTAATAGTAAACATGAACTTGGTGCAAATCTCACGTAAAATTTTACTCGATAGTCATAAAACACATCCTTTAGACTTAAGTTGAAGGATAATTTCCAATAATCTGCTGCATTAAATGAATTGGCTAAAGATATAATTTTAAAAATAGAATTCACATAAATTACATTTAAAGTTTAGGATAACAAAAAAATCAAGACCTTTTTATCCTAGATTGTAAAAAGATAAAAAATAAATTAAAATTTTCCTGGAGATTTATGTTGTTTTTTCCAAATCATATTTCTGCTCTGCAATTGTAGTATTAAAAATTACTAAAAAAAATCAAACAAGTCATGCAGGTTTTTTTATCTTAATTAGAAAAATGTCAATGTAAATTTGATTGTGTGACAAAATTTTACACTCCTCCTTAATTTTAAAATTTCATCCTGAAAAAAAAAAAAAGTGAAATGAAATAGTAATTAAAACAAAATGTAAATAAAATATCATTTAGGGGATAAAATCTGCTTCCTCCCCCCCCCCTTTTTTTGAATATAACTATTTATAAAATATTTTTAAAATGTGTACTGAAATTATTTATCAAGCAATATTTTTTGACGTTTGATTGCGATGCCTATAAAAACTTCAACGTTAAAATCATTTAAACAATTAAATTTAATAATAACAAAGACCCACAATTTCTGTATATATCTTCATACTATAATTTAATTTTTTGATCAACAATCGATCTATCAGATTGTTGAATAAAGTCACCAGAATTATTTGTAGTTATTTTATTTACAATTTTGCATCCAGCAACATAATCGTTAGTATAATTACCTACTCTGTTTGAATGTAAAGGTCAAATTTTGGTGAAATGTTGACTTTTTTTTAGATAGTTGAAGATATCCAAACAATCTTAGGATTTATCTTTCAGGTAATTGACCCATTTTCAATCTGGCTATCTATCTAATTATTGATTGTAAATTAATTTCTAGATAGAGGATAACTCAAAAAATAAAGCCACAAAAGCATTTGGGAATAGTCTGTTAAATATTGTCTTCTTTTTGATTATTCCTCTGTAGAAATGTGACAATGAACTATTTTAAGGCCAGTTTACTTTTTTTACCATTTTATTTTCTTTGTAAAATGAACATTATATTTGTATCACCACTCATTAATAACACACTGCATTCCTTCAAAAACTCTGTGAACTCTTACGCCTAAATGTTTTATATATTTTTTAATGATTTAAAAAAATAAAAACAATTTTCTTATTACGCCAACTCAAATTAGAATTATTTCTAGAATGTTCAATCAAAAAAATCCCCAGTGCAACTATTTTATTATTTTCTTTCTGTGTTATAAAGCCCATTTCTATTCAAGTTTTATAATTTTTATGTTAACATTATTTATGAAGTTTAAATTTTTAAGCTTTTTATTTCAATTCTTTATCTTCTCTTTATTATTTGCATATTTCTTCACAATCTTTTGTTTTTCTTGTAATCTTTGATTCATTTCTGAAACCAAATATTATATTAAAGCAAGCTAGATACCTTAATTATACACTTTGTTTTTTTAATCTGAACATTTTTATATTTATACAATGAAGTTTGTACATCCACTATATTTTAATCTAAGCTAATCCCGTATAGTGGAACTTTCATAAGCCTACATAAACAGAAATATTTAAAAATACACATTCACATACACACACACACATATATATATTGTAATGGTAAGAAAAGTAGAGCTGCTTTAATCTAACCTAGAGATGCAGATAGAAGGGGGTTCGAATCTCACCTACTCCTCTAGATTGCTACTAAGCGACTTACTACCCAAACCTCACTAGAATTTAATCTTAATGTATGCCCGGTGGTCAGGGAGAGAAGAGACCACGAAAAGGAATTTTTACATATATAATGATCAGATGTACATACGTATGTCACAAAAGAAAACAGTACTAAGTGGTTTTATTTATAGTGAATGAAAGATAACAGAAACTTTTATTATTGACATTAAAATAATTCACACAATGCTTTATTAATAGTGTTGCAGGCTATTTTCACTGCAATCGGATAGACATATATGAAAGATCCATTGATCGTAATGATAAGAACAGACAAAATTTTTACGTTATAATTTCTTCTTTAAAATATTCCAGCCAATGGAAATGTTACGTAAAAGAAATCAAGAGAGAGAGACATGATTCATTAACTCTGTGGTTGGAGAACAGAAATAAATAGGTGGTCAAACTCAACTAAACACTTTGGACAGGTTTAAATCACAGCCCTACTTATGATTTACGAAGAATGATAAAGTGACCCCAGCAGGAATTTCCAGCCATAATTGAAACATTTCTATGAGATTTTGAGAAAGATTTCCTAATAAATATACAAGACCATGCACAAAGGCGAGAGCATATAGTGGGCTGTGAGGCTCGAGACATAACAGTTACCAAGAGGTTAACACAAGACCGGATAGCTCTCCATCTCTAAACTAGGTTAGAGAGAAAAATGGAACCCGTTCGCTAAACGCATGACCCGGATTCAGGATTGGAGTTTTTGTTGCTTATGTCCAGTTACGTACATTGAAAGGACTGAGATCGACATGAGATCCAGAACAATTTATTTGTTTTTTTCAGAAGGTCCGAATGTAGGTATGTTAACCTAAGCAAACTTGGCAAAAGAAGCACTGTCATATATGCTGAGCGGCCCAGTAGATCACCCGAGGCACGATGCCACATAAATTCGGTCAGTGACCTTTAAATTTAAAAAAAAAACCCTCTGCAAAATATATATATTAAGAAAGCTCAACTATCACTGAAAATCTGCAGAAAATAGTAACTTCCCTTTTATAAAATTCAGATCACTAAAACAAGAAGGTGGATATTTTATTGATTTAGTTGAAGTTTAACCAACACACCCCAGAGTCAATGCTATTTAATAATTTTTAATACATATTGTCAAAATGTACTCTCTCTTATTACTAAAATATAAATGCGAACGTTTTATTTCACGCTCTTTAAAATATAACTTTAAATTTGTAATCCTTCATTGACTAAAATATACAGGCATTTGATAAGGATCTTTCTTTTATATATAGATAAAATCAAATTAAAATATTGAAAATTTTCTAATAAAATATTTAGCAATTAAATCTTGATTTTAAAAATAGGGTTTTGTACTTTCTATGATTTGCTTCCCTTTCTTTCCAAAACGTCTATATAAAATAAATAACTTAATTACAGGAGTATAATGGCGGAAAGTTAAACGAAGTAATTTTCAATTAAATTTATAAAAGCTATTGCCGCCATTATATATATAATAAACCCCACCCATTACGATATAAAAAAAAAAGAAAGCAATTAATGAAATACCATTTTACAAGATATGAATACGTAGATTAAAAAAAACATATATATAAAAAAATAACATAAATATAGATTGAATTTGCAAATTACAAAAATATTTTAATAATTTATGGGAACGTTACCGGTAACTAGATGGGTGGGTCAAAATAAGTTCATTAGATGTTTCTCGCAGGTCTTCCCGGTTCTTCAAATTTGTTTTTCCATGTTTTTGAGGGCAGATTTTTACGGATACAGGGCAGACACTTTAGTTCTCTGGCTGGCTTACATGATTAGAACTCCGGCTCAGGAATGGCTCAGGAGAGCGAAGGCAAAGAGATTACCCCTGCATTTTTGCAGAGCAACACATTTCTGGATTTTTTTATTTATATGCTGAAAAAATAGAGTGCAGCTTGAAGTAAGTACAGCAAGCAAGAGTTCGCTATATTGTCCAATCTTTCAGCAAAATTTCTTCCAACAAAATTCTTAAGATTTTCTCTCTGACCTTCAGCACTGGTTACCCGCAAGCATAAGACCCAGAACAAAAGAAAAGTTCTTTATTTATACCCTTTTTTCCATTATGTTTTTAATCTGCTAATTAGTAGGGAATCATGCCCGTTGTTTCAAATTTTTCCTGTTATCTATTATTTTATCTAACTCAGAAAAATGTTTTATTAATTAAATTCCTTTTCTTAATGGATTCTATTTAATTAAGAAAATTTATCTTATCGAATTCTTCCAACATATATTTTAAAAATAGTTGCAAATATAATTTTAACTTTCTATATTTTATTTTATTAAATCTTTTCTCTTTAACACAATTCCTTCTTTAACCCTTTTCCCGCGCTCGACGAGACTCCTCGTCGACATCTAAAATCACTCTAACTTAGTTCGTTTTTATACGATAAAATTCGTTAAATATGTATTGAATTCGTTTTTAAAAGTTCTGTACGATGGTGACATCTTCCGATTTATTTTAGAAGTAAAAAATAAAAAAAAAACGCATTTAAACCTAAACAAAGAAGGAACATTATTTGTGATTGGTTCTTAGCATGCTCTCAGCCGAAAAAGACATTCTGATTGGCTGGAAAGAACAAAGAAACTGCCTGATCAAAGAAAATAAAGAAAAACGCTGAGATTTTCATTTCGAATACGATTTAAATTATTATTAAATAATATTTATGGAAATTAAACATAATTTTCAGAGAGAATAATAAAAAAACAAAATTATTTTCGAAAAATATTGAAGATTTAAGTAAATATATTGAAGATGTAGTAAAAAGAAATATTTACTTTTCTATAACGTAAAAGTCGATCTTTTTGTTTACATTATAACTTTTATGTTGCCGATATAGAATATCTTAGAATAAATAAATAGCAATTTATTTTTGAAAGAACTTTCGTTTTCTTCATGACCTGAAAAATTAATTATATACTTTTTATAAACGTATCTGAGTTGAATTTAATATTATAGGCGAATATGTTTTAACAATAGGCTTTGTCTTCAGTTTGTGAGTTGGCCAATTAAAAGATTTGATTTTTATCTGATACAACCAATGATAAAATTAGCGGTTTAAGGGTTAATTTAGGCAACTATTTGAGAAAACGATAAATTTACTTTGAAAAAGAAACATACATTCACTGTCGTTGGACTTAGGGTCTTAGTTAGTCCACAACGAATGGTGAAGCCAGCATATATATATTTATATGCACAGCTTCAATATATATATATAAATATAAAGAGCATGCCTGGGATGAGGACAATCTTAGATGAAGATGATTTAAATGCTTTCTCTTGTAGCATTTATCACACACAAAAAAGCTTGTTTAAAGCTATTGGCATGCTCTTTATATTACATATTGGTAAATGCAAGCTATATAGGTCATGCAACACATAACATGATTTTGTTACTATTATATATATAATGTTCAACCATTATTCATTCACTGCAGGATGAAGTTCTCACCAAGTTTAATCCAGTTTTTTAATTTCTATGCTCTTTTCTCTATATCACCCCAACACATTTTCTTATTTCATTCATCCATCTCATATATGGTCTCTTTATTGTCTTTTACATCAAGATTTCAATTGTCCATCAATTATCATTTCATCTAGCAATATGTCCAACCCAGTTTCATTTCAGTCTCTTAATTCTTTCAATGATATCAGCAGCACCTGTTTGTTCTGTCACCCACATATTTTATTTTTGATTCCTTCTTCTTACTCCTAACTTACACCTTTCCAGTTCAGTTTAACTACACTGTCATGCCATTTATTTATAATTGCTTAATAATGACTAAAAAAAGATGGTTCCATCTTAATCTAAAAGACAAAGTATATTTAAACAATTACAAGTAATTATACAATTTTAATTAACTAGGATTTCATTAAAACTCCAAATTAAAATGTCTAAATATGTTTGGAATTTTAATAATATCTCAGTCAATTTAAATTTTGCATTTATTTATGGCTGTTTAAATATAATTTGTTTTTATATATATATGACAAGCTAGAAAGAGATAGAATCATAATAATTTTTATTGTCATTCATTAGATTAGAGATTATCCAATAATGAATAATATTTCTGTAGTGTAATTTTTACTACACCACTCTCAAATGGTTTCTATCTGGTTTTAACACCTTATGGAGAGATGTAATCATAAAGATATGATTAAAGAAGCCCTAGATTTTTTCCCCATATTTTGATCATATGTTTATGATTATATCCCTTCACAAGATATTAAAAATGAATATAAAATAGTCCCTACCTTGTGTGAGAGTGAAAATTACACTACAGAAATATTATTCATTATTAGATAGAACCATCTTTTTCTAATCACTTTAGTTGAACTGGATTATTTTATAAACATCTGGGTGGATTAGATTTTTGCATATTTTCGTCAGTTAATATTATACAATGAATATTTTCTATATAAATGTGCATATGCTTATACTATGTTATAATTTAAAAATTTAGAATACTACACACATTCTTAATAATTAAAACAAATCAAAATAAAAAATTTTAGAAGTACTCTTTTTTGTATATGTGTGTGAAAGGTTGTTATTGATTTATTTAACATCTACTGAATATTAATTGAATTAATTACAAATTTACCAGGTTTTTTTTTTTTAAAAAAAAGCAACTAACATCACTGTACTACGCAAGACAATAAACTATACACTAAAATACTAGAAGTAATTTTATTATTTTGTATTTATCTTAATTTAGTATGCATCTTTTCTTTTTAACTATCTTCCAACTTTATCAATGACACTTTAAAAAACAAAACATACACACGCACACAAAACAATATAATAAAAGCTTAAGAACTTTTAAAAGCTATCTTTTCCCCCTAAATTAACAAGAATCTATCTATATATAAAGTAAATAAAAGAAATAAAATCAATGTCAGTGATATTTTTTTACTACAGTAAATTAAAAAAATACTATAATCAAACATTTTAATTATATATATTAAAATTAAATAATGCAAATCTGTTGTGGAAATAATAAATTGATAAAAAACTTAGTGATAAAATGCAAGTGATACAATTTATAAGTAATATTAAGTCTATTATTATACGATGTGATGCACTATGGCTTTTCCTTTATGGGAGCCAGGAATCTCACAGCCACTATGCCCAGGGAAACCTATTAGCCACCCTACCTTCCCTTTTCAATCCCCACCTTAAGTTTTTTTCCTGTATTCTTTTCTATCCTGCTTCATCCTATTTCAACAACATCATCTTTGTTCACTCTATTGCCTTTATATTTAGATCCTCTTATCTTTTTCCAAACCCAGCATAAAAGCCAAAACCCTACTTTATGTATAATCACTTTGTTTATATTTATTCTTGCACAACTTCATTATTTATACCCTTTCTGCTTATAAGCATTTACATTCAATTAACAGATGCCTAATATTTTCTATGTCTTCCTTACATCTATGTCTTCCTTACATAACTTGCAGATTAAATCAACCACATTTCCTCCATTTATGTGTATATTTCCTTGTTGCTAATTATCCTGTTTGAGTCTTAAACAGTAAACTACTTTCCTTGCTATTATTGTAAATTAACTCACACCCAATATTCTGTTTACTTCTATATATATATATTTAAACTTTTTTACTTTCTATGCTAGTTCTCCATCTCTCCAACTCCCTATTTTTTATTAATGCATCTATTCTTCTATCCCATTTCTTGCAACTATTACACTCAACAATTCTCCTAACACAATCATTCCATCTTTTATATAAGTATATTGACATAAAGTCTTTAGCCAAATCATCCATCTTGTTGTCTGTCCTTTACTTATAACCCAATTAAATACTATTTTGGCTATTCTCTTACTATCCATAAATTGCAATCTATCAAACATTTTCATTTGGGTTTTTGCATCTCTCATATAAAAACTTGATCATTGCATTTCTCTTTGAAATGGCTCCTTTGCCATACACACATCTGCATTTAATGCATGTCTTCCTACTCTCTATGTACTTTTTCTAAATATTCTACCCCCCCCCCCCTTTACTAATATAACATACCATAAGTTAACCCTGCTAATGCCACTATCTTTCATACAATTCTTGCAATAACATATTTATTATATGAAAACACTATTAATTTCTTTATCAGTCCCTTTCTTTTCTTTGCTTCATTTATCAATTTTTCTTTCATTCATCCAAGCAATTCTCTGATTACTTAAGACAATTCTCAAATAGTTATACCCTATTTACCACATTTAACTTTATATCCCCCAATAAAAAAATTTTCTCCTCTTTTCCCCCAGCATTTATCATTATTACTTTGGATTTTTCTTCACTAAATTTCTTTACCCACATTTGTGCACATCTTCAGCATAGCTTCCATATCTTCCCTACTTTCTGTACACAAAATATATCATCAGCAAAGAAAAGAGTTGATAATATATATACTCCCTTGCCGCCTATTAATGATATCTCTATCCCTCATCCTAGTATTTGTATTGTTCTCTCCATTTCTCTCAAGTATAACAAAAACAAAATAAGTGACATAGGATATCATTGCCTTAGTCCCACCCCATTTTTGACTCTGATTCTATATTTCCTAATTGATATGTATAATTTCAAATATTTGCATAATGCCACCAAGCAGATTAAATGTAAGCTAAAAATAAAATATCATTTTGTTAGCAAATTTTTTTTTTTTTTTAGTATTTTTTTATCAAAGAATGTTGATATAGAGAATGCATTAGTTTCACTAATCCGTTAATATTTCCAAAACTATGTTCCATAGAACATCTGTTTTACCCATTAAGTAAGTATTCCATGAAAAATTATGAAAGTAAAATAAATCTCATGATTTTCATAGCCGCACCTAGTTGAAACATGTTTGAACATGATGAAACATTCTAATGGGGTAATCTGGCATTTTCAATGCTGACCATGAATTCAATCATTGTTAGCAATCTGTCATAGTAAGAAGACATCAGTTTCATGACAATATTTGTTTATTAAACACATCACTATATTATTTTGCTTAAATGTGTAAGAATAGTATTATTATTATAAGCCTTTATTAGTCATTTTTACTGCTTTATTATAACTTTTATAATAATTATAAATTATTTTTTATTATAATTACATAAAATATTTATTTTAAACCACTAAACATCATGTGATCACCATCTCTTATGCTAGCACATAACTGTTATAAAACAGATAAAACTCTCCATACAGTAGTGCCACCTTGTGCCAACCAGAGCAATCAATGGATGCAAGAAGATCTAGGTGCAGTGCTCTCAGATCAAGGCTCCTCACTGACAAAGGCCATAAGCCAGAAACTAGTCTGAGGATATTGGATGAGTAGGCATTAGATGGGGATTTTATGCACAAGCCTTCTGGCATCCATTGATTACTCTGGTTGGCACAAGGTGGCACTGCTGTATGGAGAGTTTTGCCTGTTTTATTAAGTATTTATTTTAACATTACAACTTTCAACTATTTTACAATCAAATCAAAGTCCAGGAATATTCTTGACATTATACTAAATATGATAATTCAGCTTTCTAATATTGTGCCTGTTATCAAAAGTATTTGTAATTCAAAGACTAAGACCTCATGGTCATTAAAAATGTAATTTTATTACATATGCACTAGGTTTACTATTTTCATGTAATTTGTTTTACATAAGTAAAATTTGAAAATAAATGTGTTTTGTTTTAACTGTTATATTTACTATTTATTATCAATATCTACCTATAATCTTAAAATAACCAAGATGTTTTGTTACAATTTCAGGATTTGTGAAATGTTATGTCATATGAAAATTTTATAAAACACTAATCTAAGTCATTTCTTTTTTCCATTTGTCTTTAATCTAAGTAGAGGTGTTTATTTGTTGTTGTTTTTTTTACAATTTTATTCACTATAATATCACTGGTAATACATCCTTTTACTAAAGCTTTGCTGCCAGCTAGCTTGTGGAAGGTTCTGTGCATACGCATGGTGAACAGTGCCACTTAGTGTCTGGAAAAAGCATTTTTGCTTTTGGGGCTCCTACTCTGTATGTTCTGTGTGCTAACAGAGAAACAGTGCCTCTAGCAGCCATCGTGCACCTCCTCTACAAGTACCTTTATTTTTATTCATGAGCTTCTTTTTAAATGTAATTCATGAATTTATTTATGATTGTAATTCATTAGGTATTGCAATATTAACAGTTCAAAAACAAAGATTTTGTTCATTGCTCTCTGAATATTGGTCTTTAAATTTAAATTTTAAATGAGAGAAAACATTTTAAAAAATATTCTATCACTGTGATATAATTATTTGTTAATTTTAATATTGTCATGTTATATATCACATTCATTTTTCCTCCATATGCAAAAAATTTAGTTCTAAATATTTATTTTATATATTCAGATGGGCTTAGAGCTTACCCTCTTCCTTTTTTTTAAAATCAAGTTTAATCTGCTTGACCATTTTCCTTTACAGCAGTTATTTTAAAATAAACTGCTTACCATAGACAATTATTTTATCCAAAATTATTTAATAATTATCTTTTACAATCCACCTACAGAACATTATGATTTTTATTTCATTTAAATGAATAAATTCAGACATTTTACCAGTACTATTGAGATACCAAACCACAAATTGTATAATAAGCAATGAAATACTACATCCACCAATGATCAAGTAGTATAGCCTGGTCATAATATTCTATTGCCTAATCTCTCCAACTAACTTTAAGTAAAGAATTTAACACACCTATATTATATTATACTTAGATATATGCATTTAAGAAAACGCATTTTTTTAAAAATAATATATATACTTAGAAAATACAACAACTTGTTATTCATGGAAAATCCTGTATTAGGATATTTCTAAAAAAGATAAGTTATTATTACGTCATTTGGAAATTCCAGTTTTCTAAACACACTTGCATAACAAAGTAATAACTTTTTTTTTAATACAGGAAGAATGTCAGTTTTTATGAATAAACTTTCTTTCACATTAAAAATAATTTAAATTCTAGGTAATTTTCTTTTAAACGATATATATATATATTGTAAATTGAAAACAAAAATAAAATTTAAAATATTAAAATTTTTTATATCACTAAACATTTGCTCTTAAAAACATTAAATAAAATTTATTTTCTAATTTAATAAATTTAAAAACTTGTGAGTTTATAATAAAATTGTGTAGTGCCAAAACTACAGATCAATGTGAATTAGTAGCTTGTTTAGATCATATTTTACCTAAAAATATGTTGTTAAGCAGGGGTGTACTAAGAAAAGTAGGGGGGGGGTATTATTTTAATTTGCAAAAATAATACTGTCTAATTTCAATTGGGGCATGGTAATGATGCAATTAGAAAATGTTCTTGGGGAGTTACACACAAAAAGTGAGTTTTAAGAAATAATGTGGTGAGGTTCTGGGGGCGGTTAGCCACCTGGGTGACAGCGCCATAGGCAATTTTTTTAAAATTTTCAAGCCTGAAACATATTGAAAAATAGCATTTATAAGTAAAATATATAAACATATAATATATTTCAGGTACCGATTTAATTTGCCCTCATGGCCATTTTAAAATCTAAAGATGAACCAAAACCACCGCTGACATATCCAAACAATAAATGACATTGAATAATCCACATGTGGTCATGATATTACCATTTGTTACAAAATCGTTATTACCATCAATAATTAAAAAATTAAATCACAAATTTCATACAAATACAGTTGATCGATCAAGTCACATGACTAAAATATACAAAATATCAAAAATGGAAGTGACAAATAACCACATGTTGAAATAATGTAAATATTGAATAAACATAAAAACAACTGCCGAAACATATTAATTCTACAATTAATAACAAATCACATTTTATGTTAACATTAGCCAAAAGAATAATTGCCTAAACTAAAGAATATTAATTTTTACAATTAATAAAAAATTAATAAATCAGATCTTTTCTTACCAAAGCAAGTAATGTTGTGTGCTTAATCTCTCATATGTTGTTATTAGCTAGTAGATGGATAAAAAGAATGTAAATGAGAGAGGTGTATTCATTAAATTTCTTAAAGATGATAACGCTATTAGTGTTTATCTTATTTAAAATCCATAGTTGTTTTACACTTGAAATAATCAATAAATTTCTATTAAAATTAATTTGTTGATTATTTCAAATGTAAAACAGGTATTATAAACACTAACCTTTTCACCATCAGTAGATAGCATTATCATCTTTGAGAAATTTAATCAATAAAACTTTCTTTCTCATTTAGATTCTTTTTATCCATTCTCCAGCTAATAATATGTGAGAATTTAAGCGCACAACCTTACTCGCTTTGGTAAAAAAAAATCTGATTTTTTTTTATTGTAAAATTAATATTATTTACTTTAGACAATTATTCTTTTGACTAATGATAAGATAAAATGTGATTTATTATTAATTATGGAATTACTATGCTTCAGCAATTGTTTCTGTTTATTCAACATTTACATTATTTCAACATGTGATTTAATCAATTTTATGTTTATTGACCATGTGGTTTTTTAATTAATAAAGGTATCCATTATTTATTCCCTTTACTTTTCTGTTTAAGTATTTTGCATTTATATTTTAGAAATTATAAGCTAGTAAAAATAATATGCATCTTTTGGACGATATTCGTATTGGCTAAGCCCTCCTTCCCCCTTCCTGCATTATTTAATAACCTTCATATTTTAGAAGTTATAAACATTTAGTATTTAGAGTGCACTCACTGCCATTTTGAATTCTAAGGACCAGCCAAAAAATACTATTATTTGATGAAATTTATCGCTTGGAAGTGTCAGCAGTGGTTTTGGGTGATCCTTAGAGTTCAAAATGGCAGTGAGCACATACTAAATCATGACCATATTTTATATGGAAAAGCAGGCTGCCACTTTCATTTTATTTTGTGCATGTACATGCATGCAATTACTTACATTAGAAGATTTTCCCACAAAATTTGCAATATCTCTTGAGCTTCCATAACCACTAGAAGTAGAGGAATACAAATTGCAAATGCCAATAGTCAATTGCATTTTAGTTCCAGCAGTTCAGTTCAGATGATTTAAAAAACAAAAGTAAATTTATATGACTGAATTACAAACTAAACTTGATGATTATGAAATTAGTCCATCATAAAAATATAAAATTAAATAGTATATATGATATTTTTTCAGTCACATATTAAAGTTTACTTCAGTCAACAATAATTATTCACAATAAATTTTTTAAGTAAATTAATTTTAAAACATTAGTGTTTTATCGATTTTGTATATGTATTTTGAGTATAAATAAGATAAATATGTAATAAAAATATTTTGCTGTTTATAATGAATCATTAAATTAACTTAAGGCATAAACTGGGGGAAAAAATATTAAATTTTGTTTAGCTGGTATGTGCATGTATGTGTGGTAGTATATGGTAAATGGTCAATGGTGAGAAGGGTTCTAGCCCCAAGTAACCTCCCTGGCTATGCCACTATTAAAAGTAAGATAATGTAACTATATACTATAAAAGTAAATAAACATCACATGATCACCACTTCTTATGCTTGATTATAACTGTTATTAAAACAGGCAAAACTCACTTTACATATTGCCACACACAGGAAGCTAGAGTAATCAATGGATGCCAGAAGGCTTCTGTATAAAATCCCCATCTAGTGCCTACTCATACAATATCCCCAGACTAGTTTCTGGGTTATGGCCTTCATCAGTGAGGAGCCTTGGATCTGAGAACACTGCGCCTAGATCTTAGGATGTAATGCAACCCTCCAGCAGTCACCTTTTTATCTCCACTTAACTACAAAACTATGAATCTTAAATTGAAAACACCTTAATATTTTCATATAGGATATTGGAGGCTATGGTTATTAAAGAACAAAAGTGACCAAAATGTATAGGTACTGAACTGAGTTTAGACCTATGTGACTATATAAACTGATGGGCTTGAATTGAAAATATTAAGGTGTTTCCAATTTAAGACTCATAGTTTTGTAGTTAAGTGGAGATAAAAGGTGGTTGCTAGAGGGTTGCATTAGATCCTAAGATCTAGGTGCAGTGCTCTCAGATCCAAGGTTCCTCATAGACAAAGGCCACAAGCCAGAAACTAGTCTGGGGATATTGACTGTGTAGGCACTAGATGGGGATTTTATGCACAAGCCTTCTGGCATCCATTGATTACTCTAGCTTGCTGTGTGTGGCAATACGTATAGTGAGTTTTGCTTATTATATTGTACCAGTCAAAAAACCCACCATCTAAACTGCAAGTTGGATCCAAACTCAGCTCAGATTCAAATTGAATTCAAACCCAACTCACCAGCTCTGATTAGTAGAAATCTAAATCGAGGGCACAGTGCTATGCGGCAAGAAACTAGCTCAATGGTTGGTGAGGATTAGAGACCCCTGAACTGACACTAATATCTGATAATAAACTGACTAAAATAATTTTAAATCGAATCATATATATATGTTCGGGTTGCCAACACAGACAGCGAGTATTAACATTAAAATAATCATAAAAGAATTAAGAACTAAGAAACCAAGTGTGTTTAGAAAATATTTAATAATAATAATTTGTTTTGTTTGAATTTTAAATGAAGATTAAATTAATTAATTCTAGTTCTTAAACAAAGTTTATAATTATAATACAAGTGGCAGTCCTTATTATATGCCAATGAATATTACACAATATTTGAAAGTCTATGTCTATGCTCCCAACAAGAAATAAAAGGCAGATAAAGGTATTCATTAGTAAAGGAAATTATTACTCTAATTTTATACGAAAGATGTGATATTTATTTTCACATTCGCAAATCCATTCATGAAGAGCAAGATACATATTTTAGGGCATAACATTAATCTTTATTGGAAAACTTATTTAATTAAATATAACTGATAATTTGTTCAACTTTAATTGAAATCACTTCATCACAAATTACGAGCATCAGAGCGGGCCTTACTGGAACAAAGAGATAACGGTGCTGACGAATTATGAGCTATAAAATGAAATTGAAAGACGATATCTAGTCAATAATCGAAGTCCTATGGTGGGTTGTGTCTGACAAGTCTTATGCCCTTTGACTAATATGAACAGGAGAGGAAGTGCTTTCTTCCTCGATAATTTAAAATAACAGAAATATGATCACCGACCAGCCTAATGGAGCGGAAGATTGCCTTACGTCAGCAACGTTGAAGATGATGACTTACTAGTCAGCGTTTGAGAACTAAAACCCAATTATAGAATGCTCAATGTGATGACTTGATCAAATGAATTAAAGTCAAATGAGTTTTTAAGAAAACTATTTTAAAGTATTTGTTAATCATATTAATTATGCCCCAATCATCGTGCCCTTCCTAAATCTTAATAGAAAATAATAAAGTTGAATTAGAATATATTTATTTGATTCTTTTATCGGCCCTTTGCAAAAAACATTTTAAGATTATATTTGAATAAAAAACAAATATTAGTGAAACGAGAAAATAGCGGTGGCATAGATTACAAACGGAGCTAATAATTTATTATTAGCCAATGATAAAAATAGTAAACATGTAATAATTTCTTTCGACTCGATGATTGTTAGAACTTATAAATTTAGTTCTAATGGGTGAGAACTACTATTAGAATTAATATTATATTTTCTACATAAGGCAAATAGAACAAAGGAGATCATCGAGTCGAAGTTTATTGGCATATAATAAAAGTAACAACATTAATAAATTACACAAATATATATATATATATATAATAAATGAACTGCCACGTAAGAAAAGAGAAAGTTAAAAACTAGAAGTTGAGAGAATTAAGATATAATAGCATAAATAAAAGTAAGTTTACACAGAGATTATTACACAGAGATTATGACATTTATAGAATGAAAAGAGCTCTTAAAGGGAGTGTAAAGTAAAGTTCGAAACTGGCCAGAAAGTTTAAGGTTCATTATGAAAACATAACCATTTCTTCCGGGGTTGGTTCTTAGATTACACATCCGAGTTGGTAAAAAAATGTAGGCACACATTTGGTCGATTACTTGAACAGTATTTTAATGAATTTTCACAATTTTAGCAGTATGATTGGTCCGGAAAAGATTCAGCAGCCTCATTAAAGATTTTTAGGGGACTTCAGGAACCATAGCCAGATTCCTGATGTTTTAGCCCTTCACCATGATCGAAACACTATTTAATTTTATAATTTAAAAACGCAAAGAGTTGACTGCACTTCTCTACAACAAAGATGGCTTCTCCTTTTTTCTCCAAACTTTTCAGAGCTATATATCTGTCCTCTGATCCCTTCAGGCTAGCGCTTCTTTCATTATCAATGTTTTTAGATTTACTGGTTGTTTTCAGGTAATTCCTTCGATAAGGCTTTCAAACTCATTAACTTGAATTCATTTTCTAATTAGAAAATGAATTCTTAAAATCAGAAAATGATTTTAATTAGGAAATCTTTATCTTTTTTCTAATTAATAAAACTTTAACTGTTGTTTTTGGAAAGGGAAAATCTGAAAGCTTATCGAAAGAAGGTAGCTTTTAATCAATAAAACTTTAACAAATTATTTAAAAATAAAATCAATTATTCCCGATGCAATGAAACTTTTAAACAATTATATATATTTAAATATTTACAAATATATACGCACAATCCACGCAGTTATAATATATAAATTCATAAATAATTCTATCGTGAATTTATTAATAGAATTGGTCAATTTAAATCTGAAACTAATTAATTTTAATACGCATTTATGAAATAAATTATTCTTTATGGAAATTAGCATGGATTGAACATATAAAGCCCATTGCATCGGAAATTTAAGGTTAGTACTAGGGTTTGAAGTGGGCTTATGGCTAGATGTCATGAAGCTAGGATCGAACTCAGATCTGACTGCTTCATTTCTTTTCACTTCAAAAAAAAAACAATGAAAAAAAATCTCTTTACTTATGCGTGATACATTTGCATAAGTGTACTCGACTAATTGGTAGACTCTGGGAGAACAGCATTAGCGTGAATATCATCTGTACAAATGACAAAAATTATACGTCTCACTGCGATCATTTTTTTTTAATATTATCTAGTTTATAATAAGCTTATAATAAATTGGTCTGATAATCAAGTCTCATTTTCCCCATGGTCGTGTCAGTCGGTAGTCGTGTCAGTCAGTCGTCTGTATATATATATCTGTCATTTAATGTTTGTACTATTGTTTACCTGGATCAGGCGGTACGTATGGTTTTAACTTTTGATAATGGTCGTAGTCTTGGTCTTTTCTGGTTGGTGTCAAGTTCCCATAGTCTATTGCAGTCAAAAAGTCTATGGTCTTTTCTATTGACATAGGGCACATCCCAAGCATGATTCTTTGGATCCATGGGAATAAATGATGTCTGATGGTCCGGATGATGTATTGGTTCTCATATTTGAAGGCTGTTAGGGATTTGAATGTGGTTACTTGCTGGATGAAGTAGGCTGCATATCCCTGTCTGCAGTTTTCTTGATACTTCTGAGTGTTCAGTCTATGCAAAATGCCCTCCTGCCTTTCTTTACTTTAATATTTTTTTAAAATGGCATTTTCATATCCTTGGATTGTGGTAGGTGGTTTTTTTAATAGCTTCCACCATGCCTTGGCAGCTTCTCTTAACTAATGGCTGGCTAGGATAACCTTTTCCTTTTCTGCTACAGAGTGCAGACAGAAAAATTCTTTAATTCTGTCTAGATGATCTATGGGCTTTTCTCCTGGGTTACCCCTAAAAATTTGAATTTCTACAGAAGATATAAGGGGTGGTCTCTGCAAATTCCTTTGACTCATTTCGGGATTTATCATCCGTTCTTATTTCTATTTTTTGTTTTATTTTACTAATGGTCTGAACATTTTTTTCCCTGTCTGTATTTAAATCAGTTTCTGCAAACATTTCTTGGTTTGACTCATATTCTCCACTGTCGTCTTCTTTACTATCCACAACTTCTTTTGGTGTGGTCTGATCATCTTCATCACTTTTTGGAGCCTTGTAAGTATCTATTGCTGTATGATGCTTTACAATCTCTGGGTTGGTTTGGGTCCCTCGTGTTTCCTCAAGCTTTAAAATCCTCTCCATCATCATCATCATTAGCTTCCTGTCTTCTCTCATTTCTCTGAGGATCGTATGAAAAGTCTCTCAATCATCGTGATCGTCTTTAGTCATCTTTCTGCTTTGATGGTTGCGCTTTTTCCTATTGATCTGATTTTTAAAAGTGATTTTACATTCACTGGAGGTGTGAAGGTGCATCACTATCGTCAGTCAATCCTTAATTGTTCTTCCATTTTTGAAAGTGAATAAATAATATAATAAACAATGTGAATCAAACTTATGGCACTCTCTGTATACTTAAATAATAATTTTTTTCTTCAGTACATTTAATTAGGTCTCTGACTACTGGTCCCATTGTCCCTGTCTTCGTTTGCTGCTGCATATTATTTCCCCAATCTATGTAATCTGCCTTTTTTAGTTTAGTTTTAGTTTGCCTATGTTTTCTTGGTTAGCTCTTTCTATTAATTCTTTGAATGAGACGTATTTAATTTAGAAAAAACTATTAAAGATAAGAAACAAACATTATCCACTTCCCTTTGTTCAACTGTTCTCCCATGTCTGAAAAGAAAAACTATACAGATGATTAGTGATATACAAATATTTATACATATATATTAGCAGGTATTACAAGTAATTCTCTGTATTGGACACATTTGGTTTTTTATTATTTAGACAACTGACCCACTGCTGTGCTGACAATAAAATTTGCTGACAAATTTATTTATATGGGCGCCAGTGAGCAAAATGAGATCAATAGGGCATGTGAAATAACCCATTGACCCCCAAACTACATATGACTGACTTAATTTTGATAGAACAATTTTATTGATGATGAGTATTTATTATTTAATAACAACTGATGTGTTTCTGACCTGAGTTTAAATATAGGAGTTCACTACTTCATTTTTACTAAGCATGAGGCTTTCACACACAAAGAAAAAAAAATGTCAAAATTAATAATACACAAGAACTTTTATTTGTTGATCTCATTTTTAATCTTGCTAGCATGAAAGCATATAAACCATTTAAGCATTTTGCCAACTGCATCTGGTTGCTTGGTGTACACAAAAGGTCTTCACCTGCTTTGAGGTTACTCTAGAAATTATTGTCATTAAAGTGTAATGTCACACTGCATCGGATCGCTTGACAGATAATTCCCAGTTTGAAATTCTTCGCCTTGCTTTGAGGCTACTAAAATACGGAACGAACATTTAATATATGTGCTAGCAAGCAATTCTTTAAAATTTAAAATGTTTAACATGATATCATATTGGATATTTTTAATTATAAGACTAAGATAAACTAGTTAATTTTGACACAGACAAAATATTTCATTTATTTTACCCCTTGCTTTGATCTATAGACTCTTCTTTAAAATTTAAAACGTTTAACATGATATCATATTGGATATTTTTAATTATAAGACTAAGATAAACTAGTTAATTTTGACACAGACAAAATATTTCATTTATTTTACCCCTTGCTTTGATCTATAGACTCTTACTACTTTTCTAACAATAATTTTCTTACTGTCATGAACGCATATAAACAAACATATAATATATACTGATATAGTACACATATAATTAATAATTATTCTACCTAATGAATCTTTTGCTGAAGAACATTTAAAAAATAATCTTGAAAACATTTAATTATAAGAAAGAGAATTACAAAATGACATTTTAATTTATTAAATCATTTCAGTTATGCGTTATAAATCACATAACTTTTTTCTTAAATATACACAACACTCTTTAAAACATCGCTCTCTACTGAAACATTTAATTTATTGAGATCTCAATTGACTGAGTAACTAAGATCATAATTACTATCTCCAGGGTATGTGGGGTTTATTAAATTGAAGCCCCACATTGGGCACCAAAAACATAACCATGTACCAGTCAAAAAACCCACCATCTAAACTGCAAGTCAGATCCAAACTGAATTCAAACCCAACTCACCAGCTCAGATTAGTAGAAATCTAAATCGACAGCACAGTGCTATGCACCAAGAAACTAGCTCAATGGTTGGTGAGGATTAGAGACCCCTGAACTGACACTAATATCTGATAATAAACTGACTAAAATAATTTTATATCGAATCATATGTATATGTTCAGGTTGCCAACACAGACAGCGAGTATTAACATTAAAATAATCATAAAAGAATTAAGAACTAAGAAACCAAGTGTGTTTAGAAAATATTTAATAATAATAATTTGCTTTGTTTGAATTTTAAATGATTAAATTAATTAATTCTAGTCCTTAAACAAAGTTTATAATTATAATACGAGTGGCAGTCCTTATTACATGCCAATGAATATTACGTAATATTTGAAAGTCTATGTCTATGCTCCCAACAAGAAATAAAAGGCAGATAAAGGTATTCATTAGTAAAGGGAATTATTACTCTAATTTTATACGAAAGAATGTGATATTTATTTTCACATTTGCAAATCCATTCATGAAGAGCAAGATACATATTTTAGGGCATAACATTAATCTTTATTGGAAAACTTATTTAATTAAATATATCTGATAATTTGTTCAACTTTAATTGAAATCACATCATCATGAATTACGAGCATCAGAGCGGGCTTTACTGGAACAGAGAGGTAACAGTGCTGACGAATTATGAGCTATAAAATGAAATTGAAAGACGATAGCTAGTCGATAATCAAAGTCCTATGGCAGCTTGCATCTGACAAATCTTATGCCCTTTGACTAATATGAACAGGAGAGGAAGTGCTTTCTTCCTCGATAATTTAAAATAGCAGAAATATGATCACCGACCAGCCTAACGGAGCGGAAGATTGCCCTATGTCAGCAATGTTGAAGATGATGACTTACTAGTCAGCGTTTGAGAACTAAAACCCAATTATAGAATGCCCAACATGATGACTTGATCAAATGAATTAAAGTCAAATGAGTTTTTAAGAAAACTATTTTAAAGTATTTGTAAATCATATTAATTATGCCCCAATCATTGTGCCCTTCCTGACTCTTAATAGAAAATAATAAAGTTGAATTAGAATATATTTATTTGATTTCTTTATCGGCCCTTTGCAAAAAACATTTTAAGATTATATTTGAATAATAAACAAATATTAGTGAAATGAGAAAATAGCGGTGGCATAGATTACAAACAAAGCTAATAATTTATTATTAGCCAATGAAAAAAATAGTAAACATGTAATAATTTCTTTCGACTCGATGATTGATAAAACTTATAAATTTAGTTCTAATGGGCGAGAACTACTATTAGAATTAATATTATATTTTCTACATAAGGCAAATAGAACAAAGGAGATTATTGAGTCAAAAGATTATTGGCATATAATAAAAGTAACAACATTAATAAATTACACACACACATACACATATATATATATATAATATAATAAATGAACCGCCAAGTAAGAAAAGAGAAAGTTAAAGACTAGAAGTTGAGAGAATTACGATATAATAGCATAAATAAAAGTAAGTTTACACAGAGATTATGACATTTATAGAATGAAAAGAGCTCTTAAAAGGAGTGTAAAGTAAAGTTCGAAACTGGCCAGAAAGTTTAAGGTTCATTATGAAAACATATTACCCATTTCTTCCGGGGCTGGTTCTTAGGTTACACATCCGAGTTGGTAAAAAAATGTAGGCACACATTTGGCCATTTACTTGAAGAGTATTTTAATGAATTTTCACAATTTTAGCAGCATAATTGGTCCGGAAAAGATTCAGCAGCCTCATTGAAGATTGTTAGGGGACTTCAGGAACCATAGCCAGATTCCTGATGTTTTAGCCCTTCACCATGAATGAAACACTATTTAATTTTATAATTTAAAAATGCAAACAGTTGACTGCACTTCTCTACAACAAAGATGGCTTCTCCTTTTTTCTCCAAACTTTTCAGAGCTATATATCTGTCTTCTGATGCCTTCAGGCTAGCGCTTCTTTCATTATCAATGTTTTTAGATTTACTGGTTGTTTTTAGATACATTCCTTCAATAAGGCTTTCATACTCATTAACTTGAATTCATTTTCTAATTAGAAAATGAATTCTTAAAATCAGAAAATGATTTTAATAAGGAAATCCTTATCTTTTTTCTAATTAATAAAACTTTAACTGTTGTTTTTGGAAAGGGAAAATCTGCAAGCTTATCGAAAGAATGTAGCTTTTAATCAATAAAACTTTAACAAATTATTTAAAAATAAAATCAAACATTCCCGACACAATGAAACTTTTAAACAATTATATATATTTAAATATTTACAAATATATACGCACAATCCACGCAGTTATAATATATAAATTCATGAATAATTCTATTGTAAATTTATTAATAGAATTGGTCAATTTAAATCTGAAACTAATTAATTTTAATACGCATTTATGAAATAAGTTATTCTTTATGGAAATTAGCGTGGATTGAACATATAAAGCCCCATTGCATCAGAAATTTAAGGTTAGTACTAGGGTTTGAAGTGGGCTTATGGCTAGATGTATTGAAGCTAGGATCGAACTCAGATCCGACTGCTTCAATATACTTGTATCAATATATGTAATATATAGGGTATATGAGCACAGACTTTCCCATGACCCACCACTCTATCTCATAACACTGATACCCTTGAACACATATATGTTGAAAAGTATATGTGTTCAAGTGTATCAGTGTTATGAGATAGAGTGGAGAGTGGTGGGTCATGTGAAAGTCTGTGCTCATATACCCTAATTTATTATAGTTTAGAAATAAGACTTAGACATTCTATTGAGACAACATAAAAATATTTCCTGAAAATTTTCATTTAAGATTATATAATATTTTAAAAGTACAAAATCAATCAATATGTTTTTTATGTTTCTGGATGTGATACTATATGGATCATTACTATAAAATCACATCTTTATTGGATTAGATATGGCAAATGAATTAAGAATATTAGACTTCTTAAAAAAATATTTTTGGTAAGTTTGAGCATGGTTTTCATGGGGAAGATAGACTACACTTACTGCAATATCCAGTACTAGTCGGATATATATATATGGTCGAGGTTCGAGTGAGATTTATCGCACTCAACAGCGACAAGTAATTATATAATTAAACACACGAACACGGTAGTGGAGTTAATAGGTTTATATACATAAATACATATACAAGGATTAATATATAATACAATTATTACAAAGGTAAACTGACTAACACATTATTATACAACTCTAGTCTTAAAGGCCCGAAGGCTTACAATAAACAATATTAAAGTCTATACGACCTGTAATGGTCCCTAGGTCTACTTTAGTACGTTCGGAGGTAGACCTCTCCGCGAGACGAGCTGAAAGTGAAGTAGTGTCTGTGCACTCAGGAAAACGCATCCATTCCTCAACTTCACCTAGCAAGTCTAACCTTGTTTTTTCCCGCCGTCCCGGTTTGTAACACTCTCTATTTCCATTGGTCATCCCATGACACGAGGTACAAAGTGGTCAGTCTGGTTATCTCTGACCAACCTTAATCATTTCTGTGATGCCTTTAGCATAAACGCACATACTTGAATATTTGTAATAGTTACATTATTATTGCGTATCTCTGTTAATAAGCATACACACACATACTTGTATTCATTTGTAACAGTTACATTATTATTGCGTGTATCTGTTAATACACACACATATATGGAGTTAATAGAGTTATTATTATTGCGTGTATATGTGAATACACACACACATAGCACGCCTCCCCCAAGTTCAGCAATGTAACATTTTTTTTTTTTAAAAAAAAAAAAGATTTTTTTTCATTTCTTCTTCTCTGAACTTAACACATAATCGTGCAGGCGGAGGGGAATTTTTGTTCTCCTCTTTGCGTGTGGGGGTGATTTAGTTTCACCATCTGTAACTATTTCATTTTCTTCACTATTTTGATTTTCCTCGTCAGCAGTAATGATTTCTGTTTCACTTTTAGTTTCATAGTGAGTATCATTTTCTTTGTCATCATTACTTTTAAACAATTGCGGAGTGCATTCTGTTATTGCACTCTTGCGCAATTGGTTAATGTGCTTACGTAATATTTTGCCGTCTGCCATACGAACAGCAACCACTTGTTTACTTAAATGGCGTACAACGTATGCTTGAGTCCACGATTTATTTAAATTATTTTTCACCCAGATTCGTTCATCAGGTGAAAATTTGTTGTTTACTGTAATCGGCATTTGATGCTCTTTTGATGGCATTATTGCTGAGAGTTTTGTGCGTAACTTCCGGCCTAAATATTTTTCTGCAGGTGATCTGCCCGTTTTAGCTGTGGGTGTGGAATGCTGATATAGAAACGCCATGAAAATTGCCTCTTGGAGTCTTCCTTTTCCCAATTTATTCATGGATGACTTTAAGCTTTGTACCGCTTTCTCGGTCAGTCCATTTGATTGGGGGTGGTACTGAGGGGTAAGGATGTGTTTAATCCCCCATTCCTGCATAAATTCGGCAAATTTTTCAGACGTGAAACCGGTTCCATTATCGGATACGAGGGTTTCCGGTAGCCCATGGTATGAAAAAATTTCCATGAGCTTGTCCATGCTTCATATTTCGCTGGGGGTGCTTTTGCACATGACTGACAGCTAGAACATTTTTTTATGAATGTTTCTATATCAGTGGTGATTCTCGGCCACCATACATAACTACGGGCTAACGCTTTTGCCCTGACAATGCCTGGATGACCTTCATGTAATAAATTTAGCATGTGCGATCTGCCTATTTTTGGTATTAGGACCTGATCGCCTTTAAGAATGCAACCTTTACATATTGATAGTTTTTCGCGAGCTTTCCATAGCTCTATGTGCAAAAACGGAGGACGTTGTGCTGGCCAGCCTCTTCTAATTTTCTCCATCAGCCATTTGTAGCCAGCGTCTTCATTGGTCCATGCTGCTACTTTTTGGCTATTAAGAGTCTGGCTTTGAAGCGCGTCAATGTAATTGACTTCTATTTCGCTTGTAGTGTTCTCTGAGTTGTCAGGCATTCGGGATAACGCGTCGGCGTGACCAATAGTCTTTCCCTTTTTATATTCCAGACTGTAATCATACCCAGAGAGTATGTTAATCCATCTCAACATGTGCGGGCTGAGGTGTTCCGGAATTTGTTTGATGCCTAAAATTCCCAGAAGTGGTTTGTGGTCTGTCATGATTTTGAAATAACGACCGTATAAATACTGGTGGAATTTACGAATTCCAAATACTATGACTAGCGCTTCTTTGTCCAGCTGACTATAATTTTTTTCAGCTTGGGACAAAGTGCGCGACGCGTATGCTATAGGACGTTCCCCAGATTGAGCTGGGTGACATATTACTGCCCCCACTCCATATTCTGATGCATCAGTCGTTAGTGTTATCTCAAGATCACTATTATAGTGTACCAGTAATTTGTTTGATACGAGTAAAGCTTTAGTATTTTGAAAAGCCCTTTCTTGTGTTGCTTCCCACTTCCATTTCTGATTCTTTTTCAGTAGCTCGTATAATGGTTTGGCTATGTGAGCTTTGCCCTCTAGGAAGTTCTCAAAATAGTTTACCAAACCCAAAAAAAGCCTGCAATTGTTTTACGTTACTAGGCCTTCTAGCTTCTGACACTGCTTTGACCTTTTCGGGAGATGGCCTTGTCCCAGAGCTAGAGACTATGTGCCCTAAAAACTTTAATTCAGTGGCCTTCCATATGCATTTTTGCGTATTTAATTTCGCTCCAAACTCTTCTAGCCTTTGACAGACAGTAGTTAGACGACTATGCAATTCATTTTCTGAACTTGCCATAATTAATATGTCGTCAAAATAAGGGATAACGCCCTGGCATCCAGTAAGCAGAGTTTCAATTTTTGCTTGGAATATACTGGGAGCGGACGCTATGCCAAAGGGAAGGCGTTTGCATTTAAATAGACCCACATGAGTAGTCAGTGTTAGAATTTCGGCAGCCTTATTTGTTACTGGAATTTGATGGAAGGCCGCATCTAAATCTAGTTTAGCAAAATATTTTGATTTTTGCAGTGATGCTAGTATTTCTCTGGAGTTTGGGACGGGGTAGGCGTGTTTATTTAGAGATTTGTTGACAGTTATGCGATAATCGCCGCACAAGCGTATCTGTCCGTTAGGTTTGGTGATCACGACCAGCGGAGTCGCCCACTCTGTTTCCTCTGTCGGTTCTAGAACGCCGTTCTTCACTAGCTCATTTATTTCTTTCGCTACTTTTTCTTTTTGTGCGAAAGGGACCTTTCGAGGTCTGCAAATTATTGGCACGGCCTCTGGTGACATTTCCAGTGACACAGGTTTAGTTTTAATCAATCCTGGTTTACCATTAAAAAGTTTAGGGAACCGATCTCTTATGTCTTTTTCACTGTCAATTTTTTTGACCAATGAAATTTCAATTCCGAGTTCTGTAAACCAGTCACGACCAATGAGAGGGTTTATGGGGGCGTGTACAATATATAGCGGCAAGATTGAAATGTTGCCTTTATTACTAGTAATTTTAGCTTGGACTACACCTTTAATTTTTATTTCTTTACCATTTACGTCCAATGCTCTAAGCTTAGTATTGCTAAGCCTAGGGGGCTCTCTTATTTCCGCCCTGATCGAATTCCAGTCGGCTACGGAAATTAAAGAAATGCCGCTACCGCTGTCTATTTCCATTGACAGGGGTTTTCCGTAGACTTTCACAGTAGTCATAAATTTCTGTGCTTGATTTATAACGTTATTTATAACAATATTACATTTAGTTTTATTAATACTTTGTATTTTATTTCCGTTAACTTGGTCAATTGTTCTATTTTCACACATTCTCGCCATGTGACCTATTTTTTTACACAGTCTACATCGATCGTGTTTGAAATAGCAATCTTTGGATATGTGACCTAGTTTTCCGCAACAATAGCACTTTGTTCGACTTTTATTTGTCTGTTTAATGATTTTGTTATCGGAAGACCCTTTGTTGAGTTTTTCAACACCAAATATTCCTGTTTGATCGCTATCAACGCCTTTTTTCACAGCAAATTCTTTTGCTTGCTCTACTACTATTTCGTGAGCGATACTGCGTTTGATAGCTTCACGATAATTTATGTCTTCATCAGCCAGTAACTGCTGCCTCAAACTGTCGCTATTCATTCCACATAGGAATTGTTCCAGTAGCGCTTCTTCTAAATATGAATCATAACAGCAGTTTTTTGCGAGTTCGCGTAGGGCTGAGTCGTAATCCTGCGTATTTTCGTTTCTGCCTTGATGGCGATTTCGAAAATGAAGTCTGGCGATGTGCCTAGACGGGCGAGGATTAAAATAATTTGACAAACGATGTTTTAACTCATCGTAGGTTAATTTTTCAGGAGTGTTGGGTTCTGCTAATCTGTTAGCTATTTGTATGACCCCTTTTCCTGCAAAACATAATAATGTCTCTGTTTTATACGCATCTTCCTCTACTCTGTTAATAAAACAGTAATTTTCAATCTGTTGAACGTACAGGGGCCACTCATTTGCCTCTCTGACGTCAAACTCAGATATTGTCGATTGCATTTTAGGCAATTTATATAACTAACTCGTTTAATACCGTAGGTTCGTTCGCTACTTCAGTAATTCTGCCTGACTTATTTGGTTGTCAGCAGACTGCTAGGGTTCAAATTGAACTGTTACGACTGCGCCAGTGCAATATCCAGTACTAGTCGGATATATATATATGGTCGAGGTTCGAGTGAGATTTATCGCACTCAACAGCGACAAGTAATTATATAATTAAACACACGAACACGGTAGTGGAGTTAATAGGTTTATATACATAAATACATATACAAGGATTAATATATAATACAATTATTACAAAGGTAAACTGACTAACACATTATTATACAACTCTAGTCTTAAAGGCCCGAAGGCTTACAATAAACAATATTAAAGTCTATACGACCTGTAATGGTCCCTAGGTCTACTTTAGTACGTTCGGAGGTAGACCTCTCCGCGAGACGAGCTGAAAGTGAAGTAGTGTCTGTGCACTCAGGAAAACGCATCCATTCCTCAACTTCACCTAGCAAGTCTAACCTTGTTTTTTCCCACCGTCCCGGTTTGTAACACTCTCTATTTCCATTGGTCATCCCATGACACGAGGTACAAAGTGGTCAGTCTGGTTATCTCTGACCAACCTTAATCATTTCTGTGATGCCTTTAGCATAAACGCACATACTTGAATATTTGTAATAGTTACATTATTATTGCGTATCTCTGTTAATAAGCATACACACACATACTTGTATTCATTTGTAACAGTTACATTATTATTGCGTGTATCTGTTAATACACACACATATATGGAGTTAATAGAGTTATTATTATTGCGTGTATATGTGAATACACACACACATAGCACGCCTCCCCCAAGTTCAGCGACGTAACATTTTTTTTTTTAAAAAAAAAAAAGATTTTTTTTCATTTCTTCTTCTCTGAACTTAACACATAATCGTGCAGGCGGAGGGGAATTTTTGTTCTCCTCTTTGCGCGTGGGGGTGATTTAGTTTCACCATCTGTAACTATTTCATTTTCTTCACTATTTTGATTTTCCTCGTCAGCAGTAATGATTTCTGTTTCACTTTTAGTTTCATAGTGAGTATCATTTTCTTTGTCATCATTACTTTTAAACAATTGCGGAGTGCATTCTGTTATTGCACTCTTGCGCAATTGGTTAATGTGCTTACGTAATATTTTGCCGTCTGCCATACGAACAGCAACCACTTGTTTACTTAAATGGCGTACAACGTATGCTTGAGTCCACGATTTATTTAAATTATTTTTCACCCAGATTCGTTCATCAGGTGAAAATTTGTTGTTTACTGTAATCGGCATTTGATGCTCTTTTGATGGCATTATTGCTGAGAGTTTTGTGCGTAACTTCCGGCCTAAATATTTTTCTGCAGGTGATCTGCCCGTTTTAGCTGTGGGTGTGGAATGCTGATATAGAAACGCCATGAAAATTGCCTCTTGGAGTCTTCCTTTTCCCAATTTATTCATGGATGACTTTAAGCTTTGTACCGCTTTCTCGGTCAGTCCATTTGATTGGGGGTGGTAGGGAGGGGTAAGGATGTGTTTAATCCCCCATTCCTGCATAAATTCGGCAAATTTTTCAGACGTGAAACCGGTTCCATTATCGGATACGAGGGTTTCCGGTAGCCCATGGTATGAAAAAATTTCCATGAGCTTGTCCATGCTTCATATTTCGCTGGGGGTGCTTTTGCACATGACTGACAGCTAGAACATTTTTTTATGAATGTTTCTATATCAGTGGTGATTCTCGGCCACCATACATAACTACGGGCTAACGCTTTTGCCCTGACAATGCCTGGATGACCTTCATGTAATAAATTTAGCATGTGCGATCTGCCTATTTTTGGTATTAGGACCTGATCGCCTTTAAGAATGCAACCTTTACATATTGATAGTTTTTCGCGAGCTTTCCATAGCTCTATGTGCAAAAACGGAGGACGTTGTGCTGGCCAGCCTCTTCTAATTTTTTCCATCAGCCATTTGTAGCCAGCGTCTTCATTGGTCCATGCTGCTACTTTTTGGCTATTAAGAGTCTGGCTTTGAAGCGCGTCAATGTAATTGACTTCTATTTCGCTTGTAGTGTTCTCTGAGTTGTCAGGCATTCGGGATAACGCGTCGGCGTGACCAATAGTCTTTCCCTTTTTATATTCCAGACTGTAATCATACCCAGAGAGTATGTTAATCCATCTCAACATGTGCGGGCTGAGGTGTTCCGGAATTTGTTTGATGCCTAAAATTCCCAGAAGTGGTTTGTGGTCTGTCATGATTTTGAAATAACGACCGTATAAATACTGGTGGAATTTACGAATTCCAAATACTATGACTAGCGCTTCTTTGTCCAGCTGACTATAATTTTTTTCAGCTTGGGACAAAGTGCGCGACGCGTATGCTATAGGACGTTCCCCAGATTGAGCTGGGTGACATATTACTGCCCCCACTCCATATTCTGATGCATCAGTCATTAGTGTTATCTCAAGATCGCTATTATAGTGTACCAGTAATTTGTTTGATACGAGTAAAGCTTTAGTATTTTGAAAAGCCCTTTCTTGTGTTGCTTCCCACTTCCATTTCTGATTCTTTTTCAGTAGCTCGTATAATGGTTTGGCTATGTGAGCTTTGCCCTCTAGGAAGTTCTCAAAATAGTTTACCAAACCCAAAAAAACCTGCAATTGTTTTACGTTACTAGGCCTTCTAGCTTCTGACACTGCTTTGACCTTTTCGGGAGACGGCCTTGTCCCAGAGCTAGAGACTATGTGCCCTAAAAACTTTAATTCAGTGGCCTTCCATATGCATTTTTGCGTATTTAATTTCGCTCCAAACTCTTCTAGCCTTTGACAGACAGTAGTTAGACGACTATGCAATTCATTTTCTGAACTTGCCATAATTAATATGTCGTCAAAATAAGGGATAACGCCCTGGCATCCAGTAAGCAGAGTTTCAATTTTTGCTTGGAATATACTGGGAGCGGACGCTATGCCAAAGGGAAGGCGTTTGCATTTAAATAGACCCACATGAGTAGTCAGTGTTAGAATTTCGGCAGCCTTATTTGTTACTGGAATTTGATGGAAGGCCGCATCTAAATCTAGTTTAGCAAAATATTTTGATTTTTGCAGTGATGCTAGTATTTCTCTGGAGTTTGGGACGGGGTAGGCGTGTTTATTTAGAGATTTGTTGACAGTTATGCGATAATCGCCGCACAAGCGTATCTGTCCGTTAGGTTTGGTGATCACGACCAGCGGAGTCGCCCACTCTGTTTCCTCTGTCGGTTCTAGAACGCCGTTCTTCACTAGCTCATTTATTTCTTTCGCTACTTTTTCTTTTTGTGCGAAAGGGACCTTTCGAGGTCTGCAAATTATTGGCACGGCCTCTGGTGACATTTCCAGTGACACAGGTTTAGTTTTAATCAATCCTGGTTTACCATTAAAAAGTTTAGGGAACCGATCTTTTATGTCTTTTTCACTGTCAATTTTTTTGACCAATGAAATTTCAATTCCGAGTTCTGTAAACCAGTCACGACCAATGAGAGGGTTTATGGGGGCGTGTACAATATATAGCGGCAAGATTGAAATGTTGCCTTTATTACTAGTAATTTTAGCTTGGACTACACCTTTAATTTTTATTTCTTTACCATTTACGTCCAATGCTCTAAGCTTAGTATTGCTAAGCCTAGGGGGCTCTCTTATTTCCGCCCTGATCGAATTCCAGTCGGCTACGGAAATTAAAGAAATGCCGCTACCGCTGTCTATTTCCATTGACAGGGGTTTTCCGTAGACTTTCACAGTAGTCATAAATTTCTGTGCTTGATTTATAACGTTATTTATAACAATATTACATTTAGTTTTATTAATACTTTGTATTTTATTTCCGTTAACTTGGTCAATTGTTCTATTTTCACACATTCTCGCCATGTGACCTATTTTTTTACACAGTCTACATCGATCGTGTTTGAAATAGCAATCTTTGGATATGTGAGCTAGTTTTCCGCACCAATAGCACTTTGTTCGACTTTTATTTGTCTGTTTAATGATTTTGTTATCGGAAGACCCTTTGTTGAGTTTTTCAACACCAAATATTCCTGTTTGATCGCTATCAACGCCTTTTTTCACAGCAAATTCTTTTGCTTGCTCTACTACTATTTCGTGAGCGATACTGCGTTTGATAGCTTCACGATAATTTATGTCTTCATCAGCCAGTAACTGCTGCCTCAAACTGTCGCTATTCATTCCACATAGGAATTGTTCCAGTAGCGCTTCTTCTAAATATGAATCATAACAGCAGTTTTTTGCGAGTTCGCGTAGGGCTGAGTCGTAATCCTGCGTATTTTCGTTTCTGCCTTGATGGCGATTTCGAAAATGAAGTCTGGCGATGTGCCTAGACGGGCGAGGATTAAAATAATTTGACAAACGATGTTTTAACTCATCGTAGGTTAATTTTTCAGGAGTGTTGGGTTCTGCTAATCTGTTAGCTATTTGTATGACCCCTTTTCCTGCAAAACATAATAATGTCTCTGTTTTATACGCATCTTCCTCTACTCTGTTAATAAAACAGTAATTTTCAATCTGTTGAACGTACAGGGGCCACTCATTTGCCTCTCTGACGTCAAACTCAGATATTGTCGATTGCATTTTAGGCAATTTATATAACTAACTCGTTTAATACCGTAGGTTCGTTCGCTACTTCAGTAATTCTGCCTGACTTATTTGGTTGTCAGCAGACTGCTAGGGTTCAAATTGAACTGTTACGACTGCGCCAGTGCAATATCCAGTACTAGTCGGATATATATATATGGTCGAGGTTCGAGTGAGATTTATCGCACTCAACAGCGACAAGTAATTATATAATTAAACACACGAACACGGTAGTGGAGTTAATAGGTTTATATACATAAATACATATACAAGGATTAATATATAATACAATTATTACAAAGGTAAACTGACTAACACATTATTATACAACTCTAGTCTTAAAGGTCCGCAGGCTTACAATAAACAATATTAAAGTCTATACGACCTGTAATGGTCCCTAGGTCTACTTTAGTACGTTCGGAGGTAGACCTCTCCGCGAGACGAGCTGAAAGTGAAGTAGTGTCTGTGCACTCAGGAAAACGCATCCATTCCTCAACTTCACCTAGCAAGTCTAACCTTGTTTTTTCCCGCCGTCCCGGTTTGTAACACTCTCTATTTCCATTGGTCATCCCATGACACGAGGTACAAAGTGGTCAGTCTGGTTATCTCTGACCAACCTTAATCATTTCTGTGATGCCTTTAGCATAAACGCACATACTTGAATATTTGTAATAGTTACATTATTATTGCGTATCTCTGTTAATAAGCATACACACACATACTTGTATTCATTTGTAACAGTTACATTATTATTGCGTGTATCTGTTAATACACACACATATATGGAGTTAATAGAGTTATTATTATTGCGTGTATATGTGAATACACACACACATAGCACTTACGTTATAAGGGTTATCACAAGGACATTTTAAAGAAGTTCAAAGTTGATTGTTTTTATTGGAAAAATATAAAAATTCGAATACGTTAAAGAACTATAATCATACATGGTTTTTCAGTGTTTTAGAAATAAAGTTTTCATAAAGTATATAATAATGGACAAATGTACTTTATATATGGTTGTATTTGACATTTACAGACTAGTTTATATAGTCTTTTTTCTGCTGGAATTGGAATGATCATACTCATTTGTAAGTGATTGCTATTGTTGATGATGAAAAATTCATTTTAAATTTCAAAAGTGTGATAAAAACAGATAATTTTTATTGAATAGTAAATGTATAAAATAAGAAAAAGTATAGTTTACATAATGGTTTTATTGACTAGCGCAGATTTTTTTTGCATTGTTTGAAAATAGTTATTCGTGAAACTTAAATTTATATTATATAGTTCCTCCTCCAGGTACATATCAGGACAATTACATACTTTTACATTTAATTTTAGCAATGTTTAAATTTTATTATGTAAAGTCAAAATTTCAATGATTCAGTTATTTTCTTTTTAAAAAAAAAACTACTTAAAATAGTTAGAAATTGTTTTATTAAAATATTTAATTTTACATTTTTTTGCAATATTTATGCATAAGCAGTACTCAATTATTAGATTTTAAATGCTGACGAAGATAAATCATTTTCTCTAACATTTAAATATTCAATAGTTAATTTAAATTTATTATATAATTTTCATATTATATTTATTATATAAATACTTTCACACATATATAAACATAATATTACCTAAACTATAACCCCATTATCTTTTTTTAAAAAAAGTTTATAAGTAAATAAATATACTGTGCAGAATAAAAAAAAACATTAACAATTTCAACTAAAAAATTTCAGTGCCCCTTGATACACAATGGACTTTTGAATTACATAATCTTCATATATTTAGAGTTCAAAAAATTATCACTGCAAGTTCTGCAATTGCGAAGAATTTTTCAAATCTCATATATGCTTTGAAAATCTCACCAACTGACCAGTTATGTCCTCACAATGGCTGTTAGAAGGTTCTGGTTGAGCCTCTTCTTGATATTTAAACACTCCAGTTCTTTCTTACTGACAATGAGCTCTTAACAAGGTTTGCAGAATATTCTCAACTCCAAACCAGTTTCTGCTACTGACATCATCAGTGAGGTGCTAGGATATTCAAGCATTAGATTGAAAATACCAGGACAAGCCCAGAACTTTATCTAATGTATAACTATTAAGTAGAAAATTTGAAATTTTCAGACATCCATATGTCTTTCAATCCAGCTATCTAACTTAAATAGCCATATGGGACTGAACTAAGTTCAGATACACCATATATTAATAGCTTTATCAATATAAAATTGCCAAAGCCTTAATATATGGTGTATCTGAACTTAGTTCAGTCCCATATGGCTATTTAAGTTAGATATCTAAATTGGAAGACATATGAATGTCTGAAAATTTCAGATTTTCTACTTAATAGTTATATATTAGATAAAGTGCTGGGCTTGTCCTGGTATTTTTAATCTAATGCTTAAATATTTTAGTACCTCACTGATGATGCCAGTAGCAGAAATTGGTTTGGGGTTGGGAATATTCTGCAAAGCTTGTAAAGAGCTTATTTTGTGAGCTCTATATATAATATTTGAAAATACAAGCTTATTAAATTCGGTCATGTGATATCTGACTTGATTTTTTTTTTAATTGGGAGTCTATTCACTTCACTATCCCACCATAGAAGAGACCAAATTATACATCAATAACAAACAACTCAGCTAAAAATATAAATACTGGACACTAGAACCAAGGTATTTTGATATCCTTCTGAAATTAAATTTAGAAACTCTATATACCCTTCATTTTTAAAGGTTTTAATAAAACATAAAAAATACAGAAGATTCACATGTGTTGTGTCATAGGAAAGCAGAAATACACCATATTTTTCATACCTGTCCTGCTAGACAACACCCACAATCTTGTTCCAGTAATATTTAAAAATATTGAGTTAGATATTAATTATATTCTAAAATCCTTTAAAAAGAGTTTCTTCACAATATGAGCTAGCTCATTCGTGTTGTTTTTAGTACACAAGATGCACTTTCACTTACAATAATAATCACAGAAGAGACCTCATGCACTTACCAACAAGCTAAAAACAATACAACAAAGAGATGAGAAAATAAATAAAATAAATCTTACACCAACACCTGGGCACTAATAATCTAATTTCAAACCAATAACATGACATATTTTTCTCGGTCGAGAGGTCAGCGCGACTGCCTTGCACTTGCAGGCAGTTGCCCGGGTTGCGGGTTCGCGTCCCGGCCGATGCTATGACACTTAAAAAAAAAAAAAATCAAATTTGTTTGCTACTTTCTGTAAAATGCATTACAATGCAACACTGTTACACATAACTACAGATGTAAATAACAATTTGTGTAAACCACCTGTAGACACTTTCAATAACTGTAACTTGATTTGTATTGTTTAACTAAACATTCCCCATTTTTTCTGTATTGCCACAAGCAGTCCAACTAGTAGACGGTAATCTTTTTTCATAGTCTAATAAAGTCATATGAAAGATAATATTATATACATACAATAGCGATGCTAAACAGTAATAAAAAAGTATTTTCTTTCACTTGTTATTTAACAATAATAAAAAAAAAATCTTATAAAACTAATTCATTTTAATAAAAATTGGTATATTTAAATAAAAATTATATTTGTAGAATAGTTCTGTACTTTTTTAAAAACTAAATACTGCCTAACGCTATATTAGTAATTTGGTGTTGAAAGAAGTTGTTTTTTGAAGTGACTGATGGGAAGGTTATTTTATTTTGTATAAACATATATGTTATATGTTTAGTTTAATTTCATGTTTCATTTAATTTCAATTGAAAACATCTATTTCTTAATAGATAAAACCATGGTTGTGAAAGAATTTTAATAAAAAAAAATTTTTTTTTTGGATAATATTGTAAGATTATAGAAATTCTATTTTTTTTAATATATACAACTCATACCTAGGTCTATATATGTAAGGTATATGAGCACAGACTTTCACATGACCTGCCACTCTCCATACTATCTCATAACACTGATACACTCGAACACATATATGTTGAAAAGATAAATAATCACCAATAAAACCAGCATCACACACATATATGCTATAAGTGCTCAGATATATATTAAGATAGCCAAACCTCATACTTTAATGGACAGGCTTCAATCTACTCCACACTCCAACTCTTCAACCGTCCATCCAATTGAAAATCTGATGATGGAATGCAAGCATAATTCATGCACTTGGAGTTTAAATGTAATATCGGAGATTTGAACACAGACTTTCAAGCTCCCTTCAGCTATGCACTCTATCTTGTATAACCAATACACATGACATGATCACCATCTCTATACTAGCACATAATTTGTTGTAAACAAAGGAAAAACTCCCCATACAATAGTACCACCCTGTGCCAAACAGAGTAATCAATGGATGCCAGAAGATCTAGGTGCAGTGCTCTCAGATCCAAGGCTCCTCACTGATGATGGCCACAAGCCAGAAACTAGTCTGCGGATATTGGATGAGTAGGCACTAGATAGGGATTTTATGCACAAGCCTTCTGGCATCCATTGATTACTCTGTTTGGCACAGGGTGGCACTACTGTATGGGGAGTTTTGCCTTTGTTTTCAATACACATGACCACACACATGTGAAAAAGACAAGTGATCTCCAATGTACATATTTTGTGCTGAACCAGAACTCTTCAGTTGGTTCAGATCATCATTTCCCACACACACGCATATATATAATAATATGGTTTTAATTTTATCTATGTTCTTTATTTTTAATTATATTTTGTTAGAAATGTTAAAAGACTGAATGTAGATGATGTAACTAGTGATAGATTATTAGAATATGATTGCAGATTTATACATTAACTTGAATGTCTGACTGAAAGTAAAGATGTGAAAGAACAATGGCAATAGCTAAAAATTAACATATTCGAGATTGCATGAGAAATTGTTCAAGAGGAAAAACACAAGAATGGCTAACTGGTTAACAGCAAAAATAATGAAAATGATTGATGAAAAAGATTAAAAATCATTATCTATGAAGTGTTTAGAGTTGAAGGAGAGATAAACAAGATAACATAAAAACTTATGTATGCAACATAAAAAAGAAAGTAAACAGTAGTTCTAAGCAAATGTTTCATATTGCGAAAAAATTTATAAGAAAATTTGTACCAAGATTGGTTTTTATAAAAGATAAAGTTCATGCTGGAGGATACAGAAAAGACAATGAAGAAAGTTTTATAAAAGCATGTACAAAGATAACATAATATTTGATATACCTGTTGCTGAATGTGAACTTCTGCCATTCCAAATGAAGTAGTAAAAGGTATATTAAGAATTTCCAATGGAAATTCATCTGTACCAGATGAAGTGCCAGCAAAATTATTTAAGAAAGAAGGAGATGCAATTGTAGATAGATTTTATAGACTGTTTTTGGCTGTATGGAAGAGTGGAGTTTGATCTAAGAACTGGACAGCAGCAATATTGGTACCATTACCAAAAAAATATCTTAGTGATAATTATTGAAAGAATAGCTTTAGTTTTACATGAAAGCAAAATTATTGTAAGAATAGTTTTGGATAGACTTATAGTCAATGTGAGTTAGGGTAAAAATAGGAAGGTTTTACACTGTGATGAGGATCATGAGTCAGATCATTATCCTGAAACATTATTCTCAATAAAGCTAGAGAGTTTCAACAACCACTATATCTCTGTTTTATATATTATCAGAAAGCTTTTGACTCTGTACGCCATGATAAACTCTGGAAAGCAGAGTTAGATATGAGATACCCTCCACAATTGGTACAGCTGCTATCTTCCTTATATAACAGTCAAAAACTAGAGTGATAGTAGCTCAGATAAATTCAAATTGTTTTCAAGTGGATAAAGAGATGAAACAAGTTTACATGTTGTTATTCACTTATTCAATATTGTAGCCGAGACAACAATGAGAGATTTTCTGATGATTTTATGAATTGTATTTTATATAGAAGAAAGATAAGAATGCAATTTGTAATATGCAAATAATGTAGTTTTAATTGCAACAGCAGAGAAGGAACTATAGTAACTGGTAGATTATTTGATAAGGGCAGGAACATAATATGTTCTAAGAACTAAATACAGGCAAAATCAGAGTAATGTGATTGAATGGAGGAATAATAGAGATAAAAATTGATGGAGATCAGCTGGAATAAATTTCAGAATTTGCCAATTTGGGTTGCATAATAAATCAAGTTGGATAATGTCATATAGAGGTAAATGCAAAAATACTGTTGTCATTGAAAGCATTTATAAAATTAATGTTTTTACGAAAAAAAAACATTTATAAGTATGTAATCAAAGTGTAGATTATTGAAAGTTTTGATATAGTCAATTGTAATATATGGATGAGAAACATAGACATTAAAGAAGCAGGAGAGAACAAAAAATAATGCTTTTTGAAATGGAATTATTACCAAAGGATGCTTACCATACCTTGGACAGTTAAAAAAAAATAATGAATAGGTTTTGGAGAAGTTAGCTATAAAAAGACAATGGTTGGATATGATAAATTGATGAAAGTTACAATATATTGGACTTGTGGAAAGGCAGTTTAACATGCTTCAAAAGGATATCATGTTTGGTATGGTAAATGGATCAAGATAAAGATGATGACCATGATGGTCGTGGATGAAAAACAACACAAAATGGATGAAATTTTGAAGCATACAGGAATGCAGAGATGAGAATGGTTTGGATATATTTCATCCATACTATCATCCTTCATTGAATCAATAGATCAGGCAGATAATGATCATCATCATTTTAATACTCTCTTTAAAAATACATTTTTTTTTGCATGAATGTTAATGGACTTTTTTATTACATAGAAGTTTAGCTTTTTATTTATATAACATAATTAAATATTCCATTTCATAAAAACATTTTTATCATTTTAATATTATCATTCATAATATATTTATTTGTTAAAATTTCTATTTTTTTAATTAAATAATTTAAAATCTATATTTGTTTTATTATTTATTTTGGTTAAAATTGTACTGGATATCATGTTGATTATTTATTTTTATATACAGTAGTTAACTTTTTAAATTTCTATTTTCATTTTAATTCTCTTTCAAGCACAACATATTATTTTTATACATATTTGTTGTTTCTTTATATGGTATTTAATAGATTTCATTGAATAGTTATTTAGTTTGTATTTTGCAATTTTAATACTTCTTTATTATATATTTCTTTAACAGAGCAATAATTAATTGCTTTGTTTATCTTTTTCTATGGCTATTAATCCTTTGTGTACTGTTTATGTCTGAATTCCAATCTGTTATATTTCTTTCATTAATTTTTTTTATTCTTGATTTATTGTTGTAATAATATTATAATTTCCTTTTCTAGTGAAATATCTAAAAAATTAATTTTATTATCTAATTCTTATTCTATTATAATTTTTATTTTTGCATCTATCTTATTTAAATATTTTAATTTGTCTAGTTCTATTAAATATTAATCATCTATGTATTATTTATAAAATGTGGTTTATTTACATTGTCTTCATATTTTTCTAAAAACGTCATTCATAAAAATGTTATTTGATATTCTCCACCAATAAATAATCCTTGATTATTTGAATGTGTATATACATATTTCAAATTAAAAAATCATTTTATAACACACAATTCTTCTCAGAGACTAATTGGATTTCACTTGTTTATTATTTGTATTGTTGTAAGATTATACTTAGACATATGTAAATGTATGTAAATATTGATAATATATTGGGAATTTCCTGCATTTATCTAGATAAACTTAGCAGTCAATTCAAAGGGGCAATTGTGAACTCATTCTATCTAATAATAGCATTTCTATTTGATGTAGCTTTAAACTAAAAGTGGAATTGATTTTAACTAAGTACTCTAGATATTACAAGAACCATAAGTCAAACATACTTACTTTATATGTGTGAAAAATTGAAGATCATAATTTCCTAAATATTTTTTTTTAGTGAATAAGTCTCTCACATGAACAATAGCAAAATCTCTATACAGTAGTGCCACCAAGTGTGAATGCAATGAGGTTTGTGCCTGAAATCTCTATCTATTGCCTACTCATCCAATATTCCCAGAGTAATTTCTAGCTTGTGGCTTTCATCAGTGAGTAGCCTTGGACTTGAGAGCACTATATCTAACTCCATTGATTACTAAGTCTTTAACTTGATGGCATTACTGGTGATCATGTAATATTTTAATGAGCTCTTACATTAAAAATTGTATATTTAAGTAAAAGGTTTTCTCTGGATTTTATAGAAGTAAATAATGAAAGCCATAATGGAAATTTCCATGGATTTATCTAAATGAACTTCAGTTTGACATAATTAGGCAAATAACCAATTATAACGTGCAATTATAAACTGAAGTCATATCATCTAGAAAAGAATTTTCCCTTTTACTTTAAAGATAAGTCAGATTGAAAAACTGCTGCTTGATGATATGATTTCAGTTTACAATTGCCATTTTTAATTGATTGTTTGCCTAATTATATCACAGTTGAAGTTTATCTAATTTACATATTCATATATATTTATAGTATATATGATATAATAATTATTTAATAATTTTAAATCAACTAGAAAAGATTTATATAATGAGAGAATGTGTTTTGTATTTATTCATGTTTAAAACTTAATAATTAAATAGAATTGTTTCTGCATAAATATAATTAAAAAATATAAAATTAAATAATAACTTAAACACAGGCTTATTATATACCTGTGTCTATATATGTAATATATAAGGTATATGCGCACAGACATTCACACGACCCACCACTCTCCACTCTATCTCATAACACTGATACACTTAAACACATATATGTTGAAAATATAAATAATCACCAATATATGTATTTCATGCTAAACCAGCAATCATCAGTTGGTCCAGATTACCATCTCTACACGTATAAGCAATAAATGCCCAGATATATATTAAGATAGCAAATCTTCATACTTTAATGAACAGGCTTCAATCCACTCCACACTCCAATCAACTGTCCATCCCATTGAAAATCTGATGAAGGAATGCTCAAAGGCCACCCTGAGGCTGAGATTTTTGTCACACCCATGTTGACCTAAGGTCAATCTGACCCCTCATGTATAGGACATAATCCATTTACTACATATACAAGTGATGGGCAGACATCTCTATTATGTAATAACTGAAACACAGGCTTATTATATACCTGTGTCTATATATGTAATATATAGGATATATGAGCACAAACTTTCACATTGCCCACCACTCTCCACTCTATCTAATAACACTGATACTGTGCTCATATACCCTATATATTACAAATTAAATAATGTTTTAATAACCAATATATAATTTTTCTAAGTAGGGTCTTCAAAAAAAGACTGATAAACAATTGAAATGTTGAATTTACATAATAAAATTTAAACATTGCCAAAGATAAGTATAAAGAGGAAATAATTTGCTTGATATTGAATGAAAACAAAATTTTTAAAAAAGAAAGAAATATGAGAGAAGTATTATTATTGTTGGATGTAAAAAATTGAGGTACTTGAAATGAAAACTGGCATTAAACAGTGATGTGTGCTGCTCCAGCTTCATTTTATTTTTAAGATAATAATCTTTTGAAAAATTTATATTTGGTTTTATAAAACAGATACCAAGGTGTGATAGAGATTTGTTAGGAAAAGAATGGAAACGTCATCTTCTTAGCTTCTAGACTTTCTGTCTATTAATTGTTTGTTATTCTTAAATGCAGTCAGCTTTTTTAATGAAGTGTCCGTCCCGTCCCCCTCTGTACATAGGTTTAATATTTTTTAAAGACAAATTATAGCAAGAATTTCCTATAGTTATATAAAACCAAAATCACAAATTAAGTAGAGCTACTGAGGTGAGACTAAGATAAATATATATATAGCTGTTACCAAAACATAGTAATAAAGTTTGTCAGTCATGAAAGGTCAAAAGTCATATTTGTAATTTGTGTGTGTACTAATTTATTTGCTGACTTATGTTTATTATTTTTTTAAAAATACACGTGTTTTTAAAATCAAATAAAAAATATTATTTAACTAAATAATCACATGATCACCATTTTCCAGGCTTACACAAACTGTTAAAACAGTAAAGACTCTCCATACAGTAGTGCCATTAAGTCAGTACAGGTTTTAGTAATCAATGAATGCCAGAAGGTTTGTGCATAAAAATCCTATTTAGTGCCTACTCGTCCAATATCTCCAGACTCACAGTGATATTATAATTAATTAAATAGGTAAAATGTGTCTGCTAGAGGACTCATTCGATCCTAATATCTAGGTGCAATTCTCTCATATCCAAAACTCCTCACTGATGAAAGTTGCAAGCTAGAAACTAGTCTGGGTATATCGGTAGGTAAAATGTGTCTGCTGGAGGGTTGCATTCAATCCTAAGATCTAGGTGCAATGCTAGAAACTAGTCTAGGTATGTTCGATGAGTAAGCTTTAGAGATTTTATACACAAATCTTTTTGCATCCATTGATTATTAAGTTTTGCACTGGGTGGCGTTACTGTATAGAGAGTTTTCTATTGGTTTAACTAAATCATAACTTATGCTAAGATAATAAAGTTTAATGATCATGAAAAGTGAAATGTCAACTTCATAATTTTGTCTGTATGATAGAAATAAAAAATTATAAGTATCCCTAAGAACTTATTTGATATTATTATGCAGAACATATATATAAGTAATTTTTTAAAAAAGATATTTATGTTAAAAAATGTTTTATATATATGTAAGAAAAAAAACAATCTGTTAAATATATATATACACATACATATCTGCAGTTTCTAATCTATCTACAGTGTAAAAAGAAAAAAAAGTAAGTAAAATTATTTAAAAAATTAGAAATTAGTGCAAAAATAAAATTTTATTTTGCCACATTTTATTTATTTTTTGTTCACAGTGCATATATATATATATAGGATAGACATGTATATACATACAAGCATAAATGTGTGTGCGCGCGTGTGTGTGTATATATATATGAATTAAAAGCACATATGGTTCAAACAATGATTCATGAATCTCAGTATTCATGACATGGCCCAAAACTTTATGACATGGATATAACAGGGCTTCTGTAATTAAATATCATTAAGTAATTAAATCAGGATTGGAATATATATATACAGTATACACATTTTGTATATATATGCATATATTAACTCATTTATCTTGAAAGCTTAAAATAGATTGACCCAAATAATAGGAATAGCTATTGTATTAGCACCACAAAACACAAACATAGGAGACATGTCAATGTAACATTTTTCAATGAAAGAATCCTAAATAAGCAATAAAACATTTTTGAAAGAAAATTAATGTAAAAAATGAAATATTATTCATACTTTTGCATTGACTGGATGAGTTTTATTACCAAAAAAAAGACTATCAACCACACTACCGTCTCCCACCTATGATTCCTTGCCATAAGAATTTGTCATGGTATTTCTTTGATGTGATCATTACCCTGCATAGATACATCACAGTTTCAGACTAACATTTTGAAAAACTAAGTTCAAATGTTACTTCCAATAATCTTTTATTAGTTAAATAAATTCTTCAGCAGCATTTTCAGTCACCTATTTTAAATATTATCAAGCCTCTGAAAGCTCTTCATGAAAAATAGCTTAAACATTAATTCCATAATCTTCAATCATTAGTATTTTATCTCATACAATAATATAGTCTTAACCATACACAACATTAGTAAAATTATTGCATGTTGAGCTTTTGTAGCATCTTAATTTTATGTCATTTTAATGTTTGTGCATGATTTGTTATTAGTATTCATAGATATGTGAATGTTTATTATTTTCCAATAGTAGAGAAACTTTTAGCCTCATTATCTTATTGATTTGGAAATTGGGGGAATCACAATTTCAAATTCCAGAATTACAAATTTCTCCCCAAGGGTTTCAATTCTATATATGAATAACATACTGAATTAAATGCACAGCAAGACATCTATTTCATAGAAATTATTACACTGTGACCATGTGTTATATGGTGTGGACATTTTAATTGATGCTCAGAAGTTTAGAGTTAAAAGGAGTAACTCAATGTTGATCTATTTCTATAATTCTGTATTTTTATGGGTAAAAAATGGTTGCAAGGTCAAAAAAAAAAGCTGGATTTAAAAGTGATTTTAGTTTAATGGGTCACATCCAAGTATTGTGAGAAGTTATAGAAAGGAATTACCTTTATGCTTTGGATTTGTAGATTATGAAATGGTATTTGATTTAATAAGCATTTCTATAGTGATTAAAGCATCGGATTACCAAGATATAGACCCAGGATATTGTCATATTATGAAGAATATTTATCAAAATGCAACAGTAATGATTAGATTACATAATCACACTAAAAAAATTAACATTGAGAAAGGGGTACAACAGAATCATTCCATACTTCTAAAACTTTTTATGGCAGTTTTATAAATATTTTATGAATTAAGATAAAAAACTAAGGGTATAAATGGAGATAATTTAAATTATCTAGAATTTGTACATGATGTTACTTTTGCAAATAATGCTTCAGAGCTTCAAGAAATTGTTGCAAAAATTATTGGATGAATATAAAAAAGTAAGACTAAAGATAAATACTAAAAAGACTGAAATAATGTTCAATGGCTTTTCTCAAAAGAAGAAAATAAAGATTGATAATAATGAATTAAAAAAAATAACAACTATAAATATCTAGATCAGATTATTAATACAGATGGAAACATAATGAACAAAATTAATCATAAAATTAAACTTAGATGGAGTGCACTCACTAGAAATAATTGGATATTAATAGAAAATATGCCTATGTGTTTAAAAAGGAAAATATTTAATAAATTGTTTTATTGATTCTTAATTATGAATATGAGACTGAAATACTTAATAGAAGAGCAATACACAGGCTTGGTGTATGTCAATAGTAATAAGAAGGGATTGAAAAGTGAATACTTGGATGAGAGACCAAACAGGTATTATTAACAACATTGAAAGAATTAAGAGATTGAAGTGTATCTGGATTGGTCATATTGCTAGAAGTGATGCTAATAGATTGTCAGTTAAGAGCTTAAAGTGGATCCCAAAAGATTGTAAAAAAAAAAAACCTAGAAAGAGACCAGATATGAGATGAATGGATAAAATAAGAAAGTCTTTTGGTGTGATGTGGAGAGACCAGAAAATGTTGATTAAACTTGCAAGATCTTCAATCTGTAGTAAATCAATAACAGTTGAAATAATGATGATGATAGCATATCATGATTCAGGTATCTTTTGAAAAAATCGAAAAAAGTAATCTCAAATATTATTTGTGCATAAATATTACTTATTTCAAAAACATAAATTTAGTATTTAAAATATATATTTTTGTGTTTAATTGATTGATTATTATTGAAATCTTACTAATAATAGTAGAATATTGTAATCATATTCCTGTTTCCAGGTCTTTTTTATATTTGTAAAATTTTTCGTTTTTACCAATAAATCTTTTTCCTCATTATAAAATTTATGTTTATTAATATATCGAAAATTTAAATAATATTAATTGCATAATTTAGGACAAAATTAATATACTTTTATGAATAATTACATTTTTAAATTAACATATATATATATATTGGCAAAATATCTATTTCCAATTTTAATAATTTTCACATATTTCTTCTAAAATTATATTATTACATTTTTGAAAAGATCATTAAAAAAGTCATATCTAAGAAAAATGAAATGTAATAAATTTTCATAAATGATTGATCTCAAACTAAATTTGAATGTTTTTAAAGAAAATGCAGTTGCCATTTTTTAAAATATTATTTTAATAATGAAGTTGAATCAAGTTTTATAAGAAATTAATATTAGTAATAATTTTTTGAATCTAAATTATTTTATTATCTATAGTTTTGTGAATATGTGAATATTTTATGTATACAGCATAAATCCATTTTATTAAAACTAATACAAAATATTAACATTTATTAATAATCATTTTATATCAATATAATATTTTTATGCAACAGTAATTAAAACAATACATCAAAATAATAATTTACTTTTATTGATTAACTCTTCCTCTAAAAACCTCTTCCTCTATTACTTCCTTGTTTAAAATGCAGGTCAGCTTATTCAAATATTTCTTTCACTCTCCAATTAGCAATTTAATGTAATCTTTTTTAAAAATTAATTATAGTATTGTTTATGAGTTAAATAGAGCTGAGGCTAAAAAAAAATAAAACAGTATGAAAACAAGTACAGTATATCAATTTATAAGTACTTACTGGACTTGTTTTTTCATTAGTTTTATTTTAAAATGTATATAATACTAATTTACGTACCTAAGTTAAAGGTATCTTCCTAAATTTGTCCAGATAATAGAAATTTTCAAATCATAGGTATTTAATAGAAATATTATTATGACTTTAAGCTCTGTTTGTTTGATGCTTATACTAATAAATATAAATAGTATTTTAATAAAATTTATAAGAACTCATTATACAATATAAACATATTAATATGAATTGCTACAATTTTAAAATATATTTTTTATTTAAGTCATATCAGAGCATTATATGTATTACATAACAGAATGTATTAAAATATCAAATATAATACTTTTAGTGTGATATAAGTTCATGAAAAAATCAAATTTTAAATATAAAAAACTTTGTGATTTTGTAATGCAATTGTAACATTAATGGGTGATATTGATGATTAAACATATGTAAACTATAAATTGCTAATCTGAGTAGTTCATCATCAGTGATCGATGATGTAGAATGCATTTAGAATCCAGATTATTTTGCTAAGAATTGATTGTTATAGATTAAACACTAAATAATAATTTATCATGTATCATGAACAAATTTAAAAAATTGACTTTGGCTATTATAATATCATAATAATAATCATTCAATTAGTTTTTTGGGATGTTAAATGACATCAAAGATTCCATATGATACATTGAACATAACATTTTTGTTTAACTGATTGACACTTTTTTTATTTTTTCAACTGATAATCAATATAGAATCCTTTAGATTTGATTCTATCATTCCACTACTTTGTCAAAGCACACATTGCAAAATAATTAGATAGTTATTACTTGGGGGGTCATTTGAAATTCAATTATATAAGTGGCAAGCTGAATATAATAATAATATTCAATTGACTGAGACCAATGTCCACAGATCATTGCACTCACAATTTTAATGTTATTCTGTATTAAATGTGTTAATAAACTTCCTTAATTATTTCTTTTTTTTTTTCATATGTCATAGCATCTGCCGGGACGCGAACCCACACCCGTCTGCAACCAACTACTTGCTTGCAAGGCGGCTGTGGTACCTCTCGGCTAACAACGCAAGACAATTATTTCTTAATATATAATTTGACTTTGCTACATTTTATATATATATATGAATGTTGGACATGGATTGTAAGTTTTGACATTTTACTTACACAAATTGATGTTTTTGTTATAAATATTTGTGCTTTTTTAAAAAAATTAAATTACATATGATAACTAATCTTCATTTAATCTCTGCTAAAAGTGGGAAAATAATTAAAAAACTGAAAAGCCATTGAAAAAAGTTTGTAAAATTATCAAATGCTTAGTTGTTTACATGTTTATGATGTACCAGGAGTGACTAATTGAATTTTAATTCAGGAATCTTTTACTACTCTTTGTGAAATATTGTTTTTAAGAATATGACTGATTTTTTTGTAAGAAAAGTCATTTTTATAATCCTTCTAATGAGCAGATATTTTAATTAGGTATTGCTTTTTTAAATAATCATTCACGGTATATTTAAATGAAATTATAAATAGAAACACTTTAATTTAACTTATGTTATAAAATAAAATAGCATCACGATAATTAAAATTAAAAACATATTAATTTTTCCCGATTATCCCCCTTTTTTTAGATGTGTTTAATTATATTTATAAAACTTTTTGATATTTAGTTATTTAAAAAAAAACATTACTTATATTATTTAAAAACCTTTAAAACAGCTCAAATGAAAATTTTAATTTATAAAACTTTCCCCCCCTATGAAAAATATAACTGTAATGTTTTGTAAAAGAAAAATCCTAAATATAATGCAAATATAAATTGAACTGATTTCCTTGCAAAATCTTGCTTACATTCTCATTATGTTGCTGCAAATGTTTTTTTTCTTTACAAGTTCATTAAAAAGTAATTTGCATTTTTTAATCTTCTATTAATTTATAATAAATATGTGCATATTTTAAAAAAGCATTTGAATCCAGAATAATATAGATAAAAAGTATATTATAATAAATGCTTTTATTTACTGTGTACTAAAAAGCCAGACATAATTATTTTTTTCAACCACTAGGGGGAGTGTTTATATTTAATTTGAAATAAAAGCATGTGGCATCCAGAAATTAATTAATTCAGTCATCAGTTATAAAAATTAGAGAATGAATAAATTAATTTCTGGATACATCATGTTTTCATTTCAAATTAAATATAAAAACTCTAATTGTAGTTGAAGAAAAAAAATATTTTTTAGCTTTTTAATACTCAATAAATAAAAGTATTTATTATAAAATATATATACATTATTTTTAACTTTTTGATATTTGGATATTTTTTGTAATTATTCCTATTTAAAATGAAAACTAAAATCAATGTCACAATCTGTTTAATATTTAAAAGAAAATTTGTGTGCATTAACAATTGATTCTTATATCATTTTGTTTATGAAAGAAGTACTTTTAAAAAAGAAACTTTTACCATCAAGACAAAATAAAATTTCATCAATTTAAAAAACAACATTTACCCCCCCCCCAAACAACAACAACTATAATTTGTTTTTATATCTATTTATTTTAATTTATTATAAGCTTTTAGTACAAGCTTTTTTAAAAAATAAAAGAATTTAAAAACATATTGCACCATGCACATTACTGAAACTTACTTAACTGACATGAATGTCTAACACATGCCAAACCATGAAGGAAATCCATTTGATAGTTTTTTATAAATGTATTACAAAATTTATCCTAACAAGTAAGCAAACAAACAGAAGTTCAAAGATATATAGAAGCATTTAAAAAGAAGAGTTTACTGCTACACTTTATGTGGCACATACAAAATCAGAAAATAAAATAAAAGGGAGAAAACAATAGAGGAAAAAACATTATTTATATATAGCATGTATAAGAAAAAATAAAATTTAAATAACATGAAAAATAGAAGCATTGTAAATGCTGCTCTAAAAAGCATAATGTTTAAAATAAGATGCAAAACTAGATAATACATTTAGTAAACCCTAATTGACTATTGAATAGACAATAAAAAAGTGAGGCAGAGAAAAAATTGGGATAATGAATTTAAAATATGAAAAATAATCTTCATTGGCAATTCTGGAATGCAGAAATCATTTCAAGTATTTGAAAGAGATCTCCTCTCAGTACTTAGCAACAATAATAAAATCTATATTTATTTCCAATAATTCTTTTATGAATTTGCCTTTTAATTTTTTTTAAATTTGTAATTATATATACATATGTCATAATAGAATTTCTCATGCTATCACACAATAGATGAGTAATTCTGAGTAGTATATATGCAGATGTATTTAACTTATACTAAAGAAAAAGTATATATCATTACTTGTATAAATACTTAAAAAGTCAAGAATACTTTAGACATTAATTAAGTATATAATGATATTCTTGATATTTTAAAATAAATTATTTAAAAATTAAATAAAAATATCTTTGATAAATGTTTAATTTATTAGTAAATCTGACAAAAATAACTTTTTTAAAAGAAAATTTTGTAGAAATAAAGAAGCCATTTTAATGGATCTGCAATAATAAAGTTTATTTTAATATACTTTGTATTTAAGAGGAGATTAAGAAAAGATAAATAAATTATTTTGTCATAAATCAAAAGAATATTAACCTATATTGAATATAAGATAATGAAAAACAACATTATTACAGTTATAATCTTTATTTTTATCAATTAAAAAATACTTATCTTTAATCTCATTGTTTATCAATCTAGACACTCCTTAGTAAATGGCTATATATATTGAAACATATTTTAAGTCAGAAACTTGAAGAGTTGAGAACTTTTGTTATCAGAACTCCATGCTGATTGAAGATTGTGCTGCACAAAGATATATGCTGATGGTATTCTCTATCTTGACCACATAGCATATGGTATATTCAATTTTTTTTGATGTTCCTGAAATTCAAATACTATAAACATTAAATGTAATTGAAACTGCAAATAATTAAATTATTTGTTGTGGTTAACTTAAGATATTTTTTTATAAAACTAACTATATATGAGCCTAATTTAAATATATAATGAAGCATGGATAACAAATATATTGTAGGTAGAGATTTCCAGTAATATAATATTATTTACACATGAACCTATTGTACATATATATAAATGAAAGAAATATATTGTTGCTAGAAGAATCTAATAGTATATATATACCATGAATATTATTTATAATACTAAGACTGATGTTAATAAAATGAAAAAAAAAATACTGTTCAAAAGAAAGAATTTTACTTACACTAATTTATTTCAAAAGAACTGCCAAATAACTTCGAATAAATTAACAATAGTTGATTAATGGAATTACATTGCAGAAATTCTAAAGAGGAAACAAAACAACATTCTCAAGTATAAAATTCCAAAAGAAAAAAAGTATAGAAAAATTAAGTTTTATAATGCTTCTTTTAAATTTTATTATGTACATTTTCATTAAAAAAAACCTATTGATTGACTTATGTTTAAAAAATTATAATAGAGTGGTAAAAATAAATTAAAGACAAATTAATAATTGGAATATATTTTATTTTAAAGAACATATGTATATAGAATGAATATAAACTGAAATAATAAATGTTTACATTTACTATAGAAAAAAATACATTCAAAAAAATTATGCTGCTAAAAGAATAGGTTAGCTTATAATTTAAAGACAAATTAAAACTAGTAATTGAAATATGTTCATATTATTAAATATATGTGTGCATCTATATATTGAACTGGAGGCCTCCATTTCAAAGATTAATTATTTTAAAATAGAGAGAAAAAAATATTTATAGGGATTTAAGAAAAAAAAAATTATTTCAAATTTTAGATTTTTTTAAGGGTGCATGCCATTTATAAACATATATATTATGCACACCCAATTATATTTCAAAATCATAGAAATTGCTTTGAAAAGATTTTGATTGAGAATTTTTTTTATTGTGATTAAAAAACCAAATTCTTCCACCTAAAAGCTTGGAAGGGAAGGGTTTTTCAAATTAATTAAGATATAATTAATGTTTAAAAAAGATCAAGAGCCCTGGTTAGATTTATTTTTTTATTAAGACTGGTTGGGAGATAGACAATAAGATAAAAGTTTTTTGTTAATTCATTCAGTTTTAGCTTCTCTCAGTGAAGTTTTCCACATTCAGTTTTTTTTCAGGATAGAAGAGAATTGCTAGAAAAATTTTTTTAAAGAAAAAGAAGAAAAAAGATTGTCTACTCATTATCATAGATTTTTTGACCTTCAAACCAATTTCTTAATAAAGGGTACATACACTTATTACTGGGGACTAGCGACTAACAATTCAGAATGCAGAAACTACTACTAGCCTTGCAGAAAAATATCAAAGGTATGCCTTGCTAAAATCATTCTAAGATGAACCTCAGAACTCTAAAGTCATTTCATCATTAACATGTTCTAATTTAAAAGTTTGAGACTGATCCTGATTGCCTTCACACTCCACAACCAGCTTCCTGGAGATCAAAAAAGAGGAAGGAAAACAATAACAGTGTACATTTTCTGGAACTGAATCTTGCACAAGCCATTGGAATGAATCACAAGTGAAAACTGAAGCCTCAAAGGTAATCTAACATTATTATTATTATTATCTTAACTAGGGTTTAAGTCTCTAGGCTTGCTATTTGAAGAAAAAGAAAGATGAACATATGAAGGTTTATTTGTATAAGTTTAGTTATTTAAGTTGACTTATAAATATTTTTTTCATTATGTGTATGTAACATTGTGACCTATGAATTGTAAATAATTAATTCAAGATTTTATTTTTATTAGTTTATCGGAGAGTATATTAAAAGTTGGTATCTTGAACTCATTTTTAGTATTATTATTTCTTGTAGGCAGATAACAGTAATTTTTCTTTTACCCACCTGTCCCACTTCATTTGAAATCAATTTAGTTTAATGTGTGTTTGCATTTCCTGCAAATAATTGCTCTTTTGACTGGCAGTTTATCAACTATGATTTAATTCTGTTTCCTTTTATGCCATATAGAGGGTGAGATTTTTATTATTATATTTAGTGTAAATCATAATCTTTTCTATTTACTTGTACAGAGGTAACCTTAAAGGTCATATAATAAATGTGAGCCGTTATGAGTATTCAAGAAGCATATGATGTTCTTGTATTGGTCCCAATGTCTTTTCTTGGTTAAGAAGTGATCACCCCATACTGTTTGTTAATTTCCATTCAAGGTAGCCTTTACTGAAAATCTCTAACAAGGGGATATATAACTGATATTCATGTGGCATGTAGCAAATGGGAATAGGTCTCTAAAGAGGAGGAAAATAGAAATGAAAGGAGAATTGGATTTGTATATATAAATCATTGGCAGGTAGATCATGATAATTGCCTATAAGCTTAGGTGAGAAAACAAAATTATCTGTTGATATACCATAATCTTCACTTGCACTCTCAGACAAATAAGGTTAAGGAATTTGGGTGAAATTCTTATTTCTTTTTATGCCTAATGTTTTGTTTTGAATTTAATACTTCTAAGATTAATAATTTTTTTTGTTTGTTTATTTCTGTGTCTTGTCCCTCAGTTGTCTAGATATTTAAGATCTCTTTTTCTCCCTATGTTAGTGGGCAGCATTTATATTATACCATTCATCATCACTTAAATTGTTATCACCATAAATTAAATTTACTAGATTGACAGTGGCCTAGTGGTACCCTCAGTGCTAAGTGGCATGGAGTGGTCAGTACAACTGGGATAGTTTTTAGCACTGCCAATAATATGTGGGCTTCAAATTGTAAAACCCACTTGAGATTTTGGTTCAGACAGTTAAGGAATATTTCAGGGGTGGGGAGGCAAAATTTTTTAGGATCAGTTTATGCTAGTTGGGGTGTATGTTGATGGAGTGGTTTTAAGCAGGGATTCATCTTTTTAATAAAAATAAATAAATAAGTAATAAAATAAGATTTTTTTGGCTTTCTAAAAATTTGAACAAAAGGAAGAATGGTAAATAAGTGGATAATAAATATTATTAGTTATATTTTCCAAAGTAGAAAAATTTAAAAAATTTAGAAAATAAAGTTGAGTTTGGAATTAAAATAAATTTTGGGTTATTTCCCAATAGTAAGAGATGCAAATAAATAGTGATGCAAGGGGTGCTAAGATGGGATGGCAAACCCATTGGGAAATAAGAACAATAGGTCAGAAAAGTACCATGTTGGGTCATAATAAGATCCTAATCAAACAAATGATAAAGTTATTTCGTAGATATGGATCATAATCAGGTCTGGAAAGAACCTGAGGGAAAAGGGAAGAGAAGCATACAGGATGGAATCAGGGGAACAGTGTCCAATGTGGTGGTGAATAAAGATGAACCACCATTAGTTGGAACTAATCAGACTAGACCCATTATAACCATAAAGATTGGATCTCTCTCAGTGGAGGCTTTAATTGGTTCAGAGAGCCAGATATCCCTGCTTTCTATCCATTTTTATACATGAATAAAAAAGCAGTCACACCTGTATACAATTCCCCTATGTAGGTTACGATAGCCAATGGAAAGAAAGTAAACATAGAAATGATCAGTGGGTATATAGCTCCTCTTGGGAGGTATGGAATTGACCAGGTCTTTTTGATAATGCCCAGTCTGATACTAGGTGTCATAACTGAAAACAATTTTTATATAGGCATAAATGTGTGATACATTATGATAAATGATTATTTCATTGTAGAGAAAGCATAATGCCCTTGGAGAAGTTAAAAAACTATCAGTCACTGCAAATACAGTGTATACGCAGATGATAGACACTGTTGTGATGAAAAATAAAGCAGAACAGTCCATTCTAAAGGGGACAAAGACTAATGGAGGTATTAAGGTGAGGTTATACAGTTTTTTTCCAATAGACCTCAAGGTATTGAAAGGCATATTCATTGAATTAAGTAAGGAAAATTATTTCCATAGTTGATCCTATTCCATTCCCTTTCAGTATAAAGCTGAGGTATTTAGTATGGAATGCTATCATGGCTCCAGAAAGAGACACTCCCCTTACAATAACCAAATTTCTAACTAAGTTTTAAAAATAACCCATTTTTACTACTAATGGATTTGACCTCTAGTTACTGACTTGTTTTTAAATGTATGCCTTTTGAACTGGTTAATAGTGGATTGTGACTTTTATGATATCTGGAACAGATTTTGTCTGAAAAGATAAGAATCATTCAGAGATGTTTTTTAACAGAGTGCCATAAAAAAGACTATTAATTTGCCAAGAGTTACTTGACCATGGAGGAAGTGGTATTTTTAGGCTTTTTGATCAAAAAGGATGGCATTAAGCCTCATCTGGATAAACTGGCTGTGATTGAGCATTTCCTTACACTTTACAATAGGTGTCAGGTACAGTCCTTTTTAGGACTATACAACTTTTATCATCAATTCTATTAAAACTTTGTCGTATATTTGTCAACTTTGGTCCAATTATTAAAAAATTAGAAATGGATTTGGTATTTCCGACAGAAACAAGAGTTTCATTATATCAAGAGGAAGTTCTTGGAACAAATAGTTCAGGCTTACACTGACTTTTCTCAAACATTCTACATATAATTAATAGTAGTGTTTGGGGATAGTCTTATTTCAAATCGACAAAAAGCAATGCCATAAGGAATTATATTTTTGCAGTCAAACACTTAAAGAAGCCCAAAACAATTATACTACTATAGAAAAGGAAGCACTGGCCATTGTATGTTCCTTTCATAAATTTAAATCATTTTTGCTAGGATCAGATATCATTGTTATTACCAATCATGAAACTTTAGAAATTTCTGAACAGCAGTTACTTGACAAATGATCAGTTGGTTTGATGAAGCCTAGTCTTGCAGAAATTGCAATATAGGATTGTTTATAGCTAAGGAAGGGATAATATTGTGGTTGATATTTTGTCAGCACTCCATAGATCTACCCCAGTGTCACATCAAGTCAGATAATTTTAAATGTTGGAGCAAACACATTCACTATGGATGAGTCAGTGGAACAAGATTTATGGAGATTCTCTGAAATACAGGCAATAGACCCAGAATATGCTCAGATGATAGCATACAAGAGAGGTACACTGACTCAATTTCCAGCTGACACAGCCAATTTAGAGTAGCATAAAGGAGCCTATAGAGTTGAGGATTGAATATTGCAATACAGGATTACATCAGAAGGAGATTCCTGGAGGACCCTCATATCTAAGAGACTTAGGAATTGGCTGGTTCAATACATACATTGTCTTTATGAACATTTTAGGCCATGCAAGGTAGAGCATGTATTCTGAGAATTACTTTATTGGCATGGGATGAATTCAAATATCTTATCCATTCACAGATTCTGCCACATTTATTAGCAAATGAAACATGTAAGTAAAATAATTTACAGGAATCTTACAACCAATATTGGCTCAATTAGTAGCCATAGACTTTTATGGATCATTACCAACTTATAGGAGATACCCGTTCTTAATTATGATGTATGATGTTTTCTCAAAATATGTGACAACTTACCCATTAAGAAGGGCAAATGCCTGAAGCACTGTTAAAGTCTTGCAAGAACAGCTGATTCCTAGAATTGGGAAACAACAGTTTATACTCAATGACCATCGGACACCATTTAAATTCAGCCAATGGAAGCAGTGGATTCAACAACAGGGTATACAGTATTTATTAATGTCTATATGTAATCCTTTCTGTGAGAGGGTTATGAGGGAGTTAAACCATTTGCTTTGACTGTATGCCAACAAGAACCACAGAGAATGGTGAAACAAACTGAGAATATTACCAACTACATCAATTGGATGCAAAACAAGTTCACAGGATTTACACCAATTAGATTATATTTCAGTTAGAATTATCCTGTCAAGAAAATATTAATAGAGAAAGAGATAAGGAAAAGATTAGAATAAGATTAAAACACATGATTGAATTATGAATAAGGCATCGAAACCAGTGACTATAGCAATTTGACACTGGTGACTTGGTTTTTGTCAGAAAGCCTCATGCTAGTAATCCAACTCAGCATCAGTAAAAATTTCCCCCTATATATGATGATCCTTTCACCATACAAAAGAAAAGTGGTCAGAATGCATTTATTTTGGAGAATGAGTCTGGGGTTTATGGATCCTATAATGTCTGGAATCTCAGATCTACAGAGCTTAAGATCAATAATGCCAGGATAAGGAGTGAAAGTTAAAATTATTTGTGATTTCACTAGACAGAAGACAGAGCAAATATTCAGCAGGGTTTCTGGGAGGTGTGGTGGGTTATTTGAACTTGAGGCCTTATCTGTTTCAAAAGACAATCTTTCACCAACAATTAAGACAACTTTGATATTCTGCTAAAATTTAATTAATCCAATAATTTTGTTGTTCTTTTTTATCTTGGGAATAATGTGGCCAGCAAGCTATGTTTTTTTTATTTAACTGCAAAAAAATAGTTTGTCAAAAAAAATCAAATCTGGTTTAACACTTATTTATGTGCTTTTAATTAACTGACAAAAAATATCTTAGCTAATTAATAAAGTGTTTAGTCATTTTCACACATTGCATAATTTATTAAACTATTCCTGATTTTATTAATTTAAATTGTGTTTAATGGCTGTATCATACTTAACTTGAATTTTTTTTACTATATGTCTATTTTTTATTAATTATGTAGAGGCTAACCAACTTGTATTTGTAAATCTCTATAAATAGTATTCAACCATTTTTAAAATAGTAATAAATATCTTATTACAAGAGATTTCTTTTGTAATCCACAATAGAAATCAGATTTTTCTGTATTTATTGCAGATAAATAAATAAAAAATGTATTTTTCTGATTCACCATTAAATACAGATTCATCACATGGTCACCATTTTTTATGCTTGCACTGAGTGACACTACTGTATGGAGGGTTTTGCCTGTTTTACATACAGGTTCATTATATTCTTGAACCATTGTTCAATATGTTATATCCGCACTTACGACTGCCAATGTTATATCTGCAAGTCATACTGTGCGGTCAGCAAATAACGTTATACAATTCCCACGCTGTTCTTTTCCAACGAGTGCTCTCCAACGAATCGGTCTGCAACGAAACTCTCCAACAAATTGGTCTGCAATGAATGCTCTCCAACGAATTGGTCTGCAATGAAGCTCTCCAACGAATTGGTCTGCAATCTCTCCGCTGAATTGGTCTGCAATGAACGCTCTCCAACAAATTGGTCTGCCACGAAGCTCTCCAAATGAATTGGTCTGCAACGAAACTCTCCAACGAATTGGTCTGCAATGAAGCTCTCCAACGAATGCTCACATATCTCCACTGTGGTCTCTTTCAGCTACACCCGTGATCTACATTTCCACTGGGCGCTGATCATTAACCACCAGCACTGATGTGAGATATCTCTACTTAAATACTGCTTACTCAGTACTGCTTGACTGCTCTCTCCTGCTCTCTATATTACAATGCTAGATGTTACCCAGTCTTCCATTGCTTGCTGATAACTGTAGCAATTAATCCTTGTCCAATCAGGTAACATCTTTTATCCAGAAATATTTGCAATAAGCAAATATCTCTTGGAATTATCGTCCACCTTTATGTTACTTAACTTCCTCCATTATCAGTGCACGATCTACAACAACCACTCGAACAAATTCTAGTTTTTCTGGAGTGCACAAACATGTCTGACATTTTTACAAACCCTACACAATAGTTAGAGTTCTTTTAAGTCATTGCCTGGGGAAGGATGATTTACTCCCTTTGTTTAGATACAGCATACGTAAAATTAAAAAAAATACTTCAAATTACACAGATTTTGCTAATAATGACATTGTTTTATTTCTTTGATCATTTGTAAACACTGAATATCTGACATATGAATAATCTTAATAGGCTTTTAAGTTGTTGTTTTTTTAGCTATTGTTGTTAGAAGTAAAAATAACATAAAAAGATATGTATAGTACTATATTAAAAAAACTCATTTGTGTGAAGATGACCTACCTGTTAATAAAATACTTTGAAAAACAAGACTTCTGATTATACATTTGAATTTATTCTATGATCCAAAAGTAAAATAAACTAATAACTGTATTAGTAGAAATTGTAAAAATGATAAAGATAAAAACCATATTCAGTATTTTGATCTTAATATAAATTAAACAAGAACTTGGTTTTACAGATTATTTTCTGTAAGGACAAATATTTCATAAAAACATCATTTTCAATTATTAAAAAGATAAGGAATGATTACAATTTAATATAGCTAAAATTTGTGGCATTTTGGTAAAGCTTTGATACTTCACTTGTGTGTTGTGAATACGTTATCTATACATCCTGGATTGGTCCTAGTTTTATCTTTCTTGTCCTGACATATTTTTTTCAGTCAGACAATTATTTATTTTTTAACTTTTGATTTTAATTTTATATTTAATTTTTAATATTTATACTAAGCTTGCATTTTATACACAATTAATGAAGCTATACATAACAATTGATAAGCTAAGTGCTTTTGGGAATTCTATGTTCCCATATTCATAGCTCTTTTAATTAGTAGTTAGTGAATGCCACAGTAATGTATGCAAATTTATTCAATAATGTTTAAACAACCCACTTTTTAGAGATAGTAAAGCAAGTGACTCTTTGGTTGATTGCTTTAGAATCATCTGCTATAAAACAAACCTCCTTCACTTTGTGTTTCATGTCATTATGCTCTGTGCACATTATCTCAGCTGAAGCTAGTTGGAAGGTATGGCCAGTGACTCTTTCATGCTCTACAAATATTGAGCTGCCTTTGGCCTTAGTTTGAATTCTGTGGTATACATATCCATGTTGCGATACTCTAGTGGCAATATTTGCTTTAGTTTCACTATAGTATGTTGCTTGGCACCCTCATTGGGGGCAAGTCATCTTGTACATGCCATAAGGGGTTAGTTCAAGTGTAATTAAGTTATTTATTCATTTAATATTTTATAATTAATTTTTTGATTGGTTAATCAGTATTTTCCCAAAACGGAAGTGTTTCCCCATTATTTTGGTATATTAGAAATAAGTGATTTCAATTTGTGATTTGGTTTTGATAGACGTATATAAACAATTATCATATGTTTTTGTTTATATTATGAAATGAGTATATATGTAAATGTGATTATATGTTTTGTGGGTTTTTTATTTTCATACTGAAATATACAGAAATCTGCAATTAATTTTTTTTTGCTGTGTCCCAGTTAGGCCCTGTGGAAATATGGACACCCTATTTGTGAAATAAAATTAACTTCTATTTTTCTTTAATAATCTAAATAACAACAAAATCAATTATACTTTGAGAAGATCATTAATTGATTATAGAAAGTTTTAAATATGAATGTTTCTTGAGTAAAGATGTCATGAAAAAAAATATTTGTAAACAAATAAAGGCCAAGTTAATCACGAATATGCCATTTTTTCCATCCAGACATATAATTTTGTGATAGCGTTGATGTTTAAGCTGTAATATTGCCTAATGGAGAAGAACGAATTTATTAGTTGGGAAGATTGTGACTTACAGTTCTATCACACAAACTATTATTACTATCCAAAACAAAGCAAAACTCTCCATATAGTAGTGCCATCTTGTGCTAACAAGAGCAATCAATGGATGCCAGAAGGCTTGTGCATAAAATCCCTATCTAGTGCATACTCATCCAATATCCCCAGACTAGTTTCTGGCTTGTGGCCTTCATCAGTGAGGAGCCTTGGATCTGACAGCACTGCACTTAGATCTTAGGATCTAATGCAACCCTCCAACACCCACCTTTTAACTCTATTTAACTACAAAACTATGAGAATGAAATTGAAAAACACTATTAATATTTTCAATCCAAGCTCAATAGCTTATATAGTCATATGGGTCTGAACTCAATTCAGTACCCATACATTTTGGTGTCTTTGGCTCTTTAACAACCATAGCCACCACTATCCTATTAGGCAGGATTGGTGTTAAACTAGTCTGGGGATATTGGATGAGTAGGCACTAGATAGGGATTTTATGCACAAGCCTTCTGGCATCCATTGATTGCTCTTGTTAGCACAAGATGGCACTACTATATGGAGAGTTTTGCTTTGTTTTGGATTGTTTAATAACAATTATTGTGCTAGTATGAGATAGTAATCATGTGATGTTTAGTGGTTTATTATTACTATCACTATTATAAAATTCATTTTTTGTACCTTGATTGGACACTAATTTTTTCCAACACTTACTGTTATTTAAAATAACTCAGTGATGACAAGTTTATTAAAAAAAAATTTTTTTTAATTTTTTCTGCACAACATTTAACCATGACATGAACTATAAAATCACACTGACTTGTGCCTTGTCTTGTTTCCATAGTGATAGAGTGCTGGATTTGAAAGTTAATGGTTACTAAATCAAAGCTCAGTCTATTATATATCATCCCAAGCAACTAAACATTTAACAACTGATTTATTTTGTGTCTATCTTTATTAAATATAATAACAACAGATATATCATCGATTATTGCTTTATATGGTAATTAATCAATTGGCATCATCTTAATATTGTCTCCATGAATAAAAAAAAAAAACTGCATAGGAATATCAAATATTAACTTAAAGTAAATTTCAATAATTTATTTGAGTCAAGATGACAAAATTTACACACTGATTATTAAACAACCAAAGAATATGGAATCTTATTAAACAAACAAGCAGAAGTCAACAGATCAGTTAATGAAGATGAAAAAAAGATGTCCATGATAAATACATAAAATAACTAAACCAAGTCTGTATTTTTACAATAGAGGCAACATAGCCATTGCTACAAGCAAGATATAAAATTAGTAGACAGGTTTAAAAAAAAATAGAGAATTTTTTTGTCTCTTAATGCTTTTAGTAGGAAAAAACAGCAATGCTATAATTGCACAGTGGAAATTACAAATAATCTGACCTTTCTGATAGTGTGAATTTGAACAATTATGGTTTTGTTGGGCTCTGAGATTTAGATAGCATACAAAAGAGGCTAATAATCTGAAAGGAGGCAATGATCAAGAAGATGATCCTGATTTTCAACACAAATTTTTGTGAATTGGGGCATTACATGGGAAAGACACTGTATAAATGCAATCTAATCTCAATTATCTTTTTTTTTTTTTTCATATGTAATCTCAATTATCTTGAGATTTACTATTTATTAATACATATAAAGACTTGACCTTTTTTAAAAAGAGTGTAATTGTGCATTACATTTCTAAAAATTAATAAAGTCACATCTTTTGATATATAATTGATTTGTTATTTGAGAGATGTCACCATTTTACATTGCTTTTTTTTTTGTATATTTTATTACTACAAAAGGTTTCATTAAATGATAAAAAGATGCAATTTACGTTATTTTTCTATAAGATTATATGGGATATAAAGAAACTTACCATTTTTTTATTATTGGATCAACAGACTAATTATTGATGTGCGTATGTTCATTAAAAACAGCGTAAATAATTATATGTTTTACTTAATTTTATACAATACTATATAATATTTTACAATTTTTTTTATTTAAGATAATAGATTTATTTAATTTTAAATTAAAATTATATTTTTACCTCGGAAGCAATCACTGTAGAAAGTTGGTTAATAATATTGTATTTTTTTTTTTTTTAAGTGTCATAGCATCGGCCGGGACGCGAACCCGCAACCCGGGCAGCTGCCTGCAAGTGCGAGGCAGTCGCGCTGACCTCTCGACCACCAATGCAAGACATAATATTGTATTTTCAAAGTTGAAAACTGATTTCACAAATGAATCTTCAATTATTGTTTTGTTAATTATAGTGTAATAAAGCAAAAAGAACATTAGGGATATGGTAGACCTCTTATTTAGTTATCACAGTTATAATGAATTCTATTATTTAAAACTAATAACTAGCAATTTGTTTGTTTAATAATGATTTTTGAAACTAATGATAATTTTAGCAACATGTGTTTCCTTAATAATAACGACTTTTTCCCTATTAGTTATTCAACAATAAAAGAAGCAGTTATAAAGTTATGCTTTATGATTTAAAATAATGATATGAAAGACTGTTAAAAATAATTATTTAAACAACACATGATCACCATTCTTTATGCTTACACAAGCTGTTTACACAGAGGCTAAACTCTCCATATGGTAGTATCACTTAGTGCAAGCCAGAGTAATCAATGGATGCAAGCTAGAAACTAGTCTGGGGATATTGGAAGAGTATGCACTAGATAAGGATTATACAGAAACAGAATCAGAATTAAAAACAATTCTTTTTTTATGTTGCACTTCAAGTATACAATAGTCAAATATGTTTAAAAATACATATATACAAGCAACAAAGATTACAAATTATAAAATTATTATATAAAAGCCTTTTTCGGCAAATTATGTTTTTTTGCCATTTTCAATATGTCTCCACGATTTAAAGCACATACAGCGACATCTATATCAATACATGAGAGAAGATAGATAAACAAATGGATATTTGACATGATCTATTATGTGATTTTTTCCCCCTCAATTCTACTACAAAATTACTGTTATATATATTGAATGGATATATATCCACATATATTAATTAATTAACTATGGCCAGACATCAAAGCAATTGGGAGAAAGAGCTAAAGAACACAATGATGCTATTGCTAGGAAAGATGATAGATCTGCGTTATATGTTCATTATTTGCAGTATGGACATAAAATAAATTGTATTGATAATATAAGTGTTCTTGATTATATTAAAAATGTTAATAGACGTAAAATATATGAAACAAACTACATCATGTATAATAAAAACAACTGTATGAATATATACAAAACATCCATTAAGTTAAATAATAAGTGGTTAATGGATAAAGAATGGATAGTTAATTAATTAATATATGTGGATATATATCCACTCAATATATATAACAGAGTAATTTTGTAGTAGAATTGAGGGGGAAAAAAATCACATAATAGATCATGTCAAATATCCATTTGTTTATCTATCTTCTCTCATGTATTGATATAGATGTCGCTGTATGTGCTTTAAATCGTGGAGACATATTGAAAAGGGCAAAAAAACATAATTTGCCGAAAAAGGCTTTTATATAATAATTTTATAATTTGTAATCTTTGTTGCTTGTATATATGTATTTTTAAACATATTTGACTATTAGATAAGGATTTTATGCACAAACCTTCTTGCATCCATTGATTACTCTGGTTTGCACTGAGTAGTGCTACTGTACTATTTTAGCCTCTGTAAAAAATAATAATTAATTAATCAATAAAAATCTTTCATTTCAAGATGCAAGGTGGGTTCTGATTATTTAAGCCAACATATAACATAATAGCAGAATACATTGGCTGCTTATAATTTTGATTTATAAATCTTACCTGAGAAGTTAAGATGAATTATACAGATATTCTCCAGTCATCTCTAATCAAAAGCAGGATTGGTGATGTCTGAACATGTTCAAGTAAAAGCTTGTGATGATGCCATTTTACTTGTAGTTATATATTTAGCTATCATCATCATCATCATCAACCATTATCAATCCACTGCAGGAGGAAGATTTCTCCAAGTTCAATCCATCTTCTCCTATCTTTAGCTTCTCTTTTCCACATCACCCTACACACTTTCTTATTTCATCCATCCATCTCACGTGGTCTTTTTTTGGGTTTTTTACAATTTCTTGGAATCGGGTTTAAGATTTCAATTATCCATCTATTATTATCTCTTCTAGCAATATTTCCAGCTCAACTCCACTTCAGTCTTTTAATTTTTTCAATGAGGTCAGTAACACCTGTTTGTTCTCTTACCCATATATTGCATTTTCGATCTTGTTACTCCTAACATGCATCTCTCCATACTTCTTTCAGTGATCTGAAGTCTCTGTATTGCTCTTCTATTAAGTGTTCAAGTCTCAGATCCATAAGTAAGAACTGGTAAAACACATTTATTAAAAACCTTCCTTTTCAAACACATAGGCATATTTCCTTTTAGTATGAAGTTATTTCTACCAAAAGCACTCCAACCAAGTTTAATTGTATGATTATTTTCATCCATTATGTTTCCACCAGTATTAATAATCTGACCAAGGTATTTGTAGCTGTTAACTTCTAACTCATCATAATCAATATTTATTTTCATATTTTGAGAAAATCCATTGATCATTACTTTAGACTTTTTAACATTTATCTTTAGCCCTAGTTTCATCTGATAACTTCTGCAACATTTCCTGCAGCTCCTAAGCATTATTTTCAAAAACAACTACATCATTTGCAAAATCTAAATGACTTAAATAATCTCAATTTACTTTCACTCCTTTAGCTTCCCATTTTGTCCCACAAAATATTTCTTGCAGCACTGCTGTAAAAAGTTTTGCAGATATGGAGTCACTCTGTCTTATATCCTTCTCAATGTTTACTTTTCTAGTATCATTATGTAATCTAGTTGTTGCTGTTGCATTTTTATAAATATTCTTCAAAATATGACAATATCCTGGATCTATATCTTGATGTTCCAATGCTTTAATCACTGAAGAAATGTTTATAGAATCAAATGCCTTTTCATAATCTACAACCCAAAGCATAATGGCAACTCATATTCATTTGTTCTTTCTATAATTTCTCTCAATACCTGGATATGATCTACTGTATGAAAACCATTTTTAAATCCAGCTTGTTCTCTTGGTTGGTAAAAATCCAGCATACAATAACATATATAAAGATTATACAAGATATGTTTTTATAAAAAGATATTGGTCAAGGATGGCCTATAAGTTGCACCAACAAGCTCTCAAAGATATTCAGAATGTATGAGATAAATTTTTTAAAATCAAAACAGTTATTTCTTCCAATAGATGAATGAAAGAACTGGTGTTAAAAAAAACCATTCAAGAATTGTACAGGCAAAAGCATTGGCTTGTGATTATATAATGATGATCAGAAATGTTCCAAGTAAGATTGATGAATTGCATTTATATAAGATGTTACTGAAATATAAAAAAAAATGGAGTATTTAGTTATAAAGACATGATAATTGTCTATTTCAATTGTCCCACAAAAATATAATTTCTATGGCCACAAACTATTATACATTGGCAACAGGTATAACTTGATCATCCATGACCAATTATTATAAAAATACTTTTATTAGCAGTTAGTGCATATTTATGGTAGACTAAGTACAATTTGTTCCAAAGATAATAGTCATTGGTATAGGGTTTACTTCACCAAAATTTGTTGAATTCCTCAAGGATTGGAATCCATTACCAATTATTAGAAAAATAGTTTATTAGCAGTTGATGCATATTTATGATAGACTAAGTACAATTTGTTACAAAGATAATTGTCATTGGTATAGGGCTTACTTCATGGAAATTTGTTGAATTCCTCAAGGATTGGAAATAACTTACCTATTTATGCAACAGGTACAACTTGATCATCCATTAGCAATTATCAGAAAAATACTTTTATTATCAGTTGATATGATAGACTAAGTATAATTTGTTCCAAAGATAATTGTCATAGGTAAATGTCTTACTTCATTGAAATTTGGTGACTTCCTTAAGAATTGGAAATAACTTATCTATTTACTCAATATTTTAAATAAGTATTGAGCAAAATGACCATAATACATATACATGATATATTTTTAATAACTCTGCATCAATGTGTTATCACTTTGACAGTAATGGCTAACTACTTATAGGTAAGTAGCTAAGACATGTCTCTTCTTCCACACAAAATTAATTTATCCCTGGATTTACCCAAGGTAATATAGTTTAAATAGAAAACTATTAAAAAATAGTGACCAAGAACAAAATCAGCATTTAGAAGAAAAAAAAAGTTCAAAATTAAAGCAACCAATTGCAGATGGTGATCTGTAAACAAAGGATTATCACATCAGAAATACCTGAATAACATCTAAAAACAATACTAATTGAATAATCTCTTCAGAGATTAAAACTTAACACTTATCATTTTCATATAAATAAAAGCCCATTGGCCTACTTGATGAATTACAAACAAAAGCATTTGTGAAATTCAATAGGATATGTTTTAGCATCTAAAGTAGTGACTGTGATGGAGGATCACTATGTTTTTACATTATTATATGTTTCAACAAAGATATTATCGTATACATTTAAAATTATGTGCTCAGTTAAAACAATGTTTATAAAATAATAGATATATGAGGATAGTGTTTCTAATTATTGAGGGTGTTTATTAATAAATTGCTAGAGATTCAGCTTGTTGTCTAAACAGCATTCAGAATTAATAGTGTAATTATAAAAAAAAAAAAACAAGCTTTTATTCTCCAGAGGTCAAATCACAAAAATTCTGAGGACAGACCAAGATATAAAAGCAGAAGTCAAACAGCTTGACAGGAGGGCACCAGTTATGAAAGTAGAAGCAAATCTATTCTAAAGACTTCATATTCATAGATACTAGGATAGCTTAGAATATGTTACAGAAAATTTGAATCTTTATTATTTTGATCAACTTTCACATTAATTAGAATATAGATAGATAGATAGATAGATAGATAGATAGATAGATAGATAGATAGATAGATAGTAGATAGTAGATAGGTAGGTAGGTAGGTAAGTAGATAGATAGGTAGGTAGATAGATAGATATAATCTATATAGACATTTAAATTTTGCATCACCTGACTTTTACAGTTTATAAACAATTAACTTAGAAACATATATTGTCATTTTAATGAAATAGAATTTATATGTAACTAGTTTCAATATACAGCATATATCTAATCACTATAATTAAAATTAATCCTGATTTTTTAAATATATAAAATTATTAAAACATTAAAATTATGTATATATATTTTGAAAATAATAGATACAATAAAAATTGATAATGATAAAATGTAAAAGACACAACATGCAAATGATATTAAACTGGTTGACTAGTCTTAATTGCGATGGAATGCAATACTTTGAGTCATGGCACTTAGCAGTTGCAATATAAATTAGAAAATTAAGTTTTTCCTTCACTAATTGTTAATTTTTTATTATTATATTTTTTTTTATAAATTGTAGAGAAGTTATCCTTTTCGCTGGCGAAGCAGCCATAATGAATATTTACAAAATTATGTTAAGCCACAAATTTTATCATAACTTAAGGTTGTATTATTCAAAAATGATATAATATATATTGTTTGAAACGTAAAACACCAAAGAATGTAATTAAGCTGAAAAAAATATAGTCATTGATATTCAAAGTAATAAAAAAGAATAAAAGTTAATATTTTTAATAATCATTTTCATATTATTTCATATATTCAAAATTATCATGCATACAATTTAAAATTATATTTTTGTTAATAGGTTAGTTGGATTCATCATAAAATTTCTAAAAACTTGGTATATAATAACACTTACTTAAGATAATCCATCATGTGAAAACTTTATAAAATAAAGACATTAGTACCTTTCATTTTTCCTAGTAGCCCTTCAAAATGTATTTCCATACAGGGGTTTGCAATCAATATGTCATCCCTAATAACATCCTTTATAACAAGTAGTTAATATTAGTATAATTTGAATATTATAATAAAGCACTTCAATACAGTTTGTAATTTATTAAAAATTATTACTAAAATAGTCACTATATACAAAATGAAATGATAAAATAAAATAAAAAGTGAATAAAATACTAAATTCATTATGAAGTTAAACTTGAGGTACATAAGTTAGTAGTTTAGAGTCAGTGCGATATATTATTTATCCTATCGTTATAGATTTTGAGGCTCATATTGCTTCATGCTACTATGACTATAAATTTAGTAATAGCTTTAACAACTGCCATCTCTCTTTGCATTTGATATGTAACTTTGAAATTTACATTGCAGTAGTGTATAATCAGCCTAAGTGTATATACTGCCAAAATCTTTACTTTTAGCATTTGGGTATTTTTATTATTATTAAAATGCAGACAAGACATTATAGAAAAATCTAAATTGGGTCATAGTATTTGCAAAATAAGTTTATCTTTGTCTCATATTACCTAATTCAAATACTGGACCCAAGCTCATATTATACCAAAAAATGCAGATAATTCATAATATAAATTTATACAATCACAAGCTATTTTTTTTATTAGGTATATGTTAGTTTCAACAATAATTTTTTCATATACTTTTTATCAAATATAAATTCAAATAATAATTAAAAAATAAATTCAAATACAGTAATAATTAAAAAATATATACAAATAAATATTTACCATCGGCTCCCATTAACGTTCATTCTTCTAAATACATCGGTAAAAAGCTGTATTTTTTCCAATGTAATTTTCAGGGTGAATATTGTTCCATTAACAATGAATAAACTGAGAGAAAGACAAACAAACTCAATTTACTTGATCACAAAAATTATCATAAAATTGTTAATTTTTGTTCTAGAAAAATAAAACTTACCTTTTGTGGAACTAGAAAGAAGATAGAAACGAAGTAAAAAGTGCATGCATAGGTTGCATAGATTTCCTTTAATATTAAGCTGAAACTGGACATTTATAATTTGAAAATTCATATCCGCATTATGTGGGCATAAAAACGAAGAGAATAATTATATTGAGGTAATGAATATTTCAAATAAGTTTTAATATAAATTAATTTAATACTCAAATCAGGTAAATTTCTCAAGTAAATATAAAAACACTTCAATAAAAGTAAAATTACATAATATACAAACTTAAAAAAATTATTGTGGTGATTAAACAAGGTTTCATATAATCCACACGACTTTTTAAAATAATAATAAGCAACCATTTGTAAATAAGTATGACCATTTTAAGTCCAAGAAAAAAATGAAAACAGAGAGAAAAAACTGTTCTAGTATTGAATTTTGTAGTAATTATATAAACCAATTTATGAAACATAAATACATCCACATGTTAAATATGCTAGTTCATTTTTATGTTTATTTGATATTTTACAATGTTTTTAATTTCTTCATCTGAAAACTTATTCTTTCTGAAACATTTCAACATTATATCTAATTGTAATTCTTAAATATATTCTATTGTCTGACATATTTCCCCACTGGAAACAATCAGCGTTGCACTTCTTTTAAATGTCTTTGTAATAATCCTTATAACATAAATGGGCTCTACTTCTCTCATAAAAACATGCTCAAGCTCACCATAAAACATTCTTTTAGGAAGTATTGTTATTAATTCCAATTTGCATATTCAGTCTGACAAAAACATGATTCTACAATTATGAACTCTGTAATATCACATCTTGCAAGTTGCAGAACATATTGATTAGTTTTATAATCTTGTTATTGTAAGTTTAAATTTTTACAAGTATTCTTATATGAAACTTTTTTAATACCTTTGAATTGTATTGATAAGTTTATTCAAGTCTCATTTCAATTCAATAAATTAGGTAAAATACAGCTATTTTAGTTGTGATAGTTTTTTCCTTGTGAAGAAATATACTGTCACGTTAAAATCTGTACTATATTTCAATATCTAAATCCACTTTATTATTTAAAAGCTATAAAGATATTTGATATATGATGAAATTATATTATACACATTGCATGGGTTTATGTAAACATTTAACTATCTAAAATGCTAAAAAATTTAAATATGTCTATCAATTCATTTTTATTATTTACCAAAATATTCTTGTTTATACTGATTACAGCTTTTAAAGTTTTTTGCTGCAACCGTTTTATATTCTTTGGTAACCACACCACTATTTTTTACTTCTGAGTTTAACATTCATGGAATAGTTATTTTTGAATAAATTTTTTCTTGCAATCGTATATTTGACTTTTTAAAATGTAATATTCAAGTGTTCACCATAATATAATCCATCACGTCTGAGACGAAGAAAAACAGACAGATTCTACGAAATAGAATTTTAAGACATATTAATTATAATGTTCATAATTTGTCGTTATTTATCTATCAAAAATATCAACACCGAAGCTAAGAAATCATTATTTTTTTAAAACGGTTAAACTAACATGATTATTTCCTCAAATTAATTTGTTTCAAATAATTTGTCTAAACAAATGTAATTTTTGTTATCATAAATAAAAATAGCTCAATGTTTACAAACTGGTTGTAATAATCCAATGTATTTAAGTTGAATGTGGTTTTCCAATAAAAAAAACCTCAATATTTTTAAAAGAGAAAAAATAATTTGTTTTAAAGCTATAGATCCTTCCCATTAAAACTCCTATTATTGAAAATAAATAAATTTGGTTGCTGGTTTTTTTTTCTTCTGAAGTTTAGTATAATTCTATAGAAGTTCAATTTTTTTTATTATAGCTTTAATAATTATTTTAGCGAATACTTTGAATATTTAAAATATTTAAAGGGATTCTCAATATGCCTAAAAATCTTTTAGTTTTTAGAAATTATTGCAATAAAATTACTGTTTAAATTTATTCTTTTTAATTAAATTTAGTAAAAGTATATATTTATCGAATATTCAAGGTAGTTATATTAAATAACTCCTCCCTTTTACTTCCGCCATAGCTGAGCATGTCTGCCTAATGGCAGTGCTTCAACATGTAGTTGATTATCACGTTTATGATTCTAATAATGTTAGCGTTGTAAGAGAGAATATTCCTTAACTTCATTATAGGGTAGGAATTAAATCTCTCATAACTAAAGTTTCATGAATCATTATGGATGCAGATGATTATGAGGCTTTACCAACTAGTAGCACGTCAACGTATTTGATGGCCGGAGCGGCTGCTGGAATTATGGAACATTGTGTTATGTACCCTGTGGATTCAGTTAAGGTATTCTCACGAACTTAAAAGTATGGAGCAGTGACAACTATTTTTTAATTCTAATATATTATCACCCTGTTTATGTGAGGAAATATAAATTAAAATTTTGATATTTACATACAAAATTTAATTCATTTTATATAAGTGAGGATCGGCATGATTTACATTTTTCTATGTATGAAGTATATCAAGTTTAAAGTTTGTAGTCACATTACGCCACTATTTACAACTAAAATAAGTTATGGTCAGTCAAATTGTTATGAAAGTAAAATATTGTTCTGTTTTGTTTAATAGTAATAGAATTTTAATTCATTTTATAGAATTTAAAATTGTTTAGAAGTAAAAAGCCTAAAAACATTCTTTATTAAACGTTAATGCATATTGAAACGTTATTGCGTAAGCTTTAATAGTACTCTATTTTCTGAATAAACGTGTAACTAAAATTACGTAATTTTTTTTGCCGGTTATGAAATGCAATTTTTTCACTAATAATTAAATTCAGTGTATATTTGTTTTATATTTTTCGTAACTTGATATCACTTTGTGGTGTATTTTATTATTAGAAATGTAATTTTGAAAGAAACAAAAAACATTTAGATTATCCGCAAATGTAATCTTTGTAATATATAATCATATTAATTATTACTTCGAATGTGTCGAATTATTAATTATATATTAAATATTCAATACAATTAACCATGTTTTAGCACCAGTTAATTTAATAAAGATCATTTTGAATTTAGTGAAGAAATTAATTTGCATTGAAAGCACTTGTCTATTCCCGCTACGATAGTAAACAAATGATATTTTAACACTACGTTCAGAAAATTCTTATTTTTTTTTTATTTTTAAAAATTAATTGTTAGATAAATATAAACATAATCCTGAAGGCTGTCACTTTATTTATATTATTAGAGATGGTAAAATAATTAAAAGAGGCGATAAGCATATCATCGCCGATGATGATTAAAGATTATCATTTAGTTAGAGTATTCTACTTTCTTATTGCGTCAACCTGTTTTCAGGCATTAAACTTACATATGTATATTCTATCTATCACGTGTCAAATTAACTTTTATACACAATACTGTGATAGTTATAGCTTGCTATGTAACTTATGCTTGCCATTAAATATAATTTAAAAATGTGTGTGCAAATGAATAAGTATATTTTTAAACATATTATTATTATTATGATTTAAAATAAAAATGTCATTAATTTTTTTAAATTTCAGACTAGAATGCAGAGCATAAGGCCTAATCCTCATGCACAGTATAGGAACATTTGTGATGCTCTACATAAAATGATTCGTTTTGAAGGAATTTGGAGGCCTGTAAGAGGAATCAATGCTGTGGCACTTGGTGCTGGACCAGCACATGCTCTTTATTTTGCTGCATATGAAAAGTCAAAGGTTATTTTAGGAGGTGCTAGATCTAGTAACAATCACTTAGCTCATGGTAAGTCATTTTTTAAGTTGATACATAAATACAGTAATGTTTAGTAGATTTATGTGTATAGTCAATAAGTAAATGCTAAAAAATAAATTAATTTTTCTCATGATATTTTTATACAGATCATTTGCCATTACATATTATGCTTATAGTTAAGAAATATTACTTTTCATCATTATAGTAGTTTTTTTAATGTTGAAAATTCTCATGTGACTACAATGTAATCAGTTCTGATTTATAGTTCTGAGACTTTGTGTATAATGTTTTCTATCTTAACTTTTTATGATTAACATGAAAATATTACAACAAAGTAATTAAATTCATCCTTTAATAATTATTAAAAAATACGGTGATAAAAAGTTTTTACAATGTTAGCTATTTTCAAATTGATGCACTGAAATTTCAAATCAAAAGGAAACTGATAAAAATGTTTGCAGATTTTTTGAGAATAATCAAAAATAGTTTATCCCAAATAATATATTGAGGTAAGTCTTTTATGTTCAGATACAAATTTAAGTAAACCGGTGATAATAAATAATGACCAATGTATTGGGTGGGGATGGAGGTGTGGGCTGGGTGTAAGGTAATTAATACTTTAAATGATTTCAAAATGTGAATTATAATTAATTTTTAAAAAATTTTTTTTTAATAATAATAGTACATTTCATCATGCTGGGAAACATAAGTCAAAGCCAAAGTTTGCATAAAGAACGTGATTTAAAGTAATTTGAAGTAAACTGTCATTCAATTCTTTTGTAAGGAAAATATTAAACAAGATGTTATAATTTAAATTTTCTATTGATCTCGTGATAGCAACAACTAATAAGACAACTAAACCAGGATTGGTGTGACATTTGAGGAAAATAATTGTTTTGAAGATTCCAAATAATAAATGGTTGCATTTTACTTTAATTAAAAAAATTAGGGAAAGGAAAACTGTTGAAACAATTTTATATAAGACCATATTTATAGTATGAGATTAATAGTAGTTAAAGTTAATCAGTCTTTGATTTACTTTAATAAGATTAAAAAAGAAATCATTATAAATTTTTTTTGATTCTGTATTCAGAAGTCTTTTAATTAAAACTGATTAATATATTATTAGATTCATTGTGTTTACCTAATTCTAATTTGTTTTGTTTACAGTTTGCTTATTTATTAATTTGTAATAGTCTTAAGGATATTTTTATGAATTCTCCTGGCTATTTTGATGTAAAGAATTAATGAGTTCTTGTTATTTCCACATGTTCTAAAGATGTGCAGTGATGATATTCTGCATGTTCTTAAAATTTTTAAAAGCTTTCACACTGGTTGCTAAATATTTTTACAAATATAGGTTACTTTTTCCCATAACAGTTTCTTTAAACACATCAATGAAGATGGTATATTAAATTATAATAGTTTATATGATTTAACACTGTATTCTCTTAGCAATTTTTTGTGTAGAAGTTTTTTTTTGAAGATTTAAAGTTACAAATAGTATTTTATGAACAAACCAGACATTTCCAAAAATTTTAAGGCTGAATAGAATCATGGCACTTGCATTTATGTCAGCAAATAGATATGCCTAATAGTAAGAATAATGAAATTGAAATAAAAAACTATATTTCTGGAATAAGAAATAATTAGAGTTATTTCAAACAGAAGTAAAAATGACTCATAGTTGTAATATGATAGGGATGACGAAAATCCAAATAAATATTTGCAAATTATTGGAATAAATTTTCTCAGTTTCATACCTGTATTTATAAACATTTAACATATAACAGAAAGGATAATTAAAATCAATGATAGATACAGTATATCTAAATTGGAAATGCTTTTAATGGTTCATACTTTTTATCTGACATTTATGAATATGCATATCAATTCTATTGTAAATTTGACAAAACATTTTTTTTTCTTATCACCATTTTTGTATTTAAATTCTCAATAATAAAATTTTTATAGACTCGTATAATTTCAGGTTCATTTTTTTTCCTTATATAATTGTAGGGAAGGAAAGTAAATTTAGGGCATCAACTGACAAATATTTTGAATATTATGTTTGGAGGTATGATATATAAGAAGTTACTCATCCCAAACTTTATTATGTAAAGAGTATAATATGAAATTTAAATGGAAGTAAAAACACCTCTAAAAGCCATGTATAAAAACTTGCATATTAGTTTAATTTCAATATGGCAAAAATCACTAGATATGTTTTGTTTATTTTAAATAGTTATTGTTACTAAATATATATATATCATCATTATCATTTTCAACTGTTATCAATTCTTTGCAGGATGAAAGTCTCTCAAAGTTCAATTTATTTTGTCCAAATTAGTAAAGAATAAATTAATGCATCTAAATATTAAAAAATTTAATTGATAATTACAGAAATGGTGATGGGGATTGAAATGATAATAGTAGTGATTAAACAAAATATTAATAAGATTAAACATTATATATATATACACAAAATATTAATATTTTAAATATTCACATATAAATCAGAACCTAACAAAACACACGTTTATTACATGTATGAACACATTTATATGCAATACATAGACTTATTTTTTTCTGAGTTTTTTTTTGTAGATTGAAGTTTTATTAAAAATTGAATTGCCAAACAGCATATACAGTAGCATCAAATAACAATTACCTCAATGTTTTACAATTTTTGGTACATGTATTTTAAATATTTTACAGAATAGAGTTTATATTTTGTTTTAATATATGTTTAAAGGAATTATTTTATGAGTGTTTTTTTATAAATTATGAATTATTATTTGTAATAGGAAAGTTTATTATTGATGACAAGGCAGTTCTTGCAGATTCTGAAATGGAGTTTAATAAAATGGTAATTAGTATTAATGAAATTTGGAGAAAATTTAGAATGAATAGCTAAATCTAGATCAACGATTTTAAGTGAATATGATTTAAAAAATTGACAATTAATTACACAGGGAATTAAGAATAAATTAATTCATCTAAATATTAAGGAACTTAATTGATAATTACAGAAATGGTGATGGATATTGGAATGATAATAGTAGTGATTAAATAAACACTAATAAGGGTTAAACATTATTTTATAAAGTATGAAAGTTGGAATTTTATTTATCAAATATTTTTCTTATTATATGGAGCAGCATCTTGAATGATTAGAAAAAGGGATGAGAAAAGTTCTAAGAAAAGATATTCATGAGCATCTGAATGTTAAAGCAATAGAAAAAAAAAAATTGGAGAGAATTGAGGTTTGTTGCGCAAATTTCTTTTCGGGCAGATAACATCGTAAAAATGAAATACATAGATTTTTCTAAATATTGTTTAATTTAAAATCTGAAATTTCGGTTGTAAATTTAGTGTTAATGGTTTTGAATGAATTAAATGTTATAATTTATATAATTCAATTTTTTTTTTTTTTTCAAAATATTTTTTTTGGTAATAAAAATATATTTTGTAAAATATTTTCAGTTTTCTATTGTAACGTTTATTTATATACGTTGCAAATATATTGGCATTTGGTAGAAGCTAAAAAATAAAAGTAAATTTAGATTTTTTTTTTTGACTAATTTTTTTTTAAAAAAATAATGTACAATGAAAGTTAAATTATTCTTTCGGTTTTTTTTTATGTAATTAGAAATAAAAGTTAGAATTGGAGAGAACAAAAGACACAAATTACCAATCTGGATAAGAGAAAGTAAAAATATTTCAACTAATTAAAGATGGCAGAATTATGCTGAAAAAAAAAGAGACTTTGTAACATAAATTTTATAAAGAATATATAAGATTATCTACGGATATTTGGACAAACAAAAGATATGCGCAGAAGTCGGAAAACTGGGCCTCTAGAGAGAGTATAAAAGGCAGAGATCAGTTGGAAGAACATCTTGGTTTAGCTGATATTCTTTTGGTTGGTTTTGGATTAGAGAATCCAGACCACTCTACGATGAAAAAGTTATTCATACGAGAGTAGACCGGAGCTTTAGCTGACATCATTACCGATGGACACCAGAGAAGCTTATGCGACTAGCCTATGGAACCAGCACCAAGATCAACTAATAATCAAAGGCCGTGAGCTCAATTCAACCCCGAAAAACTATGCATAGTTATCTACTACTGAATTCCCAAAACTTACCAGTAAGTAATGCTTCATTACTCCTGATTGTGACAACATTAAGCGTTTGCAAACAAGTCTTAAAATAATCCCGATAGAGACTTTCATTTTTTCTGTACAAGAGACTTTTGTTTATACCAGAACTTTTTAATTAATTATTTTATTTTATTGATTGCGTCATATTTGAATTAATATGTGTTCTCTCTGATTTACTTGATTAGGAATTCTCATTTTAACTTAAACAGATTTTTAATCTGTTATAATAATAAAAATATTTCTAATATCAATTTTCATTTGTTCGTTATTAATAATAGTTATTATTTTTTATTATTATTAAATCTATTAGTAGTTTAATAAGATTTAAAAATGTAATTTACCTTTGCCAATAAGTTTGAATAAGCCCAGGAATAATAATCTTAAAAAATAATTCTCGTTACGGTATGATGCAATACCGATTAGTTTAAAAGTAATTTTTTTTATTTGTGAGATGTTATATGGCGATTTCAGCGAATTCTTAGGAATTCTGGCGCCCAGATTAAATAAATTAAAAGCTGATTTCGTCAATAGCACAATTCTCAACAATTAATAGGCCGAGTTGATCAGGAAATATAGCTATGTTTTTAGAATAGAAATATAACTTTGTTCTTTTTTTGACATAGCTTGATCAACTCACGCGCAGTTTATATTAGCGTGTAAAGGCCTAGCAAAACGGAAAACGTTACACTATATTTTAATCAAATTAATTTTGTTTTGTTAAGATTTTGACTAATTAAATTTTATAAAGTTCTATAATTTCATTTTTCAAAAACTATTTTTTTTATAAATTTCTGAAAATCTTAAATGCATTTTAAAAATAGTTCAGTTTAATATTATTTTTGTACTGTAAGTTGCATGTAGCATATTTTGACTGTCTTTAAATAGAATAGTTTTGTAATTGTAAATTCTTTTATAACTGTATGGTTTTTATCATCATAATCATATGAATTTAAAAATTAATTATTAATTGATATCTTAAGAAAATTGGTATTAATAATTTTTGAATAAAGAAGCTTTTTAGTTGCTATATTTAGGAAATGGAAAAGAGATAAAAATATAAAAAAATTTTGAGTGGACTTATATATCTAACTTTTGGAATGTTTCCAACAGAATGTTGGAATCTTTGTGCAAGCATTCTATAATATTCTGATAAGTGAGCAAATATATACTAAAAGATAATTCTAGATTTTGGTGAGCTCTTTTAATATGGAAAAGTTAAAGAATGATATTTTTTAACATATGATGCAAGGGCTGCTGGAATCAAGAATGCATAAATTTAGAATAATTTTTAAAAATTATTTTGCCAAACTATGTAAACATAATTTTCAAATACAATTCTAATAAATGTATATTGATATCAATATTTTTTATATAAAAGATAATATTTGTTTTTTGATTGAAATTATTTTTTCATTTTAGCATAATAAAATAAAAATATTACATTTACATAATTATTGATTATAATTCATGTAATACATATAGGTAACAAATCTATAAATTCACAATAAGGTAAAATTTGCTTATTTCAAAGCCAAATGGAACAATTAATAAATACAAACTAAAAAAAAAAAATCAAATTTTAAATATTAATAAATATAGTAATAATAGTAATTTTATATGATTTGATTTTTTTTTTTTTTTGATGACTTATTATTTTTATACTGTGATTATCTAATAGATTTTTTTTTTTTAATCTCATTAAATAATTCCTATAATTAATTATTCTTAAAATCATTTTAATAATGTGAAAGGTTAAAACCTTTGACAGATGTGCCTTAAAAATGCTTATGTGGCAGCCAATCAGATGTAATAATGACTGCACATGGAACTCTCAATTCAAAAACACAAGCCAGAAATATGAGAAAAAGATGGAACCCACCTTCTCTACTTAAATTTATATATAAATAAGCCAGACTCAAGCATTCTGAACTAAGAGCGTGAAGCTTAAAATTTCATGCTAATTTAAAGATTTCACGTTGTTTATTTATATATATATAATATTTAGTGAATTAAATGTGAAGGTGTTTTAAGCTTCACGCTCTTAGTTCGGAATGCTTGAGTCTGGCGAATTTATATATAAATTTAAGTAGAGAAGAAGGTGGGTTCCATCTTTTTCTTATATTTCTGGCTTGTGTTTTTGAATTGGGAGTTCCACATGCAGTCATTATTACATCTGATTGGCTGTCACATAAGCATTTTTAAGACACATCTGTCGAAGGTTTTAGCCTTTCATGTTATTATTATATTATCTACTTGCACTTAATAAATTTAATATATTTAAAATAATTTTGTACATCATAAAACAATTCTCTTTTTAATAAATCAAAAATCATTTGATAAAATTTATTGTAATAACCTAAAAAAAGCAAACAGTCTGATTGATTTTCTAGTCACTTAAAAAGTTTTTCAGACCTGTCATTATTAAGTCCAAAAAAGATTTTCTTTATTTTTTTCTGATTACATGGAGTGCATATAAAACAAAAAGTTTTTGCTAAATATTAAGAAACTATTGTCTCATGCCTACAACACTGTGAATGAATAACCCTGATAGTGTGTCTATGTGTACTTATATATTTAACACTGTTAATATACGGAAAAGAAATTTACATGTTAAGTTACATATATAAATATTAAATTAAGTATAGAATGTGTCAGAAAATAAGTGATAGCATTATTAATATTTTAAAATAAAATATTTAAGATTAAAAGGTCTACTGATAAATAGTTTATTTAATTCATTTCTGATTTTAATAAAAGTAAAGCTGAATTATTACTAATTATGAGAGAAAATATTATTTTTATAGAAAGGAAACAAATGCTTATTTTTTTATGCACATATAAGATTATAAAAGTTAATTTAAATGTATTTTATTAGAGATGAAAAAAAGAAAATTTAAGTAAGAAATTATTTCTATCTGTAAATCAAAAGAATATAATTCTATGTTATTTTATTTTATAATGGTAAAAGAAAAAAAAGAAATAATAATTATGGTTTTGTTTTACAGAATTATTTTTTTTATTAATTAATTAAAGAAAATACTTTGAGCTTGTTTATTCATATGGACTTTTTAAGCAGTTAGCTGTAAATGTTGAGATACATTAAATCAGAAGCTTGCAAAATAGCAGGACTCCATAGGTAGTTAGAATTTGTGGCTGCACAGAGATATATGCCATTGATATTTTCTATTTTGACCACATAATCCCTTTTGCTAAAGTACATCAATGTAGTTATTCTAAGGGATTGGAAAGCACTAGTAGTTCTCTTCAAGCGAAATATTAAAGGCTTTTTATATATGAAACCAAAATCTATATATGTATAAAAGCATAAATGAAAAAAATCCTGTTGACAGAGAGGAATCCAATAGTAAAAGTACTATCTATATATGAAGCCAAGATTTACATATATATAAAAACACAAGTTAAAGAAATTACTGTAGACAGACAGGAATCCAGTAACATACATATATATTGTACATATTGTTTAGTATATTAAATTCAACATTAAGAAAACACTATATGAAAAGAATGCTGGAATTGTTAAAAGGAAAGTTCATTTGCTTATTTGTATGAAAAGAATACTTAAATTATTTACAAGAAAAATTCTTTTGACTTTAAATTATTGAGATATATTAAAGAAAAACAGTTATTGTAATTTGTTTAGCTATATAAATAAAGTTGAATAAATTAACTACTAATTAACCCTAGCTGACCAACCCTAATGAAAACTTGATTGCAGAAATTCCAAGAAAGAATTTCATATTTATTGAAGAAATTTACAGTTAATAAATGGTTCCCAGACAGAAAAAAAGGCTATGTTTATAAAAAGGTTATTGATTAAGATACGATAAATGGAAGTCTAAATTCTGAAATAATAATCGGTATTCTTACATTTTCTTTATGCATTCATTGGACATGCCAAAAAAAAAAAAAGGGGGATTATTAGTACAGTATTAAGAGTTTGAACTGTAAAGATAAATTAATAGTAATTGAAATTTAATTTTCTATATTTCTAAATGAACATATACGGGAGTCACAAACTATGCTACATTTTGTTCTAACACCCTCCACCCTCCAGAATTCTTACAATCAATGAATATAATGTATAATAATTCACATTTTATTGATAAACAGTGACTAGAATAGAAAATGTATTGTTTATTGAACTATAAGTATATACTCCTTTTTTATCTGCACATATATATATAAAACATTTTTTTTTAATATGTATAATGGAAATATAAATCAAATTTATAATATAAACAAATTTTAAAACTTATATTGTAGGGTATTTATGTATTAGTTCAGCAGTGATGAAAGTTATCAGTATAAATAAATGGATATATAAAAACCACATTAAAAAAATCTTCTAAAAAGGAAATGAGTTAATTTTGTAAATGAATATTAAATAATAATCCAATGATGAGAAAGCTATTAATCAAAATGTTGGTTTTGCTGCTATACTTTATGTCCATAGTTTGGACCAAACAATCACTGTTTTATTCAAGATTGTCGAAATTAGGCATTCATAATGGAACGTGATTCGAAGTAAGCAAGTTCAGTTCACAATAATAATGTTAAGAAACAATATTTTATAAATGGACAGAATTGCATGGTTAAATATATTGTGGCATGCACATATCTTCATTTTTTATTTTCTATAGTTTATAAATAGTTAAATAAAGAAAACAATTCAAATTCATATGTGTAATAAAAATGTGTTTGTTTTGAATAAATATGAAATAAATGAATCATTTATTTATTAAAATTAAAAAATTATTGTTAAATTATATCGATTGACAACAATACTTTATTAAAATTAGAAGAAAGAAATCACATGTTCGAAATTAGTATTTAAAAATATAGTCTGTGTTGTTTATGTTACTATAGAGTCAGAAATGATTTTCAGAAGGATGAACACATACTTTCTTTACTATAAAAAAAGTTTTGGGTTTTAATCTTATTTTATTTTATAAATAGTTTTGAACTTATAGCAAGGAAAATGTATTGTGAGTAGAGAACCTTTGGAAATGGGAAACAGGTCCCTCCCATTTAATGTCTGATTTAAATTGGAATGATTAACAACAAAATGCTATGCTGTCGGCCATGGATTTAAGATTGCGAAATGTACTTGGATTGTAATATTGACAAAGGAAAATAATCGGACAATATTTAAGGGTTAAAATGTCTATGGAGCCTTACATATAAATGTGTGCTAGCACGAAGATGCCAAAGGAAATGCTACAAGATAAAGTTAAATTGAAATTTTATATATATTAATGTTAACAGATGCTCAGAGAAAAATCTTACTTATTAACAACAATTGAAAAAGTATAATGGTAATATTTATAAAAATCTTCATAATTAATAATATTAATTACAATGCAGTCTATTATTTTCTATTATCCATTATAAATTTTAACTTATCCAAAAGGGCATATTTATTCATGAGATAGCACCCAAATATGTAAGCTCTTCAGGATAGTCATGTTCATTTTATTTTTATTTTTTCCTCTTATTTTATTCATTATTAGAATATTTTTCCTTTATAACATATATATTATTATTATTATTTTTTTTTTTGGTACAATAAATTTAGATTGTTAAAAGTTTACTTGTTGGAAGATGATTTTTTGCAAAAAGTATAAAAGCGTGTTTGTTTCATTTCCATTAAATAAAGTTATAGGTGGCTATTTTTCATAATAAATATTGCCGGACTAATACATATGTATAGTTACAAATAGTAACTGAGGGGACACAGTTTCATATATTTTACTGAGTTTATGCTCATTCATGCATTTACTGAAGCAATAAGAATAATAATAAAAAAACTAACTACTATCTTTTTATATATTTAAATTCTTGTTAACTACTATATTTTTAAAATAAAATAAATAGCATAATGTCTGACTTTCATCATTTAAATATGCTCTAGGCAATATATTTTTTTTCCCCATGACTTTTTTCTATTATAGAAACATATAGTATCTTGTTAACAATAAATTTAGTATCTTTTAATTATTTTGACATTTTTAAAACAATTTTAACTTTTAGTACTATGGTCATAAAATATATTATTATTCAAAATACACCACATCAAATTCTGAAAAGATAATAAAGGAAGAATAAAATGTATATATTCTCAATATAAACCAGAGAAATTTTATTAATATATATAAAAGCATACCGTGCTTAGAGAAGGAAAAATGGCTGTATCGCAAAATTTATGAATTTTATTGTTGTTTTTTTTTGTTTGTTTATTTATAATTTGTTGACATTTTTCTTTGGTTAGCATATAATTGCAGTCATGTAGTTAGATATAGTGATGTTTACAGCTCCAATGTTATATACATAATGTGCTCAATATTTAAATCAGTGTAGCATTCATATACTCCATTTATTGGTTTTCTATTTATTTAATAATTAATATCTATGTGATATTTGTAACTAAATCAGAACCAATTATAAAAGTTTATTTATTCTATTGGACCTGTCATTTTTTAATATTATTACTAATACCTATTTTTAAATTAAAATAAATTTAATTTAAATTCTTGATTTTTATTTTATTTTATATCTTATATTCTTTTACATGTTTACCAGTCTTATTATCCACAAAGCTAGCACTGGTCAATAATAACATTTGATGTGGTATTTGTGTGAATTCTATGTAATTCTCTTTAAAATTTATGAATGGATCATGTTGATGATGATCATAGCAGAGCATTGCAATAGTCCATATTCTTTATAATATTAAATTATTATATGAGCTGAATCACTATCAGTGTAGTGACCAATATTGATTCGACTATTTTTATAGTCATTACACACTAGTTAAACTGATAATTATTACATATCAGTTATATATTCTTATATGTGCTTTCCCTACTTCAATTTCTTTACATATACATAAAAAAGAGCATCACACCACTGCTTTAGAGTACATTTAAAACAAATCTGACAACAGTACACCTGGGTCTCGTTTTATGCGGATTATTTTAATGCGATTTTGAAGTTATGCGATTCATGTTTCTTTTTAATATCTTTCATATTTCACTATATTTATTAGATATCAAGAAATTTAAATTATTAATAATTTATTTTCACTTGAAATACTTTTTTTTTTTCAAAAATATAATGTTATATTAGCAGCTAACGTGAATATGGCCTGAAGCTGTATTTAGGAACTTAGCTTCTATGCAAATAACCTACTTATACTAATGAGTAAATAATAATAATAGATTTATACTTACATATAAAAATATCGCAATAAATATTCAAAAAATTTAAATTTTTAAAACGTATTTTGTTATATATAACAGAAATAAATAATCTTTTAGATTTTTAAAATAAAAAACGAAGATTTTATAAACTGGAAATAATCTTTCTAATGATAATGTATAATCTTTTTGTTTTGATTGCGGTCTCATTTTTTAAATATAGAAACAAAACCATTAACACAACGTAAGACTGAAACTGGTGCTAGTTGTATATCACATCACGAATAAAAATAAAGTGGTAACAGATTTTCTGGGCATAATTGCTGAAAGATTCTTGACTTCATTTAAGGAGAAGCCACAATACATCACATCACATCGAATCTGATTTCTTACCAGTTTACAAATGAACGTTAGTGTTAATGATTAAAATATGTATGAAAAATGTAAAATTAAGTACTGTAGTTAATAAAAAACATAAAAAAAGTTTGTCGTGTATTAATTTTTTTCAAATATTTGAAATTTTTTATTAGTCATACTTTATTTGCTTATTTTTTTAATGTGAATTTTAAAGTAATTTTTTCTTGTTGCTTTGCTTTTATGCGAATTCTGAAAATTACAGCACCTATCCCCCATTTTTTAAGGTAAGTTAAGTCTATTTTTGTGCAATTTTTTTTAATGCGGGTTTTCTGTGGAACCTATCTTCTGCATAAAACGAGACTAGCTTGCTGTGTGTGGCAATATATATAGTGAGTTTTTGCCTGTTTTAACAACAGTTATGCACAAGCATAAGAGGGGGTGGTCAAGTGATTATTGTTGTCAGATTATGATTAAATATTTTTGTATATAGTTTTTTATTTTAAATTTATTCTATTGTATGAAGAGAAAAAACAAAGAAAAAATGTTTTGAGTTAATATTGATTTTAGAGTTAATATTGATAAACAAAGTTTTTTCTCAGGTTACTGTTGTAAATTTTAACAATAAGTTTTTAATTTATTGAAAAATAGAAGTGCATTGTGATGTATACAATGATTTTAAGAATAATTAAGAAAACTTAATTATTGTCATTAATTAATAAGGTCAAAAAAAAAAACTTATTGGATAATTATAATAGAGAAAAAATTAAGAAAAACATTTAACCTAAAAAATTGTCCATATTATATATAGCTTTGAAGAAAACTGTTGTATAATTAAAACTGTCAGCTATTTTGAAAGAATGATAGTACATAAAAGTTTTAGTATTGTTTGCCTATATTCGTAGTCATTATTATTATCATTATATTTTTAAATTTTTAACTGATCTGATTTTTTTTTTTAGTTTTGATTATACGTAAAGATTTTATTTGATTTGCTCTTTAAGTGAAAATATTTTTTGTTCCATTTGTCTGTGAAATAATCAAGTTTTACTTTGTCTTATTTATGTGTGTTTTTTATATCTTATAAATGTATGTTAGTTTATAAAATGTTTCAATCTGATAATTTATTATAACTGTATATTAAGATTATAGTTTGTTAATATGTATAACATGAACATAGCAAATAATAGCTACTATAATAAACAAATTTGTAAACATATTGTATTATTGTAACTTGGATGTGGCGCAGGCAGCATTTTAATTCTATTATTATTTAACATTGTGTAATCTTCATTTTATTATGTCATGTTGATTTCATAATAACAATTTCAAGTGAATAAACTTATTGAAAGATTATATTTCTCCACAAATTGATAACTTTAAAGATAATGTAATGATAATAAAATGATGATCAGTGTTTGCTATGCACATTTTGATTCCATTGTTAACAGGGCTTTCAAAATTATGGTGAATGATTTTTATGTATGGCACATTTTTAATAATGAAACAAAATAGATTAGTTAAGTCTTTCCTCTTTTTTCTTGTTGAATATGGATAGATCTATTGTTTGGAATCGTCATTCCAAACAGAATGACATTAAAGTCCAATCATTAGTGAATACATTTTATAGACATACTGACAAATAAAGGTGATGTGGATTATTTTTTTCTTTAAAAAGATAAAAGAGATTTTAAATTTTATATAAAATCATTGCTATCAGAATGATTAGTCCAAATTTGGTAATAAATATTTTATTCAATTTTATAAAGTTTAAAATTAAAACTTCACCCCCCCCCCCCATTAAAATCTGACAGATATTCTGAAATTTTTTACTTTGTTTGATTACTGGACTCCTATTATAAAAATGTTTGCAATGTTAATTTTAATCTAAGTGATAAAAAATATATCAATTGCATTATTTCCAAATATAATTGTTAGTTTACTATATCTTTGTGTGTGTGTGTAATTTCTGTGCAATCCGTAATTGTCTTTTACTATTAAGGAATTGTTACAGTCAATAAATAAATTGAATTTTTGTTTGTTTTATTTTGTTTAATGAAAAACTAATTTTAATTAAAAAATTAATACAAAATTTGAAAGTTATTATCCAGTCTTTTTTTTTTTTGTTTATGGACTTTTAACCAGTAGTTGTAAATATTTAAATGTATAGGACTATAGTTTATTAGACTTGGTTGCATGGATAGAAACATTATTATAGATTACTCAGATATCAGGTTAATATATTGAGATGGAGATTTGCCTGTCTCAATAGTAATTTATATAAATATTTAATGTTGACTAAACACAAACTTAATTTTTAATTTAAGTTGTGTTTTTATATATATCTATATCTATAGGAGTGGTTCGCACACACACACATTAATAGAGAAAAAATGTTTTAAGGTTAGCTCAGTTTATTTAATTGTAAAAATTTTTAAAAAATGTATACCTTAAAGCCAAATTTGTTATCGGTAAAATATTTTTTTCATATTTTAGGAATAATACTTAATCTTAAAATATTTTTTTATCATTTCTAATCAGTTTATTAATTAAGATTTTAATAAAATCAATTTTTACCTTCATTGAATATTATTCTGATTTTAAGTCATTATCTTTAAAATTTCAGATTAATGTAATTATAAATTTGGAGTCTTATGATTAAAATTTTGGGCTTATCTGAATTAAAAATTTTAATCACTAGTTTGCTAATTAAAGAGATTCTTGAAATTCTTGAGTGGGCTAAACAATGAACTGTAGGTCTATAAAAAGACCAACTGAAAAGTATGTTTTATTCTTCTGATTTGGCTGTGTCTGCTGATTCTGCTTGTTCACTATTGATTCTGCCATATTCGCCTTGCCCGGCTTGATGATGATCTCAGAATTTGCTCATTAAAGCACCTGAAAGATGAATTCCACTTTCAAACATGAACCTGTAGCTAGCAAATGCTAATCTCACTTATTAACTGACCAACTAAGCCAACCACTTCTAACAAAGAAAACATATAAAAGATGCAACTGTCTTTACTAATGAAGCAGCTTCATGACAAACTGTATCTTCATGACAAACTGTATATATGATTAAGAGAAATCAAGAACGAAGATGCAAAAACCTTTATGTCAGTGTATATATGCATTTATATAATACTCCATCTGTACTGAAAGTAATAGCCTTATATTCACTTCACTATGGACTTAAAGATAAAATCTTTGCATGAAGTATTCTTACTAAGATATACCAGTAACTGGTGATATATGTAAGGTGTAATGTGTCTATATATTGGTTTTTATATATATGTCATATAATTATTTTGGGAATGTTTTATTTAAATTCCTTAATTTCCATAAATTTGACAGTTGATAGTTAATTTTAATAGTTCACAATAGATTTTCTAAGGATATTTGTTTTCTTCCCCTCAAAAATTTTAAAAATTATTTAACAGAAACTTAAAGCAAGTTTTTCCCCTCCACTTTGCCGTTATTTAGACAGTCTTAGTTAACTTGATAAGGATTTGAAAGAAAATAATTCTAAGTTTAAGTGAAATCTAGATCAATGTGTTTTTTAATCATTAATAATACCTTAGAACTTATAAAACCATCTTCTATTTGTAATGGTGTGTGTATAAATTTTTTTTTTAGATAAATGTTGAACTGTTTAAATGATTGGTAGTTTTTTCTTGTTATTTATGTCATATATGTCTGAAAGTAAATTAGAAATTTTTACTTCTGTGTGTGCATGTATATATAAAATGCTCAATTAGATTCCATGTGAAGATTTATTTACATATTCGGCTCTTTTATTTATTCCTCGGCTTATCACTATGTATAGGTCATATTTTGCACTGCGTTCAGTGATTTTCTGCCCATGCTCATTTCTATATGGTGTACTAGGTGTTCTATCCCATTAGTTATTTGCCACTTGAAATTGGCGGTCATTTTGATGTTTGTCTTGGATAAAGTGCCTCTTATTCAGGTTTTTTTATATATTGTTTGCTCTTTAACACAAGTTGCTTATGGGTCTTTTTATTATTGTTCTTTAGATTTTTTTTTTTGTGGCTAGGTTCTTATGCACTGTATATGAGCTTTGTTAAGTATAGTCAGCATGTGTGTGCTGGTATATTAATTAAGCCTGCTAATTTTTTTTAAAATTGTAGATTTATATTACAAATATATGTGTGCACATCTATAAATTATCAAGTGTATGAAAATTCTATTATTATAAAGGGGATAAAGTTAAAATTGAGGGAAAAATAATATAGTAAACTATCAGATGTCAATTATTCTACTTAATTACTTTAAAAGGATTAATAATAATTTAAACCTCCTGTTTATTATATAACTTGAGATCTTTAAACTTTACCATTAATATATGCTTGTGATTTCATTATTAATAAATATTATTGTTAATTGTTAGATTTGTCTGGCATTTGTTTACTGTTATCTCCCTGCCAATTGTTTACTTTGAAAAGGATTTCTAATCTCTCTGATCTAGCAGGAATTATTAATTTATATATAAGGGGGACAGCTGTGATAGGCACCTGGATTGATATCCTCATCGGAAAATTATAAATATTCTAGGCTAGAGGTCTAGGGACGCCGTCTGATGAAGGTTAGAAGGTGCAGGATGTTCGGTATAATGTATATTAACACAGTATTAATATATATATTAAAACTAAAGAAATATAGTATTAATATATATATTAAAACTAAAAAAATATACTATTACCCCAGAATACAATTTTTTTTTTCTTTATGCAAGAATTTTTTGCCATAACAATCTTTGGAAAAAATTTGAAAATATTTTTTTTTAAAAAAACATCCACCATTTTTTTTAAAAAAATGATGGCCATTTTGTAAAATTGATTATGTCGTAGGATAATGACTTCATTAAAGTAAAATCATCTGAGGATAAAATGTAGATCTTCATGCTAAAATTATATGGACAGAGTTTATTCAATAAAAAGAATATATTATGTTTTGTTTATAGAATTAAAATATGATTAATATACTTACTTCATTTTTAATCAATATCTTTGTAAAACAATCATTGCTTTCTTTTATGACATATCCGAAATAAAGAAGATTTTTATTGTAAATGATTATAAAAAAAAAGCCAGTTTCATTCAGTATAATACATAATGAAAAATATATCCTGATCACATACGATAACAAGGCAAAATAATAATAAATTTTAAAATGTACATATTAGATAACATATATTCACCCAAACAATTTTGGTATAAAATTCTTATAAACATTCATTTTGCCTGCAATTAAAAATATCAGAGCGCAAGCTTGTGGTTAAAACACCTGTAGAGGTCCCTACTATCGCATGTTATACGCATATTGTCGAGGTTATAGCCTCAGTAAATATTACTTACGTAGTCAATGTGCGTTTAATAAATTTATAATTACAACTTTAGATTATTAATATTGTAAAATATAGTCATAACTATAAGTTATTTTGAGAGGGGAAAAAAAGATTTTGTTTATTACATAGTAAATAATCTTACATGATCAAAAGTTACCAAACATAAGTTGAAAATACTTTTTTGTTCAATTTTAAAACAGTAATGTCATAATTTGTTTCTGACATTCAAGATAATAGCTATTTTCATTGTAAACATAAAAAAAACCCCACAGTATTAACAAAAAGAATAAGATTTAATCATTTACATTATTAAACTACAGCAATCAACTGTACATTAAATTTCCTTATCTAATTTTTTAAATTTCAGTTTTATTCATGTAAAATAAATTTGCAAACTATTGAGTTTTTTTTTTAAAAAAACAAAAAGCATTTAAAACAAATTAAATAAAAGTTTCATTGGTTAGATATTACAAAAATAAAAAACTTTGATAATAGAGCATAAAGTTATTAATAATAAATTGAGAGAACGTATTAATGTATATTTCGCTGATTGTGTTCACTCATGCATTTACTGAAGCCTAACTACCATAATATTTCTGTAGTGTAAATATGACTACATCACTCTCATGCAAGGTAGGGAGTGGATTTTATCCATCTTTAATACTTTGTGGAGTGGTGTGGTGATATTTACACTACAGAAATATTCATTATTGGATAATCTCTAGTCTAATAAATAACTAAATACTAACTAACAATTTTATTTTTAAAATAACGTAAATAGCAAAATGTCTGACTTTAATAGCTGTTAAACATGTTCTAATTTTTTTTTTTTCCAATATTTTTTTTATTTTATAGAATCATAATAGTGATCTTGTTATCAAGAAATTAGAATGTCTGTTTATTTTTATAGTTTTAAAACAGTATCAACTTTTGACATGTTCTAAAATTTTGTAAAACTTTTAGGATTATTAAAAAAATACTTTATTATACAAAATACAGCACGTAAATTCTGAAAGGATAATAAAGAATGAATAAAATATATATTTTCAACATAAACTGAAAAAAAATTATTATATATAATCGCTTACAGCACCCAGAAAAAAAATGGTTGCCAAATATCATAAAATTTGCTAATTTTAATGGTTTTTTTTTTTTTTTGTTTGTTTGCATTTTTTTTGGATAGCATATAGTTGAAGTTGCATAGTTAAATACAGCATACATAATTCAGGGTTCTACTGCATTGAGAAAATCTTGAGTTGATATAGAAGTTAAACCGAAAATACTGTATCATTTTTCAGATGAGGTATGGAAATATTTGTAAGTGAAATATAGAGTTTTCTATTCATGTTTATCATAGTTTTCATATGCTGAACTAAGCATAATGGAATTTTTAATGGCAAGAAGATTTGGTGAAGTTAGGAACTATATTTAATCTTTGTACTTGACAGCAGCTATATTGGACTTTTGGAAACTTTGGTTTAATACACAACTTTTATGATAATTTCGCTTGGCATTTTGCACAAATAAAATGATATATGTTATCAAAAAAAATAATATATCAATAAATGTAATAAAGCTGGAAAAAGTTATTATATATTCAAAATAGTAAAAAAAAAAAATTTATACTTTAAAATTTTTTTATTATTATGTTTCTTCATAAATTCTAAATTTTAACAAATTTTAAAATTATATTTTTATTAATTACATTCCTTACAAAATTTCCAATAAAATGGTATATAACATAATTTATCCAAGGCAAATTCATTATTACAAAACAGCAAAAAAAGATTCATTAATATCATCTATTCTTTCCTTATAGATGCATATATATATATATAATTAGTGAAGAGAAAGTGGTAGAGAAGACCAAGTCTAAAGTAATCTTTAAATTGTAAATGGTTCACAGGTACAATACATGTGTAGCTAAAGAGAAAAAAAATGGTTTAGATTTAGTGCAATGTTGAATATTAATAATGATAGTGCTATTTTTGTTTGGTTTACTTTTCACATAGTGTAAAAAGATTATATAGAATTCATTTAAAATATAAAATCAAGTGATTACTACAAAATGATTGCTTACAAATATTTAAATGTTACTGTAACCATGCAGCAAAAAAAAAAATAAACATAAATAAAAATGTGAATATAATTTACAATTATTCATGACTTATCCTCTAGATCACCAAATCAAAGCACTAACACAGCGAGCTATTGATGGGGCTAGCACATCAGTCAAGACCCCTGAATAAAACTAAATAAAGTGAAGTTTGAAGAATTGCATTGCCTATTTCATTTGATAAGCAATACAGCAGTCTCTCTCAGCACTTTTGTTTTGTATCCAGTCATCAATCTACAGTCAAAAAATCTTTCACTTTTTTTTTTAGGTAGAAAACACAGCACTTTTTTTTTTCTTAAATATTATAGACCAATAAGAGCTCAGTATGATCAAGCATCAGAAAAATGAATTTTTATCTACGAAAAACTCCATATGATATATATATCCATTTTGGCTATCTACACAGATTCATAATTTGAATTTGCATTCGTTGAACTATCATTTAAACTTTCACTTTACAGGTTTTGAATAATCATATTTCATGTTACTCTGATTGGCAAGTTTTGTAATAATTTGATCAATTAATCCCTCATTGCAGTGGCCATATTGTATGCAATGGTAGTTGCACATTATAATTGGCATAAATTTTATTGCAATTTTTACTTTTAATATTTGGCATTTTTTAATCATTAAAATTTAATTAAGAAAATATATGAAAAGAATCACAACTTTTAAAAAATAAAGGTGTCTTTATTTCTGATCAAAATGCCACATATCATCTAATCTATATATATATATATATTCAGGTGATCTACTAGAAATGCCTATTGTAATAAAAATTCATTAATCCATGGTAAAAATTTCCCAGCCCAGAACTTTTTTTGTACTTGTTAATATCACAAATGAATTTTTTCATATATTTTTCTATGAAACAATAATTGCAAAAAATAAATAAAAGTGATTGATAACTTAAGCCTCAGTAAAAATTCAACAGTAAAAACTTATTTCAATCTAATCAGGAGAAAAAGACCATGGGAAAAGGTAACTTGTTACTTTTTTTTTTTTAAGAATCATAACTTTTATTGCTTCTGAGAAATCGCTAGCAAAAAATTATAAGAAAGCTATGTCTCCCAGTCTCACATGGAGAAATCAGTCAGTTCTTGAATTGTTTGAATAATTATTCTCTGATGTAAATTTTTAGTAAACATTAATCCATAAGATGAATAAATGTGAAAAAAAATTAATTGTGCTACTTGGGAAAATCATTACTTTTTATTAAAGAAAAGTGGAAGACTGATTGAATGAAGTAAAGTGTGCGTGCATAGTATGTACATTTTTTGAAATTGACAATCATTAATTTCAGGAAGAATTATGCTGCATGTGCTGACCACATAGTATTAATTAAAACAAAATATGTTCTTTCCTGCATTTACCAATATGTATTTGTATTGCTACTTATTGATTAAGGTCAATGACCAGAGATTGATCTGGGAATTTAGATATGGTACTAATATTAAGGTCAATTGATTACTTTTATAACAGATGTCTGGGCTAGAATAAATAAAACAATACTGTGCCAGTCGGATTTGTATGTTCACGTAATAAGATCTAGCATCTAGGCAAAAGTACCTCGAATCCAATCGTGCGCAAGATACACAGGTCAGGAACACTCATGAACTCTGCCCTATTTGCCTATTTCCCAGATCTATAACATTATGAACAACAATCCTGATGACATCGACTTAATTTACTTCTCACCGCTGGCATCGGTCATCGGAGACACAAAAAGACTCTAGGCTAACTTTATATGATAGACTAACTTAATAACTAGCTATATTTTGAGCAATGAAGGCTCGTGACCTAGCATATTAATTATGTATTGAGCGGATCATCTAGTCATATTGAGCATAAGTAATAACTTAATATATTAACTTAACTAAAAGAAAGCAATGGTTCGAGTTGATATATATATTTAAGATTTATTAATAACAAAATTATGTCGGGTTATTTAGTCGACGTTAGCCTCATGAGTATTATATATATGTATTTGATTCATATCTAACAATAACATAAGATTTGTGGCTATGCCAATAATATATGTGTGACTTAATGAATTAGCGCTATTAGAATACATTACTGGAATACTATTACACCTCCAGAGACAAAAAGAGCATTTACTTAATTTAAAAAGATAATAATCATTTTACAAACAGATATTACATTTGGTTACATTTAATATTATTATTAATTGGAGTTATAGATAATTAATGCGCGGGGTAGATAATGAATAATTATATAAACGATGCTAAATCTATCGCATTAATACGTATATTAAACTAATGGAAATATGTCTGTTTAGAGAAATCATCTCATTACGGCTTATGACTATTTCTGAGCGACTAATAAGACACTGAAAAGGCGGTGCGTGCATGGCAGCTGATTGGATTGGTCCAATTATGGATCCTGGAGTGTGCTTCATGAATTTTTAATAATGAAGTGGACCGATTTCCTCTGCAAACGTAGGCAGGGTTGGTTTAATGAACGAAAGAGTCCAAGATTCCCTGGAGTGAAGTATAGGCAAATCATGGATGACGAAGAGTGGTCGGCAACGACTTTATTGGGCTGGTTTCCCAGATCGCTCCCCACATAAAGTATGCACATAAAACCATGTATGTTCTCAGGGTGGTTTTACAGCCTGGTTCAAGGACATTGAGAACGACGATGGGGCTCGACTTCGCGAATACCTCCATGTGAGAAAGAAGCACGAACATATATAAAAACGAAATGGCCTTTATGCACATAACGCTTAATAATATAATATAACTCAAAAGGTTAAAGATTATCTAAACATATTTATTGCCTATAAATTATGAAATATTCGCCGTAATGATATGGCTTCATTAAGCAAACATGGATAATAATTATACTTAAATATAAAACTAAGCTCTTAAGATCCCCCCCTCCTTACATTATGTTACTTAATATTATTCATTACTTCCCACACATTTAATAAATCTTGATCTTGGTTACTAAATGCCCTTGTGAAAATATATATAAATTATCACAAAATAAGTGGGTGGTGGTAATAGCTAAGATGGGTTTTACATATATAATATAATTTAAGAATAAAAGATAGTGCATTATTTTAGGAAGGAAAATGTAAAAAAACAGATGTCGATCTGTTTTTCTACAGTAAACATAAAAATATAATTAGTTTATTTATCTAAAATCGTAAGCACCTAGGCAAGTCGAATAAGACTTCATTTATCCGGTAAATGATGGGTGGGGAAATGAAAATGAATTATATGTTTGCAATTTTAGAATATTATTGGCATAAATACATAAATCTAAATGAAAATTATTTGCCGCTTGGAAATAAAAGAAAAGGAAAAAACATTTTATAGGAGGCTTAATATAGATTAGTGATATAGAGTTATAAGAATACATATTTTGAAGACATTTAATATAGATGATTAAAATATAAATATTACAGAGAAAGCAGGATTTAATAATTATAAGCGGTCAAAATTCTTTTACCTTGCTTATTTGGAAGAGCGATTTCACTAGGAGTCAGTCCATCAGTATTGTTTCACTAGATCTAGGGTAGCATTATTATTTGAGAATTAGCATTTCATTTTCACTGGAAAAATACATAAAGTTCATTAGTACGGGATGCAGAGCTTCGTTCATGGGAACAGCATATTAGAACAGAGAGAAAAGGCGAAATTTCCCCTATTCACGGCACGTTGAGTGAGAATCAAAACTGGCGTGGAATATGTATAGCAACATACTTATTTAATGGTCTCCTCCCCTGTGGATTCAAATCCAGCAGTATATATACTTTTATTTTGAAGCTGTAACTTAGCAACTACTGCTGGACCTGAGACGGTTTAAGCACTTAAGTTTCATCTGGAATAGTTTGACCGGATACTCTTATCTAGTAAGATGTTTGAAACAATGCAAGTTTGTTATCAGTTTCTTGAACGATTGTTTTAAAATATATCTTATGATTTTAAAACAAGCTAGCGTGGACAATTTCCACTAATGGGTTTATTTTATTATTACCAATTCGTAATCTTTTACTTTTATCTAAGGGGTCTTCTGGGTAATTGTTTTTGAGAGACTTTAACAAGATTGCATCATTTCTGGCTACAAAATTATATATGAAAAAATAATAAGTTTCATATATAATACCTTATATATAATATAACTTAATTAATTTATTCACAATCTCCTACACTGAAATATATAGATATTTATTATTCACGCCCGCATACACATGAGAATATTATTAAATAAAATATTTTTAAATTAAAATACATACATGTTTGTGATTTATGTTATAATATTAACCAAAAGAAATATATATTATTAAGTATGTATATACGTGCGTAGAGGTGGGTTTGAATACAGTTATATGGTAGGAGATTGGATGTGGGCTGTGAAGCAGGAACTGAGCATCAGATCATCTGCTTCAATACCAAGTGTTTAATGTATAATCTTAATAATAAAATTAAGAAAAATGAAGATATGGAGATTGTGTCACTTTCATTAGAGATAAATTATAAACTTCCATAAATGATCAATATGGATGATAATAATATGCTAAATACAGATTTGGGTAAAGGAATGGATTAATTAATATTTCTTATTTGTAATTCTTTCTAAGTGTCCTGAAATCAGTGTAGTTGTTCCCAATAGTAATAATATTAAAGACTCATTCTGACCTAGAAATGCACGGTCCAGGTACATTAGCTCACATTCAGATTAGTGTTAATAATACAAATAACAAAAAATTATATATAGCTAATCTTTAAAAAGAAAATTGTTTTTCAGTAATTTGTTTGAAAATCCTGTGTAGATTTCCTTTGTTTTTAGTTGTAAAAAACCTTCTCATTAGTTGCAAATTGATTTCTCTTTTGACAATATTTATACACTGTAATTTAATCTTTTTATCTTTACCTTGCATGTAACATGTTTTTCAGAACTTCTAAAATAATTTTTTTATATATACACCTTTACCTCTTTTAACGATGGGTCTTTATGCAAGATGCACTATAGCAGTCACATCAACTTGTAACTACTATTTTATTTTACATTTAATTATTCGCTATTACAATCTTGAAAAAAAAAAAAAACTTTTTAAAAAAAATATTTACCATTTTTTTAAGATGGCGGTCAAAAGATGCCTGTCATTTTGTAAGATTGATGACATCATAGGATAGTAACTTCACTAAAACTATGTCTTTCAAATATTTACGCTAAAAATGTACAGTAGAATTTATTCATTATACAGTATACAGTATTGTTTTAATTACAGAATTAAATTACAATTAATGCACTTTATTTAATTTTCATTCAGTGATTTTACAAAACATTCAGTGATTTCATTTATTGACATATCCAAAGTAAAGATTTTCATTTTTAATAACTAGAAAATCAAAAAATGCCAGTTTCATTTAGCACAGTAAGTAACATAGTTTCATCATGCTCAAGAACAAAGTGCTTTATATTTAGTTGTAAAATGTATATATGTATTCATTCAGTTAGTTTTATGGATTAAAATTTTTTACGAACATTATTTTGCCTGCAGCAAATATATGATTATTGTAACAGTCATTATAATTGTAAGTTATTTTGAGAAAAAGATTTCATATTCAATGCAGTTAATAATAAACTTTATATGATAAAGGTTATTAAATATATGTTTTATTTTACAGTTAATTTTTTCAATTTTAAATTAATAAGCTCATAATTTGTTCGTGAATTGTTCAGGATAATAACCAGTTTTATTTTAAACACAGATTGGCGAAAGAAACAAAATAAGATTTAATCATTTACATACCTTATTAAAAGTACAGTAATCATCTGTACCTAACATTTCTTGACCTATATTTTATTTAACTGCATTTATGTAAAAAAAAAAAAAAAAATTAACAGCACTGCAAAAAAAAAAAAAAAATCAGTTTTATTTGTTTGAAATCACAAAAAGAAAAAAAAAAAAAATTGAACATGGTGTTAATTTTTTTATTTAATTTTAAAATGTGTACTGTGGTTATTTTTTTTTTTCATGCTTTATTTTAATTCAATGAATTGAGTGAGTCAGAAAATATTCTTCTTCTATGTAAGAAACAAAATAGTGATCTGCAGAGAAAAAATTATAATTTTTTTTTTTTTTAAATTATAGCTATGGAAATGTTTTTAAATAGTATATTTACTCATAGGTTAGTATTTTTTTTTTAATATGCTAAGTAAAATTTTTATTCATTATTTATCTTTTTTTTTTTCAATTTAAACATTTTTCCAATCAATTTTTTTTAATGTTTTGATTTTAAAGTAACAAATTAATTTTTTTTTCGTAGGAATTTGTTATAATTGCTTTTTCTTTTAGGTGACATAACTTAATGGGGCATTCTGGGGAACCAATTATCATTGCTTACTGGGGTTAAGGTGTGTATAGGGCAATAGAACACACTACAATCAAGTGAAAACATTTTATTATCATTGGTATTTTACTACTATTGTTATCCTCTTAATACAATTATAGAATGCATTATAAACTTTAACGAGCTAATTGCAAAATTAGATACAGAAATTTTAATACATGATGTCATGAGACCAGAGAAAATAAACTATATAAAACAACAGAATGTGATTGGATTAAAAATTATAGCTAAGAAGCAGTTTAATGATTATTCACTGACATACAATGCATGCAAAATTATAATTTAACCGTTAGTTTTAAATGCGAATAAGATATTATAATTCAAAACATCGCAAATCATTTAAAATATAGATTAAAATCACTATAATAAATTTTAATGTTAGATAATGCTCACTTCATATTTGAGAATCCTGAAACTAATAAATATTCTCATGTTACCACCAAATTTGGATTTTTCTATTAACATAAAGGGTATTTTATCAGCCTGTAAAAGTCTATATATCAATTCAAATAATGACAACTTGGTATATAAGACTTTTACTGGTCGACTCTTTTGACAATGGAGAAAAATCTTGATTTGACTATTAACACTTATGAAATTGTTTGATGGTTTCAGCATTTTTTTACATGAAATGTACTCAACTGACATTAAAATTTACTACAATTATTTTAATACTTAAGTTTTTAAAGTGATTTACATCATATAATTGATTTAATCTTTCTCACAATTATTAAAAATGAATGCTTGATGCATCTGCCTTGAGAAAATAAGTAAAACCAAGTTGATTTGTTTATAATTGCAATATAATTTATTTTTGTAAATTGTTATTGTCCATATTTGTGGTCTGTCAAAAGAGTTATATCTTTTATTATTGAGAAAATTCTTATTTAGGCATTAACTTTTGCAATATTCTTTGTTTCATGTGAAATGTTCATAATCATTAAAATTTACTTACATATATCTGAAGTACAGTGTGTATGTGTATTTAATGTTAATACAATAACTACTTAAACTTATAAGTCAGACTTAATACTATTTTTGTATAGATAGTGGATTGCAGTAGATTTACTTATAATAATAGTCTTATCTAATTAATTTTTATAAAAAATAATTAAATTAACATTTTTTTTTGGATATGACAAATTTTAATAGCAAATTGAAAACAACACAAAAATGTCCTTTTTTAATAAAAATTTTAATATCAAGTTGCAAATAAAATTTTTAATATAAAGTTGCAAAAAAAAAAAAAAAAAATTCTATCTGCCTTTAACACCTTGTGGAGGGATGTAATCATGAACATATGACCAAAGACATGTGAAAAAGATCTATTATCCCGAAGATGCACATTTCATGCTGAACTATGCTCATTATTGTTTTTGGTCATATGTTTATGATTATATCCCTCCACCAGGTGTTAAAAGTGAGTAGAAACCAGTCCTACCTTGTGTGAGAATGATGTTGTGAAAATTACACTATTGAAATATTATTCATTATTGGATAATCTCTAATCTAATAAATATAAAAATTATTAATAACCTCACCCTTTTTGAAAGAAACCAAAGATCTATTCATATATCATACATTTAAGAACTTTTTGCACATGTGTGTGTATAAAAATTTTCCATTTATTTTTTGTGATAATTAAGAAACTCAATAAAAATGGTTATCACTTGCTCACCTGAGCAACTAACCAGCACCAAAACAAGCTCAATACTAAATGATACTTTTACTCCAAAAACCATCTACAGTAAATAACATAACCAAAACTAATCTTATAGACAATACTAAAACCTAGAATCTGAACCGTTGTTTGCCACCAAGCTCTTGGGGAAATATAAATTTATCACTCAAGTTCTTAAGACCTGTGTAAAAATTCCCCTAATTATCATCGCTTTACTACATAAATTGACATGCAGCTAAAAATAGGTTATTCAATGTTTATGATTAAACTCAGTTACCAAAACCACCAGCTCAATAAGTGAATTCAAATTAAAACAAGCAAAACTCTCTATATGTATTGCCACTCAATGCAAGCCACAGACTAGTTTCTGGCTTTGTGGCCTTTGTCATTTATTACTCTGGCTTGCATTGAATGGCAATATGTATAGAGAGAGTTTTGCCTGTTTAATAACAGTTATAAGCAAGCATAAGAAATGGTGATCATGTGATGTTTATTGGATTCAAATTACTAAACTGCATATCCTCAGTTTCCTAGAGATGAAAATACATATTGGCTTTCAGATCAACCGTGTCCTATCTGAGAACACAAGGCTTTTATGCCTGTTCCAGAGAATCATCACCACCATTGGGAGGTACTGAGTTAGTAGTAACACGAATCTATCTCTTCTCATTCAGAATAATTTACATTGATACCAATCTATTTGTTGCCATGTTTCATGACTGCATTATTACCTTTAACATAATATTTGTCTACATACCTCCCAGACCTACTATAATTACAATACTAGCAACTCACTGCTCATCAAATCCCCACCTCGACGTCTTATTAGGAGATTTCAATATGAGGTATTTAGTCATCTAAAAGTGGCCGCTTATGCTTTCTCTTATGAATTCCAAAAATTTTCCTTCCACCCAACTCACTGTCATTCTACAACAATCGGCATGGCTCCCTCTTAGACATATGTTTTTATTCCTCTATCTCCATCATCTAATCAACCATCTTTCTCCAAACACTCTGCCCAAATCCATGTACTCAGTTTCAATACAAAGTGCATATCATTAACTACACAAAACAATCAGAATCCTCCTCTCCACCTGGACCTCCGAATTTCTACACTTAGAGACATATATTGATATTTAGACTCTAAGACATGCCTCTCTACCCAGTGCAATGCTATATCTCCTTTATCAATATTCTCCTTTAAAATTAACCACATCATGTCACCTTCCTAACTTCTAGGCTTGGCCAATGAGCTGCCAAAATAATCACCATTGTGCCTTGGACACACACATAAAACTTAAGAAACTTATTGAGACTTACAACAATGCCTGTAACATGCTTAAAGAGTGGTTACAAAAAAAAATATTTGCCTAACACAACACCACACATGGACCCGGGGTACATCCTATGCGTCTGATCTACCTCTCCACTGTCAGGATTTCCCTGGCAATTGACTGATGGAATGGCCAGTGCTAGTTATAATATGATAGAGCCAATATTACGGCATTTTAAGCAAGAGTTTTAACCCACTGTTTTCAGACTACCCACAGATCTATTTGCACCACTGGATTCTGATATCCCCTTCCAAACTGCTAATTTTGCACTCAAAGTAATCACAATATCAGATATATGTCATCTAGGACCCAATGGAATCCTTAGATTTATTTTCTGCACACCTCAGTTGTTTTACCATCACATACTTGTGACTTAGCAAGTCATCTTTCACAAAGACTACTTCATACAATATCCCATCTCTTTTGATACCAAAAGAAATATGTTCCAATGGCCATTAAAATTGACATAGAATCCACCTTCGACTCATTCCCTATTGATATCTTAATCTACACAAACACATACACACACACAAAAACAACAGTGTCTCATACCCTTTTATATCAGTTAACTAACCTACTGCATTACCCTCAATGGGAGAACATCACCCTCATTTGTCCCCAGCCAATCCATTCCGCAAGGGTTTCCTTCACTGCCCTACTATTCATAGCATGTATCAACCCCCCTCATAAACAAAATCCAGTAAAAAATTCAGGCATATAAATTCCACTACCCAGCTATATATATCATGCATAGCTTATATGAATGACATCACTGTTTTCCTTGCCTCCAAAAAATTTAACTATCCATATTGCAAAAAATCCTTGATGATTTCCAATTTTAAAATTAATATTAACAAAACCTCTGCATGGTTTTTTTAAACTGGCAAACCACAGGATAAATCTCTTGCTTTTCTTGGATTCCCTTTTCATTTAAGAATTATAGGAATGAGAAAAAAATCAAAGTAACTATTCTGGGCTAATAACCATTTCCCTCTCCAAAACCTATTTTTTGCTATATTTGAAGATGTGTCTATTTAACTAGTTGATAATCGCAAAAATGGCTTATTTCTCTCCAATTATTAAATTCACTAAACTTCATTTCATTTACCTCTTCACTCTGCTCCAAGCTGCTATGGTGTAAGAAAATGGTTTCTATCTCTTCAAGATGCCTCGATATCACAATCCATAATGGACTAGGTCTTCACTTCATTCAAGGTTAACTTTACAAAAAAGCATAAATCTCCTAGTCAACCTTTCAAGTTGTTTTCCCAGAACTTGAATGCATCCTAGACTTTACACCCATAGATAACCCTCCCTCCCTTGCACAGGCACCTCTCATCTCCTTTAAACCAATTTCAAAACAAATATTCCAACTGAGTATGAGCAAATTTAATTATTGGAGCATATATATCCTTCTATACCAAATCAACCAGCCAATCATCTTTCTCCAATACTAATAATAGACAATAGCCAGTTACTCCATCACAGCAAGAGATTGTTATTAGAATGGAAGTTTTTCAACTTACTTGAAGCTTAACCTCCATGCCCTATCCACTTCTTTACTTTCTTTGATATTGCTAATCTTGTACCAATGTTGACCCTTTCTGCAGATTGTGCTGTAGGGATGAAGAAACACAACTATCTATTCCACAACTGTCAAGCCCTAGCATCAGTCTGAGATATTGTGTTAAGCATATAGACAAGAAAGGATTTCACTCAATGATATCATTATTGAGATGCCATCCATGCAGATGTATGAGGTGCATCTTTTGCCATGACAACTACCCAATACCACCCAGAAATCTCCAACAAGCTTGAGAAACTAAGCTAGAGACAGTAAGACTACTCACCCAGACATTTTTGCTGTCACATGGTCACTCTTAAAACCCAGGTCCAGATTCTAATCCACCATAATGCCAGTAAATTCAGCATATTGGTCTAAATAAAATGGAGAGACCATAACTAGCCTATATGCTTCATAAATAAAATCCAGAAGTTAACATGTGTTGGTTCGTCAAATTCTGAATCAATTGATATATCAAAGCATTTTTACTGCATCTGTTAAATTTGAAGCATAAATGCAAAAAATTCACTGGGTCATTTAATCTAAACTTTTACTTGACTTAAAAAATTCTGTCTGCTATTAAATGTAAAAGCATTTCATTAGTATTATTAACATTACTATATCAGTTATGTGAAATATTTTCTAACTAAATATTATTTCATTAAATATTACATGTCTTTTTTCATTGATATTTATGAAATCATGATTCTCATCTATATTTTTTTAAATATTTTACATTAAATTATTTACATTTGTTTGTACCTCAATATATAGTATAATTCTTTTTTTTTTAGCTGCTATCATAAATATTATGAAATTGTTTTTGTTTTTTTTTATAATTTTGGAGTTACAGACTTTTTTTATATATATATACATAAAATTGATATATTTATATGATAAAATTTTGTAGAATATATTTTGAGAATTTCTGAAATGAGAAACTGCCAAGTTAATTTAAGACAATTGCTTATATTCAAAGACTGCGTAATTGATAATAATACATCCACGTCCCATTTTTTTATAAAATGTTTTTGTTATATTTACTGCTCTTTATTGAATTCTATATTAATGTTTTTTTTTATAGCTACATTGCTTCTTTGTATCACTACTGTATCTGTATTAATAAAAGTAATTATATTAAGATAGTTAAGGCAATCAATATTTTTATACTGTGCTATAGATAGGTTGTCAAGCCAATAAACATCACATGACCACCACTTTTCTTTTTTTTTTTTTTTGAGATAGGTTGTCTTGGATACTTATTCATTTTTTAAATATTTCAATATTTATTCCATTTTTTGTTTCTTTATATACACATATTACCAAAGAGATTCTTAATTTGAATAATTACAAAATATAAAATAATTCATTATTTATAATTTTTTATTTACTACAGATAGTTTATATTAATGTAACGAAATTTGATTGTTGCTTTTATTATTTTTAGGGGTGGCTGGTTGTTTAGCAACATTATTACATGATGCTGTGATGAATCCTGCTGAAGGTAATTTCGTATTTTTTTGAGTTAAATTTATATGAATTTTGTTGCATTTATTAGAATTTCAGAGATTATTTTTTTAATTTTAGTACAGAAATGAAAATTTTATGTAATTGAAATAATATTCTAAAGTTTACATACAAATTTGAAAGAAATAATATATATCTAGAATATCTAAATATCATTATCTAGATTATGTTCTTCAAGTTCTTTTCTTTCTTACTACATTCTCAAGTATCCATAACTAGCTTTCTTAAAATCTTTTTATCTTATTCTGAAGTTTCCATTGAATTATAGTCATAATTTTTTAACCTCTAAGCATCTCCTCGTTTCAGTTTTTGGTTTGTTTTTTTTCAAAAACATATTTATTATTATTATTTTATTTGTATTAATAATATTTCCAATTTAACTTTTTAAATTTATCCCATATTTACATTTCTAAAACTTTCAACTTTTCATATATATATATATTTATAATTATCCAAGTTTCTGTAACAATATAAATCTATATTTGAAATATAAGCATTTAACAGATTCACAAAATATTTTTCTATTCATAATAAATTCTGCTTATTATTGCAATTCTTTATTTACTTTTCAAACCTTTAAAAGCTATAACCTTTTTATAGCTTAATGTTCACTTAAATTTGTATTCTTCTATTTCTATTGTATTTGTTTTCATCACAAACTTAGTTTGAAAATTCCATTAGTCTTTCTTAATATTTTGTAAAAATTTATTGTTTTTCGTATATTTTATTATATCTTTATAGATCTAATAAGCACGAAATCTCTTTATCATAAAATTCAAAACTCTAAGCACGAAATCTCTATATCATAAAATTCAAAACTCTCTCCATACAGTAGTGCCACTCAGTGCCACCCAGAGTAATCAATGGATGCCAGAAGGCTTGTGCATAAAATCCCCATCTAGTGCCTACTTATTCAATATTCCCAGACCAGTGAGGAGCTTTGGATCTGAGAGCACTGCACCTAGATCTTAGGATCTAATGCAACCCTCCAGCAGCCACCTTTTATCTCTACCTAACTACAAAACTATGAGAATAAAATTGAAAACACAATATTTTCAATCTAGGCTCAATAGCTTATATAGTCATATGGGTCTGAATCCAGTTCAGTACCCATACATTTTGGTGTTTTTGGCTCTTTAACAACCATAGCTACCACTATCCTATTAGGTAGGATTGGTGTTAAACCAATAAACATCACGTGATCAGTTTTTTATGCTAGCGCATAACTTATTAAAACAGGCAAAAGTCTCTCCATACAGTAGTGCCACTCAGTGCCAAACAGAGTAATTAATGGATACCAGAAGGTTTGTGCATAAAATCCCCATCTAGTGCCTACTCATCCACTATCCCCAGAGTAGTTTCTGGCTTACTGCCTTCATTAGTGAGGAGGTTTGGATCTGAGAACACTGCACCAAGATCTTAGGATCTAATGCAACCCTCCAGCAGCCACCTTTTATCTCTACTTAACTACAATACTATATAACTATATGACTATATAAGCTATTGAGTTTAGATTGAAAATATTATTGTGTTTTCAATTTTATTCTCGTAGTTTTGTAGTTGAGTAGAGATAAAAGGTGGCTGCTGGAGGTGTTGCATTAGATCATAAGATCTAGGTGCAGTGCTCTTAGATCCGAAGCTCCTCACTGACTAAGGCCACAAGCCAGAAACTAGTCTGGGGATATTGGATGGGTAGGCACTAGATGGGGATTTTATGCACAAGCCTTGTGGCATCCATTGATTACTCTGCTTGGCACCGAGTGGCACTACTGTATGGAGAGAGCTTTGCCTGTTTTAATAACAGTTATGTGCTAGCATAAGAAATAGTGATCATGTGATGTTTAGTGGTTTATCATAAAATTCACTAGCAATTCTATTAAATAATAAACAGAACAGAATATTATAACTGTAAATTTCTTTTTCTATATATCATTCTTTTCCAAGATCATTTAATTTTATAAAAAATCTTCTGCTCTTTTCAGTCTATATTTTTCCTCATAAAAACATCCAATAAAATAATCCAATTAATTCTATCCAATGCATTTTTATTAGCAATAAAACAAATATTAATTGCTCTTTTTTTGTATATATTTATTAAAACTAATTTTTACTTTTCCAATTTTATTTTTTGGAATTCCACTTTTTTTTCTGTTAGAATTGCTTTTCAAGAAAAACATGTCTGTAATTTATTAAAATATGTCCAAGATGTTTCAACAATACTTTATTAAGAGATAAAACTAATTTTTGTAAAATTCCTATATATCCCATAAGTTGAATTGTTGAAGAAAAATTTATTGATCAAGGAAAAAAATTATGAATAAGAATTAACCACTATTATTATTTTGGGAAAAAATGATCATTCAGATATAAGAGTGAAGAAACAATAAATATATATCATAAAATCTCAACATTTGACAGTATACACAGGTCTGATTGAAACAAAAAATATTAAAATGCATGATACAAATAATAATGGAATCATTTAGAATGAGTCTTATACTTAACCTAATATAGCAATACAAAAAATGAAAATGTTATTGTAATGCTGTATATTATAAATGTATATTAATAATGCAAATGTTGTGAGAAGTAGAATGACTTTGGAATTGTTTATAATTTTACTACAAAGCAAAATAAATAAAGTGATTAGAACTAAAGTTTAGATAAGCTGAATGAATTTTAAAAAAAAATTTTTTAAGAAGGCTTCTTAAAATCTTTTGTTAAAAATCATGATAAAAGTATTGATAAAATTGTTGTTAGTTTATTTCTACATATTTTTAGAAAGTCATGTATTTCTAATGGAGAAAATTATCATTACTGTTTAAATATTTCTGGAATGACATATAGAATAACAAGTGCAAATTTAGTGGCTGAAGCCTATATTAATCATATATATATATTTAAAGAAAATAAAATATTTTATATATCATCTAAATTAGGTATTCAAACAGGTTTAAGCAAAACATATACATTAAAAAAAAAAATCTTACATTATATACATATAAATGTTTTTGTAATTCTAATGTTTTATTCGCTGAATGAATAGGATTTTGCAAGATTTGTGATTGGCACAATAAAGTGAAAGTAAGATGCTTGTAGGAAATTTCAAAATAACTTGAATAAAAATTCAAATCAAAATAATGTGAAGTACTAATGAAACACCTGAATCAGTATAAAAATATTGATGTATCAAAATTACAATTAAAGCATCAGAAAAAAAAAAACAATTATTAGATGTATGATGAAACTTTTATTAACAAAATTTCAGATTTAATGCTACTGGTATATCTTTTTCTGCATTAACCAGAATTTAAATAATCTGAATTATTTCACTAAAAATTGTCTATAGGCTTTTTGAATAAGTAAGAAAATACGGTGGGGAATGATTTGCTGTTTGTAGATTTGCAATCTGCGTCAAATTGTTTTGAATTTATTAATGAAGATTCAGAAATAATTATATACAATACACATTTAAATAGAAGAATTAAAGATTAGAGGAAAAGCAAACTTTAAACAAAACAAGTTGTCTGAAAATGAAAATTTTCAAATTTGCAATCCTCAGTATGAAAGGGATTAAGTAATAAAGATTCTTATTAATTATTGTTAATAAAATCCTTGTGAATGAAATACATAAGATTGTGAAATAGTTATGATTAAGAATAATAAAATCTGAATTGCAAAAATAACAAAAAGCAAAAGTAATAATTATGATTATAAGAAGATAGATTAAATGTCAGAATCAAATAATATAACCTATGGTTATTTTAACATATTAGAAAAATGTTAAAAGTAGTATTTTTATTTTTGCTTCGTTTTATATGTAATAATTTTGCATATATACCTTAATATGCTTGGTGAAGTAGGTTATTCCTTTTTCATTCAATATTTGTTTGGTTAATTGCTGTTTCTTTGCCAAATACCATAATCATAGCTATCTTATTTCATTGTGTTACTACTCTTATAGTATTAGTTTATTGTTCTAATTATGTAAATGAGCTCGTTTATGTATTCTACCTGTGTGATAACATGCCTTCTTTAATTTCCTCTTTCTGTCATTGTGTTCTAAGTATACTAAGTTGATACTTTGGGTTGAAGAACACAGACATATATTTACAGTTTTCGTTAGCACATTTCTATGAATATTCTTGCTGCTTTATTTTGATGATGGATTAAGACTCACCCTACTATATCACTGCGCATCTTGGATTATTGGATTCAACCTTGTAGACTATTTGTGAGATTTTGTCTTTTAGTAATTTGTCTGTAATGTTGTCAATTACTCTATTGAGGCTAGCTTTTCTTCAGAAACTAACATTGTATTTTTGTTTTCAAATCTTCTTCAATTTATTAGCCAGGTTTGTTATATAAGGTATGCTAATCCATGATTTGGCTGCAGAAAGGAGTTTGCTATTAACTGAAAGGAGACCCTTTGATTCCTCTTGGAGGCCTTAAAGGAACCGAGCAGGGCAAATTCCTAATGTCCACTCCATACGTTCTTGTCGTTGCAGCTGTTATTACTATGTGATTATTCATATAGTATACGAACATGGATGGGCTGCTCACCAACACGCATTAGCCAGCGTGGTGAGTTTATTGGCTTTTTACCTCTGAGTTTAAGATCAAGAAACACCGTGGTCTTTCTTCTCAGTGCCTGATAAGGCAGAATGAATGTTTGTGTAAATGATAAATATTTTTCCAATACATATATACAATTATGACAGACAAAAATAAAGCATGGCCCTTATTCCCAGGAGGCTGTAAAGTCACCAACCAAGGCAGCGGTTGGTGGCCGAAGGCGGAGGGTGCTAAGAATCCCCTGATTGCGGACCCAGGCTGCCATTTGATGACGACTTTTTATTTAGGTACTTACAACTGCAGATCACTTTCAAGTGAAGGAAGATTGCAAGAATTAGAAGAAGAACTGTCTTATATTAAATGGGACATTATTGGACTTTGTGAAGTTAGAAGAAAAGGAGAAGAAACAATTGATTTAAAAAGTGGACATATACTCTATTATAAAGGCACACATATTGGAAATACAAGTGGAGTAGGATTCATTCTAAATAAAAAGTGGAAGAACAATATTGTGGAGATTGATGGTATATCGGACAGAGTGGCAAGATTAGTTATACAACTTAATAGCAAATACCAAATGCAGATAATTCAGGTTTATGCCCCAACAAGTTCTCATAGTGATGAAGTAGTAGAAGATTTTTATATGGATGTACAAAAGGCTTTTGATCAGAGTAAACAACATTTTAAAATTGTTATGGGAGACTTTAATGCTAGAATTGGTAGACAAATGAAAGATGAAATTGCTGTAGGTAATTTTGGTTATGGTAATAGAAATGAGAGAGGACATAGACTTGTGGAGTTTGCAGAAAAAGAAAAACTTTATATTATGAATTCATTTTTTGAGAAAAATGTTAAAAGGAAATGGACATGGAAGCATCCAAATGAAGGTACAGCAGAATTGGATTATATTTTGACTAACAGAAAATACATATTTCAAGATTGTAATGTTCTTAATAAATTTAACACAGGAAGTGATCATCGATTAGTAAGGTGTAAGTTACGTGTTATTGTAAAACTAGAAAGACAAAAATTATTAAGAAAAACAGTATTTACAGTTGATATTCCTAATCTTCAGAACCATTCTGATGAATTTAAATTAGAACTTACAAATAGGTTTCAAGTGTTAGGAGATTTTGAACATGATACAGATTTGAATGAAATTAATATGAAAATAACTGATACACTTTTAAAAACTGCAACAAACATAGCTGGTAGAAAAAAGCAGCAATTGACTAATAAAATTTCTACTGAGACTAGAGAATTTATGAAGAAAAGAAGGAATATGAAGATATACAAAAATGATGTATTAAAAAGAATTGAATATCTCGAATTTTGTAAAATGGTACGGAAAAGAGTTGAAAATGATATAAGAAAGTATAACTGTGAAATAGCAAGGAAAGCTGTAGAAGAAAATAAAATTCTCAAAAATGTTAAACAACATTTTGGTATTGGTAGGAAATTTATATCTGCAATAAGAAAAAAAGATGGAATTATTACTAAAAAGAGAGATGACATCATGAAATTGGTAGAAGATTTTTATCAAGAATTATATAGTAATAAAGAACAAGTACCTCCTATATCTATTACATCTTCCGAATTGCCCAGAATTTTAAATGAAGAAGTGAGACATGCAATTAAGTGTATGAAGAAAGGAAAGGCTCCAGGAAATGATGGAATTATAATTGATATATTAAAAGAAGCAGGTGAAGAAATAGAAACAATTTTAGCAAAGTTATATACCAAATGTCTAAATGATAAAGATGTACTGGAAGATTGGAAGAATGCAGTAATAATATTAATATTTAAAAAAGGTGATAAAGAAGATATTAGAAATTACAGACCTATCAGCCTTTTATCAGTTTTATATAAAATTTTTACCAAGATAATTACAACTCGTCTACAGAGAACCTTGGATTTTCACCAACCAAGAGAACAAGCTGGATTTAAAAGTGGTTTTAGTACAGTAGATCATATTCAAGTATTGAGAGAAGTTATAGAAAGGACAAATGAATATGAGTTGTCATTATGTTTTGGATTTGTAGATTATGAAAAGGCATTTGATTCTATAAACATTTCTTCAGTGATTAAAGCATTGGATCATCAAGGTATAGATCCAGAATATTGTCATATTTTAAAGAATATTTATAAAAATGCAACAGCAACAATTAGATTACATAATGATACTGGAAAAATCAACATTGAGAAAGGTGTAAGACAAGGTGACTCCATATCTCCAAAACTCTTTACAGCAGTGCTGCAAGAAGTATTTTGTGGATTAAAATGGGAAACTAAAGGAGTGCAAGTAAATGGAGAGTATTTAAATCATTTAGATTTTGCAGATGATGTAGTTGTTTTTGCAAATAATGCTTCAGAGCTGCAGGAAATGTTGCAGGAGTTAGCAGATGAAAGTAGAAAAGTAGGACTAAAGATAAATGTTAAAAAGACTAAAGTAATGTTTAATCGATTTGCTCAAAATATGAAAATAAAGATTGATTATGAAGAATTAGAAGAAGTTAACAGTTACAAATACCTTGGTCAGATTATTAATACAGATGGAAACATAATGGGGGAAATTAATCATAGAATTAAACTTGATTGGAGCGCTTTTGGTAGAAATAACTTGATACTAAAAGGAAATATGCCTATGTGTTTGAAAAGGATGGTTTTTAACAAATGTGTTTTACCAGTTCTTACTTATGGATCTGAGACTTGGACACTTAATAGAAGAGCAATACAGAGACTTCAGACCACTCAAAGGAGTATGGAGAGATGTATGTTGGGAGTAACAAGAAGAGATCGAAAACGCAACGTATGGGTAAGACAAAAAACAGGTGTTACTGACCTTATTGAAAAAATTAAAAGATTGAAATGGAGTTGGGCTGGACATATTGCTAGAAGAGGTGATAATAGGTGGACAATTGAAATTTTAAACTGGATTCCAAGAGATTGTAAAAGACCCAGAAAGAGACCACATGTGAGATGGATGAAATAAGAAAATGTGCAGGGGTGTTGTGGAGAAGAGAAGCTAAAGATCAGAGAAGATGGATTAAACTTGGAGAGACCTTCATCCTGCAGTGGATTGATAATGGTTGATGATGATGAATCCATGATTTATTATCATCTTAGTCTTAAATTCTGCTTCATTTTTATGTTAAATCTTATGATTTCTTTATTTAGTGCTTCTTAATTATAAGATCTTTCATATATTCTTCGAAGTTTTGTTTTTTAATATTTGTAGAGGAATTACTTTCCATTGAGGATCATTTAAAATTCTGCAAGTGATTTAGGGATTTTTGATTGCGGATGTATTTCACTTCTTAACGGGAATTAAAACTGCTTAATTACACCTTTTAAGACTTTTTTCAATTTTACAACTCGAACTTGTAATTTTAAAAACTTTCTAATTATTTATTTTAATTTTATGAAATCATATTATTTTGCAAAATATCTTTTTAAAAACCCATTACTCAAGCAGGAGAGTAAATAGGATTAATACTTACATATCAATCATACCCCTGGTCAGACTGCGATTTAATAAAATCTTAAACCGACAATCGTTTCTCCAGACTGAAGTAGCTCTCCGCCTACCTGAAACATGAAACATCCCATGGGGACTTTATAACGGGTTTAAAACTCAGGGCGCCATCCAATATGGAGATTGGAACCCATGAGATGTCAACAACATGTTTCAAGCGCTTGACCCATGGCTAACTCTTCACATGCGACGGACTACACATTTGATTGTGAATGGAAAGAGAGAGAAAGACGGAAAAAATGACATTACTAATTTTAAACAAAATTTATTTAAAACAAACAAAAACAATGATAATAATTATAAACGCAAGAATAAGATATAATTAAAATGTAAACAGATGAGAAATATTACATATTTAATAAATTTTGCATCCTTATTTTAATGAGTGAGATTTAAAAGTTTTTATCCTGATATTAATATTTATCTAGGATTTATAGCACTGCTTTTGGACTTTCTTTGTCATTTTAACATCGCCTTTGTAGCGATTCTATTAGTCTTTAATTTCCATAGTGGATATCATAGTTCCTGAATTTCCTTTGTAGTTGGGTTGTAGTTAGTAGTTGGGTGATCACCCCTTTTGTCCTCGGATCTGGTTAGTTTCTTGATCCTGGCATTGGTATTTCTAACTGAAAGATAGCTTCTTGTGGTCCCTTGTTCAGGTGACTTGGTTTACCTAATTTTCACTTAATTTTGTAGGACGAGTTGAAACTTCGGCAGAAGGCGAGTCAGAGTAATATGTTACGGCATTTTGCTAAATGGCACACAGGAGAATAGCGGAGAAAATGACCGAACACAACATTCGTTTCTAGCCAATCATTCTCTTTAATCTGGCTTGAAAAAAAAAAACTTAATTCAAACTTAACAACTCTGCTGAACTCAAAACTTAACCACTGAATTCAAAACTCTATCTCAACTCTCTCTCAAACAATAGAGAATGGCTGCCTTTTAATATTACTCTGATCCCATGCCCCTGCTCCAGCTTCAACACATTTTATCTCCAAAAATTTAATTATAATTTACATTTCTTTATTTCTGTTTCAAATTTTAATTACAGAGATTAGAAATTGTTCAACTAATCAGTCTGGAGTTTTAATACCCAGCCTGATTATTTTTGTACATACTATTTTAATTAATCACAAATCTTATTTTTTAAATTAAAAACACTTTTTTTTTCCTTAAAGAATATTTTTATCAGATAATATTGTATAAAAGAAAGACCAGTTATAATTATTAGTTTCTAACTTATCTCTAAATTTCCCTGTATTTTATTTTCTATATTTTCAAGTATTGTTTCTGATATATTTTTTTAAATTTTATATATTTTTTAATAAATAAAAACACGTGAACTATGTAACTCGTATGTACACACACACACACCTGTGCAACGCGTGTATATACATACTGTTACAATAAGGTATGCTAATCCATGATTTATTATCATCTTAGTCTTAAATTCTGCTTCATTTTTATGTTAAATTTTTTTATTTTTTTATTTAGTGCTTCTTAATTATAAGATCTTTCATATATTCTTCAAAGTTTTGTTTTTTATCTTATATTTGTAGAGGAATTACTTTCCATTGAGGAATCCTTTAAAATTCTGCAAGTGATTTAGGGATTTTTGATTGTGGATGTATTTCACTTCTTATTTCCAATGTCTTTATTAGCATTTTATAATCCAGGTTGTTTTTATTTCTTTGTAGTATCTGGTCTAAATTTAATGCCTTTTGTGGCATTTTCAATAGTCCATTGCATTGCTGATTCGATGTATTTCTCTTATCTGTTCAAGTGCACATATAAGTAGATTGTCGACAAATCTTTTTTATATTATATACTTGTCTTTCTCTAGGAAGGCTGTGATGATTTTTTCTTCAGTTTTTGCCATTGTTAGACTGCATATTATTTTTCTGGTAGGTAGCCCCCTTGGCCATATTTTTATCTTGTAATATTCTTCATAAGAATTTGGTTGTGGTGTCATTATCAATCCATTCTAGTACTTTGATGATGAACTGACTTTTTTGTTTCTTATATCCATTTTTTTCCAGCAAGTTTTTAACTACATTTATTGATGTTTTGCAGAATACTGAATCCATCCGCACAGCTTGATTATGTCCAACGACACAAATTTGTACTTGGGCATGTTTGATTGATTGGACTAGCTTGAAGTATGATTTGATAGTGTATTTACCAAATCCTAATTAATTCTTTAGTAATATGCATCCCCAAAATTCACTATTAAGTGTAAGGGTTAGTTATTTTTAATTAGTTTGATGTTTGAGAATATCTGTGGAGGTATTACTATTGATGGGTATATCTTTAAGTATTCTATTCTGTTATATGCTTTATTATAGGGTTTCTTAGCACAGAATTTAATTTATCTTTCTTAGCTTTTATGTTATATATTGTTATTTTATGGAAATTTAATCTCTAGATAAGTTGTTTAGTTTTTTTTGTATGTACTCTGTTTTGTCCATTAGTAATATTTTTTTAATAGTAATACTTGTGGTTATGTAAATTCATTAGAATAGTGCTTTAATATATAATATACAATTTCAAAAGAATGCCTTCTTTCTTGCATATTTATAAAATTTATGTTTTCTGTCTAGTCTTTTTTATTTTTTAAAAAAAAAAACAACTTATAAACTGACATTTTATCTTTTTCAGGTTGTCCCAAATAATTTTTATTATTGTCATATGAGTGTTCCACATTAAGTTTTTATAAAATTTAGTAAAGTAAAAATGTCAAAAAAAAAATGATTAAAAACGTTTGATGTATTTATAAATTGAATTTTGAAATTGGAAGTATATGATTTGTAAAATGTTATAAATTAATTTTTTAACTTTTGATATATAAATTACTTAAATTATAAGTAAATTGACAATACTAAAGATATATTTTATTTTATTTTCTCATGAATAAAGATGTTGATCATTTATATAATTTTTATTAGAAAGTTTATTAACTTTTATCATTAATTCTATGACAATTTTTCAAACCAAAATTAGTAAGAGAATTGAAAAATTTAAAAATATTTTAATATCTTTAATGTATAATAAACTATTGAATCTTGAAAAAAATAAATATTTCTGTAAATATATCTGTAATTTTTATTTTTCAATGTCTGATTGATTATGAATTTTTAATAAATAATTTTCAAAATATTTTTATTTGCTTAAAAAAAAAAGATTATGAGATCAGTGGATTTCCTCTTCTTGAAGGAGGATGACTTTTTTTTTTTTCTTAATTTATTATTTAATTCTTTCTTCCTTATTTTTTTTTGTTTTAAATTTTTTTCCAATAGTTTAATGGAACAAAAATTAAAAATTTAAAAATCATATATTAAATTTTTATATTTGAAAATGATTTTATTATACTACAAGAAATCTCAGTTGATCACATTATCATTATTTATGTCCTTACAGATTCCGTTTGTAAATTCTGGTAAATTTTTTTTCCCAGATTCACTTTTATGTAATTAAAGATTTTCTTATAGAAGTAACTGTTTTTTACCTTTGAAATAGAGAATAGCACACAGCAAATTGCGGGAGTTTTATAGTATTTAATGTTACATGCAAAGTTTTAGTTTGATGGTACTGTTATATAATATAATTGTTATTGAACATTATTATTATATATTTAAACAAATTTTAACCAAACTACATATATATATATATACTGTAATGGACTGACGACTGTCACAGATGGATGCTCAATGTATCAAAATGAAATGACAAGCTGTGGAATATTGTTGATGGAAATACGGGAAAAGATCTTGACCAATATTTAAGCTACAACAATTGAGCTAAATTTTAAAATTTGGTCAAACTACAATTTAAAATGGTATACCCAGAGCCCTCTCAACTTACAGGTCCTATTACGTCTCGGAGTTCAAACTCACTGAAGAAATTTGCCTTTAACTCTACTCAAGGATGGATTTAAACAGGATGGCAATATTACGACCTCTATATAGGTCCCTAATGGCTTTTTATTAATGAATGTATTCTTAAGTCCTCACATACAAATATCATAAATATGTATAAAAGATGTGTGAACATGTACAATAGATATTCTGGTGAGTGAAGTATGAATGATGCTCGATAATCTAGAGAACAGAGAAACAAAGATTTTAACTTCAAACAACAAATATTTATTAACAAAATCTGGGTTCCAAATTTATAACAATTATAACTTAATAAAATATATACATGAATATAATAAAGTATGGATCTGTGTCTTTATTATAATACAACTAGTTGTAAGTTAAATCTTAAACATATTAATTAAAATAAAAAATTATAATGCACAACAAGATAGAATAATGTGTCTATTATCCCAAGGATCAACATATATTATTAGATGTTTAATTAGATTGTGTCATCTGAATGTATGTTAAACTTATGTCTATGGATTGCTAATTTATTTTTTTATAGATAGAGTTCATTCATAAGACTGCTAATCATACAACAGGAAAATTTACTCATATATAATTACTTGTTAGTAAGTAAAATGAATATTTAATTTTATATACTAAATGCCTAATTAAATGTAGACGTTTAAAAATCTTACCTTTGTCTTTTAAGTCAATGTCCAGACGTCAAATCTAATGCACCTAATTATAATAAGATTTTATTTACAAACATATAAAAATTATATATGTATACCTTGAGTTGTGTATTTAAATTTTTCTCCCTCTATCAAAATTTAAGCATAATGGGTTCTTTACATTTTAAGATTTAGAGAAAAAAAAAAAGTTCTCTGCAAATGAGTAGAAGGATGAGAAAAATCGTAACTCAATTCTCAGTATACATCAAAAAATACAAATACAAAATATTTAAGAGCATCAAAATTAAATGAAATCTTGGACTTCTTTAAAAATAAAGGGTTAAAATTTGTAAGAGTAGCTTCAATGTCTTATGGCAGATGGCGTCTTTCTTTTATTCGCACATGTTGAATGATTCCAAATTCCAACCACTTAGAACAATTCCCACGACGAAGTCGAACTCATAAAGCTCCTGATTTTGTAGCAATTTCTTCTTTGATTCCATGAGAACTTTCTCTAAATCATTCCATGCTTATTTAGACACTAGGCATACCAATGATTAGACTTTATCACCATTTGATTGCACGAAGGAGGCCCAAAGCCCTGCGACAATTAATTTAGCAATATTGCATCATTATATTATATATCCAAATAAGTAATTAAATGTAGGTTTTTCAAAGTTTTCGTTATAATTTAAATAGAAATGTTAGAATATGCAGTTTGCATACATATGTATATAGGATGTGTTATAATATATTTTACTTCAAAAGAAATGCAATCTAGTATTTTAAAATTCTATTTCATATTTTAATTAGTTTTTTTTAAAAAGCATTTTATAATAATGGTATGACTTTTGCATGATAAGCAAAATATAATTTCTTTGCTAAATTTATTCGAACGAAAGTTCTCAACTTAAATAATGAATGGTTTCCTTTTAAAATATTCTGCATTTCACCAAATAAATAAGAAATGCAATTCAAGATATTAAACAGTTTTTTTTTTAAAAATAGAATCATGATAATTAGTATAATATAAAAAAAATTAATATTCTTATTCTAAAACTTTACTTTTAGCTAGATTCCATTTTTATCAACAACCAACTGTGCTTAGTTTTTTCGTGTTCAAAATCAACAAACTTATACTCATTTTGTTACTCTTTTAAACAAAAGAAACTTGGTTGCTAACATCTCTTGATGTTAGATTATTATTATTTCTGTTACGTCATGATTAAAATTATTAAATCTACAATGTATAAATGTGTATGTGTAGATATTCTATTTCACATTTATTTTAACAAAACAACAAAAAAATAAATTCATTTTTTTCTGAAGGCATGGTTATTTATATATACGTGTCTCAAGATATCCTAAAATTATTCAATGTGTTTTAAAGGTTGGCTGTCTATCTAATCTTCATAATCTTAGTTTGTCATTCCAAAACATCAGTTAACTTTTTTTTTTTTTTAATAAGGATTGGGCATCACACCTTACAGTATATTAATTAGGGGTTGTTTTTTTTTAAAAAGTAAAATTCTTTTACCTTTATTAATATATCAAATGGAAGATATCTGATAATCAATTCACTTGCTTTTTTAAAAAATAAAAAGTATAATAAAAAAAACAACGGAAAGTATTGAAAAAAATATCCATTTAAGCCCCCCGTAGTATTTAAATATTTGATCTTCCAAACAGGTGACAATATTTACATAGATTAAATAAAGTTTTTTATCAGGCTTAATCAAGAGGAGAGAGAGATTTTTTTTTCAGTAACAGTTTTATTGTGCTAATTAGAAATAAGTAGACTTTTAAAAATATTTTTTAAATGATAAGTAAGTGAAATGTTATAAACTACTACATGGTAGGAAATGTTTATTATAGCAGTTATAAGTTTTTAATTTAAAACAGAGGCAAAATTCTTCATACAGTACTGCTACCCAAAGCAAGCCAGAATAATCGATGGATGCAAGGTTTGTGCATAAAATCCCTATCTAGTACATATTCATCCAATATCCCGGACTAGTTTTTAGCTTGGCTTTTATCAGTGAGAAAGAAGCTTTGGATCTTAGAGCACTGCACCTAGATCTCAGGGTCTAATGCAACTGTCTAGCAGCTACTTTTTACTTATAACTATAAAGCTATGAGTCCAAATTGAAAACACAATAACATTGCAATCCCAGTTTAGCATCTATACATTTTGGTGTCTTTGGTTCTTTAATAACCATAGTCACCATTATCTCATTGTGCAGGATTGGTATTAAACCACTAAACATCACGTGATCACCATTTCCTCTGCTTACACAAGTTGTTAAAACAAGCAAAGCTCTCCATATAGTAGTGCCACCCAGTGCAAGCCAGAGTAATCAATGGATGCAAAAGGGCTTGTGTATAAAATCTCTATCTAGTACCTACTCATCCTATATTCCTAGACTAGTATAGTGCTCTCAGATCCAAAACTCCTCACTGATGAAAGCCACAAGCTAGAAAGTAGTCTGGGGATATTGAATGAGTAGGTACTAGATAGGGATTTTATGGTCAAACTTTATTGTATTCATTAATGGTGGCATTATTATATTTACCTCAGTTTTAACAGCTTGTGTAAACATAGGAAATGGTAATCATGTGAAGTTTTTTATTTAACATTATTTTCATACATTTATATTATTAAAAAATCAGTAATTGCATAATGTAATTATAACTCAAAGACAGAAAATGAATACAAATCAATGCATGAATATTTTAATAATGCTGCAAAAAGTCTGAATCAAGCGACATAGGTAAAAGTAAACCTTAATTATTAAATAGCAAATTCATAACTATATTGTTTTCAAGTCTATATACAGATGTGTATGATTGTCTATTAGCTTTTAAGATCTAAGCTTATTTAAATTTCTGCTTGTGTTTAGAATAGTCATAAAATCAATATATTTATCAATTTGCAACTTAATAGTTAAGAGGTTTCTATGTAGTTTGGTTCAGATTGTGTTTCTAAATACAGGTAATGCTATTGAAATATTCAAATATTGATTTGTATTCATTCAAATAATAAATAAATAAAAAACTGTTCAAAAATATACTGTGTCAGTATTATAAGAAAAAGTCCTTCATTTTGATTATATTGCGGTTGCAGTTTAGATTTTATTAATATTATTTTTATGGACATTTGACTGTTTTTGTTTTCAGCTTGTTTTAAAAACCAAATAATTCAGAAAAAGGTTGTTTTTTTACTTCTAAATTACTAATGATTTGAAAATTGCAGTATTCAAAGGTAATTACTATAAATCCTATGTGTACATAAAATTTTAATGGAGTTCAATTCAATTTATAAAATTAGCAAAGAAGAAATGATTTTAATGCATTTTTTTATTTAAAGGTATATAACAGTAATATTTAAATTGAAATCAATTCTGAATAAATATCAACTAAAAAAATGTTTTTAATAATGATGCACTAGTAGCTAATTGACTATGTGTTTAGTTGTTTTTTTTGTTCAAAAAGTAAATAAATGTTTACTAATTTTTAAATTTCAATAGCAATTTACTATTAGCACTTTTCAAAGATTCTATTTTGTTGTTGTTGTTCTTACTATATTCAGAATTTATTTCAGTTTCAATTCTGATAATATACATTTTTAAATAGTAAAAAAAAAAAACAACAAAATTGAAATTGCTTTTTATAAAATGTTACAAATTAAATAAGAATGAAGTAGCTTTTTTTTTTTTAAATCTAATTTTTGCTAGAAAGATTGCTAAATTTTATCATTAATTCTATGAAAGATTTCAAATTGATATTTATAAGAGAATTTGAAAAGGTCACAAATGTTTTAAAACATTTAAATATGCATGCTAAAAAATGGAACACCTGTTAAAAAAAATTAAACAGATATAATATTTAAATCCCTTGATTATACATTTCCAAAAGTGATTTCCAATTTATCTTCTCTTTTTTCTCTTTTTAATATGTTATTGTGGCATTTCAGAGATTGATTTTTTTGTTGATTTTGTTCGTCTCTAGCTCATCAAAGGCAGATAATTGTATTTTTATATCAGATTCAGTATTTTCAGTAGTTTTTTATTTCCTTGGAATTTATTGAATACGTGATTGAAGTTCATTCATTCCAAACTGAAAAGGATAAAATTATACTTTCTGAGATAGAAATGTTTTTGTTTTTATAGAATGGTTTTATTAGGCAATTTGTTTGTCATCTGATCCTTCGTGTCAGCCGCTAGAGGCGCGATTTCTAGCTAAATTTCTAGAAATATGCCGTTTCCGCGGCCGCACCCAAGCCTTTAAGCATTTTTTCTAAAATAAATCCTAGAAAGATTGTTAACTCTGAGTTAAGTCTTTTTTCTACGCTAAAAGGTAGACTGTTAACTCGGAATTAAGTCTTCTTTCTACGATAAAATCTAGAAAGAATGTTAACTCAACTTAGCGGCTAACAGTGTGGCTTTTTCCGATGCTAAAAGCAGAGGAAAATGTCGTAGTTGTTTGTATCACGCCTATATCGTAATGCTGTGTTATGTATTTGATGTAACAATATCGTACGACGGTGTGTTAATTTGATCGTGTCAAACTTACTTAAATTTTCATTGGTGCCTTTTTTTTTTAAGACGAATTGATGTACTGTTACATTTTAACAATTTTAACAGTATCGTGATTGTTCCTCATAAATTTGTATTCCTCCTACATTTTCGATTACGGTGGGTTAGCGTAATATTTTAAAGATCACGCTTTGAGTCACGTTTTAGCGAGAAATTTTCCGAGACAAAAAGTATGGCAAATTCGAAAACAGAAAATATGAAAAGATGGGAATTGCCAGACACGGAAGCTGCCAGTGCTGTAACATTTCTACAGCAGAAAAACATCCTGCTGAAAGAAAAAAAGATGTTTGTGTGGCGAATGTATGAGACTTGAGGCTCATAAAGATCTTTGGACTTTCATTTGTAAGTTTCGTTCTTGCCGAAAGAAATGTGCACTTTGAAAAGGCAGCTGGTTTGAGGGATTTCAAATGCCGTTCGTCAAGTCTTTACGTTTGCTGCATTACCGGAGCCGTGACGAGTTGAGCGTACAGCATGCCATTAATGATATTGAAATGTCTACCAGTAAATATTATTAACCAAATTGATAAATAAAGTAACGTAACATACACACACAATAATTGTTGTTAACCAAAAAATGTAAATTATTATTTAAAAATACACAAAAACACCCCTCCCACTAATTGTTGTCAATCAAATGTAAATAAATTAAAGTAACGAAAATTATTATTTAAAGATCCATAAAAAAAAAAAAACCCTTGTTGTTTCTTTAATTATGTCACTTAAATTTTTAAAAACAGTATTACTATTTAAACACAACCCAAATTACTATTTAAACGTACACCAAAAAAGATCTGTTCTTGTCAATAATAATGAAATTAAGAACTATTATTGTCCCATTGTCAAAAATATTATGTTTTTGGGAAACCAAAACAATAATTTATAAACGAAAAAAAGTCAATCGGTTGTCAATCAAATGTAATAAATAAAAGTAACTTCAATTTTGATTTACCAAACATACACACACACACAAAAAAAACCCTTTCTCCAAATAATTGTTGTCGGCAATCAAATGTAAAATAAAAGGAAGGTAAATTAATATTTAATCATCATCCAAAAACACCCACCCCTCTCACTAATTATTGTCAGCAATCAAATGTACACCATCACTAAAAGTAACGTAAACTACTATTCTTTAAACGGTTACACCTCTTTCCCCAATAATTGTTGTCTACAATCGTACATACAAAAAAACACCCCTCCCAATAATTAGTATCGGCAATCAAATGTAAACCAATCAAAGTAAGACCATAATTTAAAACTACTATTCTTTAAACGGTTAACCCACCCCTTCACCCAATAATTGTTGTCTACAACCATACACACAAAAAAACACCCCTCCCAATAATTAGTGTCAATCAAATGTAAACCAATCAAAGTAAGACGGTAACTTATTATTTAAACGTAACCCAAATTACTATTTGAAACTATACCGAAAAACAACCTTTTGTCAATAAAAATTAAACAAACAACTATTATTGTCCCATTGTCAAAAATATTTATTCGTAGAAACAAAAATCATAATTTATAAACAAAAGGAAGTCATATCGGTCGTCAATTAAATGTAAACCGATAAAAGTAACGGTTTTAATTTTTATTTAAAAATACACACGCGAAAAAAAAAAAAAAACAACCCTTCTCAAATTTCGGCAATCCAATTTTACAAAAACAGTAATACTATTTTTAAAAAAAAACAACACAAATTACTATTTGAACACACACCAAAAAAGACCCGTTCTCTCTTAAATTTCGGCAATCCAATTTTACAAAAACAGTAATACTATTTAAAAAAAAAAAAACACAAATTACTATTTGAACACACACCAAAAAAGACCCTCTTGTCAATAAAAATTAAAAAAAACAAAACAACTATTATTATACCATCGTCAAAAATATTATTTGGGAAAAATAATTCAGAAACGAAAGAAAGTAAACTTTGTAAACAAACAAAAAAAAGTCAATATTAATAGAGAATCGCTGGCCCGGGAACGTTATATTAATGTGTTTTTGATTATAAATCGTGTCTCTAGTGGCTGACACGAAGGATCAGATGACAACCGGCAATTTATATTAGATAATAACAATACACTAATTTCTTCATTTAACATACATATCATTTTCTCTGTGTATATTATTTGTTGAGGCAGAATTTTCTATTTCATGAATTCATTATTAGGCTTATGAAAATGATGATCTAAGATCGGATGTTGTCAAACCAAAGATATTTCATACTCTTGTTTATTAGATATTCAGCAGCATTGTTCTCAATTTGCTGACATTTAAATTATTTGTGACAATTTGACATAGGTAGCAATAGCAACAGCATTTTTGTGATCAATGAAAAATCAATAACTATCTATTTTTATTGCGGAAGTACTATTTTTCTTAGTTCTTTTTATGAATTTTCAATATATAAATTATTGAAAAACTATTACAAATTTTAAAAGTTAAATATTAAGATATTATTATATGGAATATACTATTGTTTAAGATTTTTCTACTTAAGTAATATATATGTTGATTCAAATATTTTTACAGAAAAAATATCAAATGTTTTTTTCAGTTTTACCATGTGAAAAGCCAAGCAATAAAATATTAATAAAGAGAAAAATCAGTAGATAGATAGTCCTGAAAAGAATTTTGATTGCTATTGTGGCTATTCAACAATATTCAGACATACTTGCCAGCATTTCTATAACATCATAGTTTTTTTTTTCAAAATAGTAAATGGACTCCAAAAGGAGAGATTTGAGCGTAATTTTGTAATGTTAATAATATACTTTGTTGAATTTATGAAAAAAGAGAAATCCTAAAAATGATAAATTATATTGGCAGGAATTCTAGGATAATTATATAAGGGAACAGGAGTATCAAATTATTAGATAATTTTAAAGTGTTATCTTTTTGTTAATTTAAACAGTAGGATTTTTTATATTTCGTTGGCTTTTCTGATGAATTTGTCTTTGAATTTGTTGCATTAAAAGTTTTTTATTTCATTAATATTTATAATATGGACATTCTTGCCTCTGTGAGTAGCAAGAGAAGAGGAAATGACTTTTTGTTTTACAATATTCCTATATTTTCTTGGTATATTTATTCTTCATATAAAATGTAGTCAAATCTGTCAAGGAATTTATTTTTAAGTGATATTATGTGTTTTAGTCTAGGGAAATAAATAATGTATAGTTTGAAAAATCAGGATTCATTAAAATTTTAGGTCAGTGAACATATGGATATATATAGAAAGAAAAAAATTTTCGTTTTCTTTGCTACTTATATCAACAGTGCTGTTGTTATTATAAATTCTGCTAAAACAAAAACTTTTTTTTAATGTAATAAATTGAATGATGGATTTGGCAGAGAAACTATAAAAATAAACAAAAAAACCAATTATTTAAATAAAAGTTATTTCTATTCTCTTACTGAATTCATATCATAATTACCATTAATGTAAGTTTGCCTTGGTCAGTTTATTTTAATTTGTTAATTTAAGATTCTGTAGAATGTGTTGTACCCAGACTTTTCTTTTGAAATCCAGTCATTCATTATTTACTTTCTTGAGATCAAGCAATCTTGGGCACCATGCATAACCCCAGTAATAATCAGGGATTTTTTTTTTAGTATCGCCACTTGCTAATCTTTTTTATTATGAATATATTCTTTTGTCCTTATTCATGGAAAAACTAAAAAAAATCATTTGGTATATATATTTACACATGGAGAGAAACTATATAAAATCTTACATAATATATAATATAAATTAAACTGAATATTACAATACTAAAGCAAAAAGACATAAATGTTTAAAAATATTTTTTCATCATCTCATTCTAGAATTATAATAGGAGTGCTAAGGTATTTCTGGAATAAATTTGAAATCGTTTATACATTATTATTAAATTTGTTCATATAGTAATGTAATTTGTTTGCATTCAAACTTATACATAGGAACTCTTGGGCAACAGATAATATGATAAATAATATTTTCTGATATTTTTGAAATTGCTCTTATGAATCAACTATTTTTATTTTATATTGTTTCAAATGATATCATTATTATATTAAGATATTGTTGAATGTGTGGAAAATGTTAAACAAAAAAAATTATAAATTTTCCCTTTGCAATATTTATTTCTCATGTCATATATAGCATTCATTTTTTGAAAAAGTTTAAAAAACAATCTATATTTTTAAGATGAACATTATTATTTTTATTATTATATAAGGATAATATAGTAACTTTTATTTGAATTTTTTTTAAAATGAATATATTAATTGGAAATATTTATTTAATCTTATTGATTCAAATTACTAATTGTATTTTATTTATTTCTCTCTCTCTTTTTTTTTTTTTTTAATCTTCACGATTCCTTGGATATTAATATTCTCATCACTTACAAATGCTGCACTTTTATGGATTACTATTGAAAAAATAGTTGTGAAACAACGAATGCAAATGTATAATAGTCCTTACAAAAGTTGTTTACAGTGCTCACAGCAAATTTACAGGACTGAAGGCTGTCGGGCTTTTTACAGAAGTTATATTACTCAATTGACTATGAATATACCTTTTCAAAGCATACATTTTATGGTGTATGAATATATGCAGGAGACATTAAATCATAATCGGACGTACAATCCTCAAACCCATGTGGTTTCAGGAGCTGCAGCAGGTGCTCTAGCTGCTGCTATTACCACCCCATTAGATGTATGTAAGACATTACTCAATACGCAGGAAAAATGTGCTTTAACACACCAAAATGCTATTAATGGAATGGTACAAGCGTTTCGGACTATTTACCAATTCCAAGGAGTTTCTGGTTACTTTAAAGGAGTAAAAGCCCGTGTGATTTTCCAGATGCCTTCTACAGCTATTTCTTGGTCCGTGTATGAGTTTTTCAAGCATGCCATCAATAAGAAGCAACATACTGAAGAAAGGTATACTCCAGCCAGTGTTGCAGTAGTAGCTTCTGCGCGGTGACTCATTTAACAGGTTTGTTGGGTCTGAGATACAGATGTATCAGGATTAGCTTTTTATTTTTTAATTAGGATTCTGATTTTTTTTACAACTCGATAACGAAAAAAATTTATTTTCTTAAAACATTTCTAACTTAAGATTAATTAGAAATAAATTAAAATTATTATATTTAGGTAATAATCATCATTTTGTTTATAGTACTAGATTATTAAGCATTTGGATTTTTTTTATTTTATCACTATTGTGAAAATAGCTGAAGAAAGGGACAAAAAATTATTAATATGATTATAAAATTTGAATTGTAATAATTTTTTATTAGTTAAAAATCTATTTTTGAAGCATCCATCATGTATGTAAAAATATTCTTGCATTATGTATTTGTCAGTTAGACATATTAATTTATTGGGAAGAAAATGCATTGTTTCTAAAAACTTTAAAAGCTTTTTTTATTTTTCTGATGTAAACAGAGAATAAGATTTACAATTTTAAATCATTGATTTGCCTAAGAAAATAGTTTAATTTGTTTACTTACAATTAAGCTCCAGGTTTGTGAAGAGTGTCTGGTTTTCAAATATTTACAGAGCATAACATAATAGGCATAGAATAGGAAAAGCCTTCTATTGATAATGGATAATAGTGTGTCCCTATGACAATTAATTCTCTCATCAAGCTGCCTGCAGCATCGTATCTGAATCGATGTATATGTAATGTAGAGATGTAGTTTATTTATTCATCACAAAAATTTAAAGTTGCTAATACCTGTCTGGATCATGAATTATAACATGAAATATGACTGTGTTTCGTATCTTTTCAGATCATCTTCAGTTACTACTCCTGATATCATGAAATCTTGTAAATCATCGAAAGTGCTTGATACTCAGCTTCACTTCCACGTACAGCTTGAACCTTTTAGATAATTGAGTAGCAAATTTGCCTAATTTAAAATAAAATTTAATGCATTTTTTTATCATGATTTAAAATATAAAATACACTCACATTTCATGTCATAATGTGATCCAGACAAAGATAGCATCTTAAAATTTTTAGTGGTGAATAACTAAATTATATATCTTTTTAACATACATTGGTTCACGAGTAATGCTGCAGATAGCTTGGAGAGAAAACCAGTTATCTTTTTACTGGGACACACTTGTTCATTGATAGTGGTAAACTTAACTAGTCTATGAGATTAGCTTTTCTAAATATTCATTAAAAAAAAAAAATTGTTATGGGTTAGAATATGTTATCATTTTCCTTTATTACATTTTAAGAAAATTATCACATTTATAGTTCTTATAATATGAAATATACTGATACACATATTTATCTCATAATATCAAAATCATGAAATATATGCAATAATAATTTTTAGGGTTTTTAACGGTGAATTCTTCATCCATTTAGTTCTTGTATCATATTTTCAATCATAAAATCATTGTCATGAAATGTATGATATTTTTTTAAAGCGTTCATGGTTTTTTGATCAACCTTTTTTTCCATCTATCATGATAAATAATGGCTCAGCAGTAATATTTTTTATATAGATAGTAATTTTTTAAATTTGAAATTGCAAATGCTATTTTTCTATGCACACACGTACATTTTACAGTCGGTTTTCTTTTTATCTAATAAAGTTTAATAATTAAATTTTCATAAATTTTAATTATAAATAATAAATGAAAATATATATATAATTTTCCAAAAACATCTTTATTATTTTGTTATTAAAAAGTTATTTTCAAATTTTTTTATTTAGCCTATGAAAATTTTTTTTTCTAGTCAGCTAACAATTATCAAACATTATAAAAAGCATCTATAGAAATTCTGATGAAAAGATGGATTCACTGGAGGTTTTATGAAGTTTTTCAATTCAGCAACTTAAAAAAAAAAAAGCTAATAAAAAAATCAATCAATGCTCCCACCCCTTGAAACAAACAAACAATATATATATATTTAAAAGTAATATTTTAATTATAATAAATTCTTCCATATTCTATATTTCATTCTTTAAATAGAATAACTAATATTAATAAGGATTGAATAAAAAAAATCTTGATTTTAAGAAAAAAAAACAAATATTAATTTTGTTTTTTAAACATTTGTAATTTCAATGATATTAAAATTATATGTGTACTACATTTTTTTGTAAATAATAGGTATGGACAATGTTTTGAATTATAACATTTGAGTTTTACTTCATTTGAATTTTAATGAATAATTATTAAATTGTTTTTTTTTTATCAATAATTTTTAATAGTTTTATTCTATTATTTTTTTTATATCTAAAAAAAATTTTTTTTTTTGCTTCTTTGAAAAATGATGGATGGAGGAGGCTTTATTGTAATTGGAAAGCAGTTGTTGTATATTGTAATTGAAAACAATCATGTCTTTTATCAATAGGTCCTTTAGAGGCAACTTATCTTAATATATATTAAGACTATGTGCCTAAAATGCGGCAGTAGGGACCTCTACAAATCTAAACACAAGATTAACGACTTATAGCCTTAATATATATTACTTACGTAATGAGTATGCACTTTACAAATTATTAATTACAACCTTAATATATATTGTAACAGAAATATATGTTGTGCATAATTAATTTATTTAATAGAACGTAAACAAATTTACTTAATTGCCATGTATATTTTTTGCTTATTGTTTAATGATGATAACTAGTTGTAAGTATTGCTCACAATAATAGATACTTCCAAGTTTAATGGTGAATAATTAACGCAATTTTTTTTTGTCTAATAATTCTTTGTATAAATTTGTTTTAAGCTTCCAATTCAAAATCTAAAAATGAAAAAGTTAATGAATGGTAGATAGCAAAAATGAAGAAGGTAATATTTGTAACTGACCAAAAGAGTTTTTCTTAACCATATGTCATTTTTAAAACCATATACTAATTATCAAGGACATACCTGTTGAATGTAGCCGTAAAGTGCAGAGCTCCCTGTCCATTGATTTTCTTCTAAACAAAACTTAACTCTCCAACTTAAACTTCAAATAACAATTAACATTAAATTCTCCAGCTTCAACAAATTAAGACTATTGGTAACTTTTTTTAATTTTTCAAAATTAATGAAAAACAACCAGATGTTTTTTTTTTATACAAATATTTGCAAACATATTATTACACTAAATTTACAAATACTAAGTTATTTAATTAATTTAAGATTAGGAAAACTAATTAATCTTAAGGCTTAAAATCATAGGAACAAAATAAAAAAAAAGCTTAATCTTAGCTATATATATGATAATTACAAATAAATTATCATGTTATGTCTAACAAAAAGAAAATTCATCTATTATTACATATGACATTATTAAATTTATCAACATCACTTGAGATTGGATAATCACAATGTAGAAATATGCCTTACGTTTTATTTGGCATTATATATATATATGTTGCTTTCATTTGTGGTTGTAAGATATTTGTTTATATTTTTCTTATATAGAAGCTTTCAAATAAATAATATATTTAAAGACTTCTTGCATGGGAGGGGTAATGTTAGATGCTGTGACTACCCTCCTATAATTATTTGGATTATTTTCATATTCTTAACAACTTGTTTTGAATATGCAAACTCACTCAAACTACATCAGAAAAATTTATATTTAACAAATTAGATAGAGCTCTGAGTTCTGAAAAGACATGCGGAATGATATAAATCAAATAACAATATACTACTATGAAATATCAAATTTAATGCAACTATTAATAATAAAAAAGAAATTGACTTCAAAACATGATATAAACAATTATTTTTTTAAATCTGATATTTACAATTTCATGTTAATAATTTTTCAGCCGTTTTATAATAAATATAGAATAATTGATTCTTTTTTCAAGAATTTTTCAGAATTTTTATTAATTACGTTTGAATGAAATACAAAAATTATTTAAAATTAATTTTGATTTTTTTTTTGTCCAGTAAAGTACTAGTAGTATTTAACTATATGAATTGATATTAATAATGATTTTGAATTTTTAAAAAAAGTAAGTTTATTTACTAAAGCTATATATATGCACACATATATACACTTCATGTTCTCATATAAAAAAAAAATTTGTGAACAAAATTTAAGTTCAAAAGTTTAATAAATTTTTATAAATAAAAATTAAATATCTAATATAAATGCATAGATAGAGATATATGGTGTAATTAATTATAAAGTTATTTTATGTTAAATACAAAATATTTTTCTAACATTTAAAAAAAGCCCCCCTCCAATAATTCGTATATTTTGTTTAATCTATCTCTTTATATGTATTCTATATTTGAACACATTTAAAATTAATATGCGAAGTTGACAGTGCATCTGCAAAAGATACTAAAAGATGAAAATTAAAATTCAAACCAACCCCCTTCCACCCTCTAAAAACCAATTGTTGGTTTATTAATTAAAACTGAATTGTTTAAGGCTTTAAAAAAAAAGCCGTTAATTTAAAAGCAAACCAAATCCTCTCTACCATCTAAAAACAAAGTGGTGTTTGTTTAATAAAAAAGCAAAAAAAAAGTGGTAAAATTTTTTTTTTTTTTTACCGTAGTATCATGTAAAGAAAACAATAATTCAAAATCAAAAAAAAAAAAAAAGCTCAAAATCAAAAAAAAAGTTGATAATTTAAAGTACCCCCCCCCCCTCTGACACCATATAAAAACAAAGTGTTTGTTTATTAAAATGCAAAAAAAAAAAAAAACCATACGAGTTTTATGTATAGAAAGTGGGGGGAAAAATTTTTTTTGTACCGTAGTATTCTGTAAAGAAACCGACGGCCTATGAATCGGTATATTGATGTGCATTGGGTGAAAAAGAGCTCCATCAAATGGTAGGGTTCAGTTTTCATACAATTACTGAAAATTATATTGAAGAATATTAGTAGGCCTGACTGAATTATTTTAAATTTACATTCATAGCATGATAACTTAGATAAACAATGGCTTGCCTTCACATTATAGGAAGAAGCAAATCGATGATTTTTTTTCTTTAATATAATTTGGAATTTAAATAAACTTATGATTATTCAAGTTTGGACTTATATTGATTGATGTCTGTATCATCTTTCATTTAGGTTCTGTTTGAATTCTTATAATTGTTTGTTGTTTATATATAAATATCTTTTTTGTTAATAAACATAAGTTTCAAAACGAATAATTTAAAATAACTAAAGTTAATTAATATTGAACAGATGTTTGATGTATTAATTAATTCTGGAAAAAATTATAAAATTTAAATATTATTTTTATTTTTTAGATGTGCAATCAATGGGGAAAAAATGGTTAAGAAATGTCTTTTATCTATATTATTAAAACACTGAAACAGTGATAAATAAAATAATGTAAAATTAATATAATATTGTTGGTTATGGAAAAAGAATATTCTTTGAGAATATTCTTTTTAAATGCTTTTATTGCAGTTGAAAAATCTGTTGGTTAATTTGTTAACTCGCTAGAGGGCAATATAAAGATTTTTTTTTTTTTTAAATTTTAAAATTGATATTTAATATATTCAAGTTCAATATAACTTGTTGAAATTTTGTACATTTTGTTTAAAATGTCTATGAAAGTGACAGAACTAGGTGACTTGGTTTTTAGATATGTACATATAGAGTATATAATTAGAAACCAACCAGTAACCACCTAAACATTCACAGTAAAGATAGTAATCAATATTTCTCACTGCTGTCAAGGCAACCTTCTCACCTTTTAATAGCAAGAATGGAAATCCACTTTTACTAATGGTCCATTGAATATATATGGACACTTAAAGATTGCAACTTGACCACAGATATTAATGTAGAAATATCTGTTGATATATATATACACTATATGTATGGAATTGATTTGAAATATAATTATATGTATTAAATGAAGTTCATTTACAATATAGTTTTGATAAGCATTTTTTTTTTTTAAAAAATAAAAAATTTCCAGTCAAAGTAATAATTAAAACAGGCAAAACTCTCTTGTGAGGCAAAATGATAATGTTAAACACTTTTCATTTAAAAGAATATTTCATATTTTTAATCACATTATTATGTATATATACTAAATATAATATATACATGAGGTATACATTTTAACTTATAGCAGAAATATTTAGTAATATATATATAGCAACTATAAGTGACCCATCAATTTAAAGTACATATAGTGTAACGGTATGCCCCCTCTCAACAAGATAAGTTAAGGAGTCGCATCTCACTATAGTCAGATTTAAGGTCTTCATATAGGATGCCATGAATGATGTGATTTAATTTTGATATAAAACTATATTTGTTCCCAATAACTAATTTATTATTTTAAAAAAAAAAATTATATCCAACCACATCAAATCAATTTTCACCTTAATTAACTTTACCGTTATGCTCAGATTTTGAACTCAGGGAAGTTTAACACTTTACTCTCTTCAGGGGTTCCTATCAATATTTTAAAGTAATATTAACAAGAATCTCACTAACTCTTTAATTCAAATGAAACAAAATTGAAGACTTCATTTAATATAAAAAACATACTTATTTATTTAACACTTAAATAATTTAAATTTTACAATATATATAAAAAAATATTTATATATCTACCTCCTTATATTAAAAATATAAACATTCTCTTTGCTTACGGTAGATATATTTTCTAAACCTATAACACTACGTGATTTTACAATTTATTTAAAATATAAGTATCCTAATATTTAGACAATTATATTAACGCTAATTTACATTAATTAGATAATACAAATAATAATCCAATTATTTGTATATAACACCTTCATTCGTTAAAATGATTGTCAGTCAAGTTATATTTATTAATATAAAAATATATACTTCACAACAATGTTAATCATTTATTTCTTTATCACACATTACATTTATTAGTCTATTTTGATTAGTATAAACAATGTAGTGTCATGTCATGGAAAATAATATGTGGATTCAAAAATAGTTTAATATCTTACCTCTAAGTTCACATTATCCCGTTCCCAAAATTAACATTTATTAACCGATATTTAAATCTTTATTAATCATAAATAAAAACAAAAATATTCTAAATTATTAATTCTCTCTTATTATTCATTTTTATAATAAAATGAATACGATGATAAAGAAAATGAAATTAACTTTTCCTAATTATAATTTTCAAAAATCCCAAATGGCATTTATAAAAGTTAATATTCCTCGCAAGAATGAAAATCCTTCGAAGACGCAGTTTTTTGATTCCTTTGTTGTTAAACATTAAAGAGAATAATATTAGGATATCCTAAGTTGACATTTAGTTTCCTCTTTATATTCATCTTCTTAATATAAAGTTCCTTCATTAATATTTATAATTCCATTTTGAAGATCTAATTTTTATAATTTTAAGGCATTCATAATTCCATTTTGAAGATCTAATTTCTTTATAATTCTAAAGCATTCGGTAACGATGTTATTCCCACATATATATGTTTGATTAGGCAAGTGCATTTTATCTATCCCATGATAAATATTTGTGTTCTAGCCACTCTGCATTTTCTTTATAATGAAAAGTACATAAAATTTGAATGAAGTTTTTATAAACATGTTCTTTTTTTTTTTTAAGACGCTGTTTAGATTTTAAAACGTAATTCAAACAATTTTTTCTATAAAACACGAAAATATATTTAGATTACTTTCGTTGAACAAGTATAAGAAACTTCTTTTAATGAGTATTAAATTGTTTAAAATATAAACTTCAACTTACACTGTTATTTGTAATCAAACATAGTAAAAGTTTTTATGAAAATATAGCTGATAAAAATAGAATCCTTATTCTTCTAAACAAGAATAGAATTATTTCTTGTCTCGCTCCATCAGCTCGCTGAAGCATACCCATTCTCATTGTTGCAATAACAATTAGATATTAAAACACTAAGTTAATTTCTTTTCCTTTAATTCGATAAACTGTGAACCCAGAGGTCATTTATTACCTTGTCAACAGTCTTTTGTCAATAACGTCATTTTTCATTTTAAAGAATGAAAAATAGTAACTTTATATATTTATTTTCATAAGTATAATAATAATGTAAATATAATTTATACATATTGATTACATAAATGTATGAGAATGTATGACTATATATATACTCCTACAATAGTTTTACATTATCATTTATTGTGCAAATACTTAAAATTTAAAAATAATAGAGATAAATTTTTTATTTTTATTAAATGCGTTTATTGACTGCGCATTAAAAAAAAATTATTTTCTTCAACCACAATTGGGGTTTTTAGATTTAACTTGAAATAAAAGCATGGGGGGCGGGGTGTCCAGAATTAATTAAGGAATTATTTAGCATAGTTCCCTAAATCAATGGCCTTTTTATCAATAAAATGCAGTCCCTAGCTTTTTTCAATGATGACTTCTTTTTTTTTGAAATTATATCTTGATGTTCTCTTCATTGTAGTAAGGCTTAATGATTTTTAATTTAATCTTATTTCTGTGTACAATAAGTGATATAGTTTTTTAAAAATTTATTATTACTTCTAATTACAATAAATTATTTAACATTAGATTACAAAAAAATTAAATCTTTAAACAATTTTAACTTTTTTCTTTGATATAAAATATCTATAAAATGTTTTTAAATCATTGCAGCGGTTAGCGTAGCTGCCTGGCCCGGGTTCACTTCCCGATATCATTAAAAAACATCCACGTCTGTATAATTCTTTCATCTCTAATCCTTTTTATTTCATTTACAATCTATGATATTGAAAACATATTCAGGAATGCAATTTCTATGTGATATTATGAGTTCTTTAATAGTGCATTATACTAAATTCAAAATCTTATTAGTATCTTTGTTCTAATATTGATAGAAAATAGCTTTTACTTTTTAAAATTCCTTTCTTTATAAAATTTCTAAAATTAACAAGACTAGTCTGGTGGTGATGAATAAATTACTTTATTATCTGGCAAACTATTGATGGTATTAGAATACAGGGATAGAAATGATTAAGATCTTGAAAATTTATGTACTACATAATGAAGATAAGATATATAGAGGACATTTAAAAAAATATTAGGAAAATTTAAATAATTATTTTACATTTTAAAGATATCTTCTCTTTGTTAAAAGTCATTTTCTTTTTTTCAAATAAAGTTCTCTATATTTTTATATTATTGAACTTATAAAAGATATATTTTTGAAAATAAAATATTATTGAAATGATTTAAACAAATATCTTGATCAGTGGCTGCAACAACAAAGTAATAAAACTAAATAAATTTTGAAATAGAAATATAAATAGAGGCATTATAGGGTCAGAAGTTGAAGTTAATATTATTTTGACTTTTCTGTTATTTAGAAAATTTTATTTAATATGTTTAATTTAAAAAAAGAAAAGAAATTAAAATGACATATAAATATCTTTTATATATTTAGCAATTGATATATTAATGTAAATTTATATGTAATAATGAAGTTAAAGTAAAAAGCCTATAATAAAATAGAATAATTGACTGTTTACATGCATCACTAACAACAATAAACCTTTTGCATTTTTTTTTTTTATAAATAATCTGATTGTATTTTACTCCAAAATCAGTAATTACTTTTGTACTTATTCTTGTATGAAAGCAGAATTTTTCTGATTGTTACTTTAAATATTGTTATTGGGTTTTTTTTAAAATTCTATTTTATAAAAATTTCATTTTTATGTTTTATTAAAAATATTTGAATATAAAAACACTTATAGATGCTATTAATATATATAATTTTTAAATATTTTTTTTACTTTTAGAAGAGGGGTGGGCAGACTTTTTGTAGACAAGGGCTACTTAAATTTTTTTTTAGTATTGTGTTCTACCACCATATATTTATGATGCAGCAATAATAATTACAAATAATGGTTATAAATTGGATTTTTTTTTCCTCTCTATATATTTTTAAGACACAATAAATAGCTTTATCTCATGTTTTTTCTTTAAACATAAACATTGCTAATAATTTTTCTTTCATATTCATATTCTTAAAAACCATTCTTTTAAAATACAAAGCTGAGGAATGCCAAGTATGTCAGAAGTTTCATCAAAGTGCGAGAAATAACAACTGCAATTAGTCATTTTTCAGTTAGTTGTTCAATCAAATCCAAATTTATAACTTCTGTACTCCATGCCTGAGAGTTCTATGGGAAAGTTTTATATTTTTAAATGCAGGGGAATAATTTTTTTTTTCTTGAATGAATCAAATAATGAATCATTGCCTTCTAAAAATATTTCTTTTATTATTTTTCCATCTACAAAAATTTTTTATATTTTGTTAACACAATCTTTGGTAGTCAAGTATTTACCTTGCTATGACGTCAGTAGCCTGAAGGCATACCACTCTAACGATCCGATTTTTAAGATAACGTCACCTAGTGATTTGCGGACAAATGTAATCGCTAAAATTTTGCTGCATATCATGTGGTGATGTTACATCAAAGATAGCAAGATTAGAATAGGATGCCTTCAGGGTAATGACATCATAGCAAAGTAAAATGGGGGAAAAGGCACGTGGTACAGGATAATGATGGCGCCATCCATCCTGGGGGAAAAAAAAAAAATAGGACACAAAATAGAGTGATATGCAGCAAAAAAAGGTTAAAAGTAATATATACATCATGAATAATTAACTAAAATTGGACGCAAAATAGGAAAATATAAGATAAATATCACTACAAAATTAATAATTAAAAACTGCGAGTCCACAAATAATAAATCAGTCGTGTTAAGTAGTACTATATTGTAACGACATATTTATATATCGTTACATATCAGTAAACTTCCTCAAAAAACAAAAACATTAAAAAAAAAAAAAAGAATTTACTTAGTGTTAGTAATTACGTTACACAAATTGATTATATATGAAAATTTCAAAAGGACAAAACTTTTTTTTACAAGACAAAACAGTAATTACACACAAATATAATGATTAAAAAAAATGTTGACTGTCGATTCCTTATTACCAGCTAAATTTCTGCCCCCTCCTTCCAAGTTTCATTTCTCCTACCTTTAACTATTACTTAGGCAAGTTGAACGATTAGATTTTAATTTAACAAGACTTTTTTTTTTTAAAAAAATATGATTTAGATTTTAGATTTGATCTTCACTTTCATTTCGATCGTTATAATTGGCGTCCCAAGTGTGGCCTTACCTCAGAGATTGACCCTGAGAAGGGGAATTGATGATGATGAAATTTCCTATCTTTAATAAATCACGAGTGCCCTGAGAATTTTAAAAGTGAATCATGCCCGTAATTTTTTTTCTGAAATTGTATAAATATATTTGTTGTATTGACGTGGAGTTACAGTTTGAAATTTTGTCTTAAAAGTGCTGCCAGTAAGAAAAAATGCGCATATGTAGAGATAAATTCGAGGAATAAAAACTAATAAATAAAACGTAATAATAAATCTAAATCATATTTTTTAAAAAAAAAAAAGTCTTGTTAAATTAAAATCTAATCGTTCAACTTGCCTAAGTAATAGTTAAAGGTAGGAGAAATGAAACTTGGAAGGGAGGGGGCAGAAATTTAGCTGGTAATAAGGAATCGACAGTCAACATTTTTTTTAATCATTATATTTGTGTGTAATTACTGTTTTGTCTTGTAAAAAAAAGTTTTGTCCTTTTGAAATTTTCATATATAATCAATTTGTGTAACGTAATTACTAACACTAAGTAAATTCTTTTTTTTTTTTTAATGTTTTTGTTTTTTGAGGAAGTTTACTGATATGTAACGATATATAAATATGTCGTTACATTTATTTAAAATAAAAACTTAAAAGTTCGCAAATAAAAGTAAAAAACTAAACGCTAAAATTAAAATATTGTTAAACGTATATACATTCGCACAGAGGCCAAACTTTAAAAAAAAACAAATAAGTATTTGAACGTACTTTTTTTATAAAAAAGTACAAGATTTAAAAATAAAAACAGGTATTAATTAATGTAATCTGTAAATGGAAATGATTGTTTATAAATTGTTTGAAAAGCAAGTTAGCTTCGGGCTCTTGTATAATTAAAATGATCTGATGAAAGATAGATAAGAAAATAAAAAGAAATTAGCTTGACCAATGGAAGCACCAAGCCTCAGCCCGGACCCGAACGAAAAAACAGAACAGTGATGTTTTTGTTCATGGAATCCATAGGAGGACTATAAAAAGAAAAAATATTGAGTTCCAGTCAGTTTTCCAACTTGATTTTGGTGAGTCGAGCGACAAGACGCACTTGCCGTCCTCACTCATTTATTTTAAAAATGCAAAGACTGTGATACCAGAACAGAACCAGCTAATGCTACCTCCAAAATATCAGACCGGTCTTCCAGGAAAGTCTCCGTGGGAATTGCCAACGGGAACATGGACTCTTCTACCATAAGCTATATGAAATGAACAATTATTGAAATCAATTAAGAACTTTCGTCAAGTTTTACAAATTAATAAACAAGCCAACTTAAATGTTAAAACGGACTCTTATCTGACTTTTGTAAGTTTTTAAATCAAATTAATAATGTTTAATTTTATATGTTTTCCGATTGATAAAAATCATTTCCATTTTTTTTTCTTATCTATCTTTCATCAGATCATTTTAATTATACAAGAGCCCGAAGCTAGCTTGCTTTTCAAACAATTTATAAACAATCATTTCCATTTACAGATTACATTAATTAATACCTGTTTTTATTTTTAAATCTTGTACTTTTTTATAAAAAAAGTACGTTCAAATACTTATTTGTTTTTTTTAAAGTTTGGCCTCTGTGCGAATGTATATACGTTTAACAATATTTTAATTTTAGCGTTTAGTTTTTTACTTTTATTTGCGAACTTTTAAGTTTTTATTTTAAATAAATGTAACGACATATTTATATATCGTTACAATATAAAGTTATCATAAAATGTAAACTGCGAGTCCAGAAGTAATATTTCTGCGAGTCCACAAATAATAATTTTGTCTTCTTAAAAAAACTTATCATAAAGTGTAAAGTGCGTGTCCAGAAGTAATAATTCTGTGAGTATTCAAATAATAATTTTGGCGTCTTAAAAAAACCTATCATAAAGTGAAAACTGCGAGTCTACAAATAATAATTTTGTCATCTTAAAAAAAACCTATCATAAAGTGTAAAGTTCGAGTCCAGAAGTAATATTTCTGCGAGTCTACAAATAATAATTTTGTCTTCTTTAAAAAACCTATCATAAAGTGAAAACTGCGAATCTACAAATAATAATTTTGTCGTCTTAAAAAAACCTATCATAAAGTGAAAACTGCGAGTCTACAAATCATAATTCAGTCATCTTAAAAATACTATATAAAATTATGAATGTGTTTTTTTTTTTTTAGTGGAAATAACTATGATTTACAACTACGGTAATGTACAAGGAAAATAAAAAACGAATATCACAACAAAATGCGTACTTACCCAAATAACGATCACTGCGGTGGACTGAACTGGCTTATATGTTATAAAATTGCACCAAAATGACCATCTTTGTATGTACGCCTCCACATAAACGCTGTCAAATAGGAATTTAAGTGTTGACTTGCAGTTCCTCTGTGCTTTTTATTTCTCCATTTCACTAAACCCCACAACCTTTCAATATTTTGTGTGTGAACACCGGTTGTAGGGTCTACAAAATTATATGTATGGTTCACTCGATGGTGCTCGTATCCAGCCTGCTCCAAGTCTTCACTTTTATATCCTTTCCAGAAATCGCTATAAATAGTAGTGTCTAGGTGCACATTCTCTAAAATGGCTTGCATGAGATTGGATGCACTTCTATCTGCAATGGCTATTATAAAGCATTCATCTGTCTCTCTGCAGATTCCACCAAATACCCGTTGCTGTGGAAGTACTCTGCCGGTATTGTTCTTATGCTTGGAGAATAGAGTTTCGTCTATTTCCACAATTGTGTTAGGGCCTCCGTTTTCCGCCTTTCGTTACCTAATAGCTTCCATGCACATACTTCGCGGAGATAGTTGTTCCAGTCAATCACAGTCTTGTCCGCCATTTCTAGCTGATCTGCACAAAATAGGATAGACGTTAACTCTCTGGACCAACAATATATAAAACGGAGAGCCGTTGCGAAAGATATTCTGGAGCCTTCAAACCGCGTGTCTTTTCTTATAGGAGTTTTTTTTTAACAATCTTTCAAATTACACCGCCACTGTTTTTCAGTAGGATGTACTTCTTCATCTCATGGTCGTTTTCACACAATTTCACATGGTGTAAAATTCCATGTTGTTGAAAGAAAGCTATCACCTCTTCACATTTTGGGAGAACCCATAACTTCAGATCTCTTGCTTCAACAATAGCCCTTTCTAAATTGATGTCGAAAAATGGTAAATCCGGAAAATTAATAAAATATAAAATAAATCCACTTAATATCATAGAAGAAATAACATGTAAATTACTTACAATTGTTGAAAATTAATGTTTTATTTAAAAAAATTGCTGAAATATTAAAGCACTGAAAAACGCTGCAACAAATAGGAAAAAATCCACTTTTAAATCTCGCGGGTCACGACGAAAAAATCTCGCGGATCAAAAAATCAAATGTCTCGGGTTAGTCATGTCAGTGTCTTCGTTGCCATGACAACGTTCATGTGTTCTTCCGATGACGCAAAGATCGGATGGTTAAAGTTGTATGCCTTCACGTTAATGACATCATAGCAAGGTAAACACTTGACTACCCAATCTTTAATTTAATAATAGGTTTTATAGAATATGATTATTGGAGGATTAATTGTGACTTAAATTCTTTTAATTTTTATAGTTCATTTTTTAATGGAAATTATCAAAATTTTTATGCATAGTTTTAAAATGTCTTTTGGCTACATCTTTTTTTTTTGGGGGGAAATAATATATATGGCATACACATTTTACATTAACTATTGTGAAAAAAACTGTTCTTCCCATTATGTATTAAAATTATGGTATCTTTCGTTTCACTGCCCTTGTTTCAAGCATTATACCTTTTTTTAAAATATGTTAAAATATTTTTTTTATGATAAATTACTTAAATCTATATGTCTAACCACAATAATAAATACTTATCAACTTCATGACCAACCAATTACTTATCATTGCTGCTCATTGTGTCTTTGCATTGTATAAGAACATATTTGAGCTGATAAATTTGTAAATGACATATGCATCATTATGCATTTTGAATGAAGGCACAAATGTCATCTCGTATATTCATCGGATAGTTTGCCTAACTACACACATCCTCCTCAATTGTGAAAAGCTGACTCTCACCTGTAACAGACAGTGTGTGAAAAATGTATAGTGTAGCATTGATTACCATTATTTTTTCTTAATTTAGATGGTCACTTCAAAATTTCCTGGCAGTCCCCCAATGTACAGCGATCAACATCTTGCCCATTTATATCTTTGGTTATATGTTTTTTGAATGTTTATACCATATAACAGATAATAAAGTCTTCTATGCAAGTAGTATTAATTATGACTTTTTATTTATCACTTTTAACTGAATTAATATTTTTTTTTAAATATTTGAAATGGGATACCCTACTCTATTTGAATATCTTTTTCATATTAAACAATTGAGGGAAGAAGGTTCTGAACGGGTATTTATTTTGTGCATGAGAGTAAAGAAGAAAACATTGAATTATGAAATAAATTTAGAATTCATTTGCCAAATATCGACTAATAATTCATATAATACTTTAAGACAGATTATTATTTCTATCTTACCTGATCAATTCCTACTAATAGAATTATTATTGTAGATTTTTTTTACTGCCATTTCTACAACTATTATTACTGCTCCATATTTCATTATTACTATAGATATAGTTTTTACTATACTAAGATTTTGACTACTGCTATTATCTAATGGTAAGATAAGAAAATTGTTAACAAAAAGAAGTGAACTATTGTTAAATTGAGATATTAGTGAATTTTTTTTATCTAATATGAAACAAAACATAATTAGTAAATGTTAATCTGTAATCCAAATATTAAACAATAATCAAGATAGAATTATTTATGAAAATTTAAATAAAGCAACTATTAAAACAGTGAAGTATGAAAGGGATAAACACAAACATTTCTTATTTCATATATAAAATAATAAAGAAAATACTGGAATAAACAAAATGAAAGTTATAAATAATAAAAAAAGAATTACATATAGAAAGATTAACACAAAAAAGAAAGAGAGAAAGCTAAAACTAGAAGAAAATTGTAGAGTTAGGTGAATTGCAATAAACATCTTGCCTGTATTTGATATACATTAAAAAGTTTGTTTGCAGGAATCAGATAATGGAAGAAAAAGAAGAGTAGATGAAAGTTATTGAAAAGATGGGAAGAATATATACGTGATAAAAATAATATATCTTCAGTTATATTGGTTGAAATCAAAATAGATAAAGATATTTATTCTTTAAAAATATTAACAGAATTGTGATCCATGAACCATGAGTTCCAGAATCTGCTAATCTGCCACTGTTCCTAAACTTGCAGCAAGTTTGTAAAAATCATATAGTAATAAAGAATAGAACAACTTCAAGTAAGATTATAAGAGAAAAGGCTTTTAGAGAATTTGTTAATATTTTAATATAATTTGTGAACTAATAATAAATTGTTATGAAATATGATTTTAAAATTTATTGCTCATACAGCTAAGATATTATTGTTTTTAGTAGAATATGTCATATAGATTTATTTTAATTTAAAATTAGTTTGCATTTAAAAGATAGGCAGATGAAATAAGCAATTAGTATTGAAGAACTTTTACTATTTAAAAGAATGAAAAAATAGTAATACACCTGGGTCTCATTTTATGCAGATTATTTTAATGCGATTTTGAAGTTATGCGATTCATGTTTCTTCTTAATATCGTTCACATTTCACTATATTAGATATCAAGAAATTTAAATTATTAATAACTTATTTTCACTTGAAATACTTTTTTTTTTTCAAAAATATAACGTTATATTAGCAGCTAACGTGAATATAACCTGAAGCTGTATTTAGAATTTTAGCTTCTATAACCTATTTATACTAATCAGTAAATAATAATAATAGATTTATACTTACATATAAAAATATCGCAATAAATATTCAAAAAAATTAAACTTTTAAAACGTATATTTTGTTATATATAACAGAAGTAAATAAAATATAAATTGAATATTTTATAAACTGAAAATAATCTTTCTAATGATAATGTATAATCTTTTTGTTTTGATTTCGATCTCATTTTTTAAACATAGAAATAGAAAACCATTAACACAGCAAAAAACTGAAAGTGGCGCTAGTTGTAAATCACGAATAAAAATAAAGTGGCTAACAGGTTTCTCTGGGCATAATTGCTGAGAGATTCTTGACTTCGTTTAAGGAGAAGCTATAATACATCACATCACCTCGAATCTGATTTCTTTCCAGTTTACAAACGAACGCTAGCGGTAATGATTTAAATATGTATGAAAAATGTAAAATTAAATACTGTAGTTAATAAAAAAAGAAAAAAAAAGTTTGTCTTGTATTAATTTTTTTCAAATATTTGAATTTTTTATTTTTTTAATGCGAATTTTAAAGTAATTTTTCTTTATTGCTTTGCTTTTATGTGAATTCTGAAAATTACAGACCCTATCCCCCATTTTTCAAGGTAAATTAAGTATTTTTGTGCAATTTTTTTTAATGCAGGTTTTCTGTGGAACCTATCTACTGCATAAAACGAGACCTAGGTGTATTTGTTTCATTGATCTCAAAGTTTTTGAAAATACTAAATTCAATTATTTTAGAAGTTTTGAAAATAAAAATATAGGTAGAAGAGAAAATTATTAAAAATTTGTATATAGATAATATTTATAAATGTCATGATCTATTTATAGAAAACAGATAAAATTTGTTGTTTATTTTCAGTTATATTTAACAAATTACATAAAGTAAATAATAAATGAATGTTGTACAATATGGGCATCTCATACTTTTTTTATTTGTGATCTTTTTTGATCATATGAAATTTTTTGTGAACCATTATAAAAATAATAGTTATTAAGATTATATAGAAGAAAAGTAATAACTATGAAATAGTCCACTGTGGGTCTAATAAGGCTTCTCCAACACCCGATAATAAAGGAACAGTAAATGATAATCAATCTTGCCAATTGTGGAATGATTTTACCATATGACTACAAATAGCCTGGTTATCCCTTTACTGATCAATATTAGTTTTCTGGGCTGGATTATAATCTGGGATTGTTTAACACTTAAAAAAATATTAACTTTTATCTGACCTGGATTCAAACTAAGTTATACAATATGGCAGATGGAAGCACTACCTCTACATCATGAGGCTTCTTAAGATTATATTAATTTTTATATGTAATCTAAAAGTCAGTAAACATAGAAACAACCATGAAGTAAAGTATAATTAGTTTGAAATAATTTTGTTTTATTTTTTTTAAAAAAAATCTTATTAATTACAATAGATTGCTATATCTATAACATTTGGATTTGTGGATAGTAAGGAATGCTATATGTATAGGAAAAACAATATATGCATGTACATTGATTTTAATTTTAAATTTACATATATATGTTAAGATAGATTGCTATCTCAGTTTATAATTTATAGTTAAAGAAATAAAAGTAGTTAGCAATCGTAAATTAAAATTCAGATTTTATGAATTTACGTTTAGATTTTTTATTAAAGTTAGGTTTGCACACACACACACACACTGATAAAGGTCTGTGATTAAAATAAAGTCAAATTAATAATAAATTTAGTTTTCAAAGATAAAGAAACTAAATTATTTCAACTAAATAAATTTGTTTTAAAAAAAGTTATGCTATAGAAACAAAGTTTAATTAAATATTAAGAAAATTTGTAATAAAATAGTTTATCTTATATTATTAAGAATCAAAAAAGCAAGCCATATATAACGTGACATTACTTTTATAAGCTTTATATTAAGGGAAATTCTTTAAAAACTAATTTCTTCTATTAAGTTTTGCTTCAAGTTTTTAAAATGTCACTTCAGCATATTTTTATGGATTACAATAGCTAGTTATCTGTAAACAATGTTTATTTATCTAATGAATTTAGTAGATGTGGGTGATTAGAAATGATTACTGGCTTGGTTAATCATATCAGAAAAATATCTTTTGCAAAATTAGTAACAGTATAAATAAGCAGAACCAGAAAATAATTTTGTCCTTGGTCTTTTGTAGCTGCCTCTGCTCACCATCCTCCATGACTGATTGCTACCAACATGAATTACAAGGAATTTTGCCAGCAATTGAACTAACCAGCATGTGTGGTTAGAAGTCACTAAGGAAATATATTCCCAGGCATGAAGCCCATAACCATCAGGATGTCTAATTCCACTTGCTGAATTAAATCCAATGCTGTGCCAAGTAGCTTTAAGTATATGATATTGCAGTTGAAACAGACGTGCTTCTCAATAAATTAAAGTGAACAAATTCTAAGACAAACTCCCTGAAAATATAAAATCCGTTTGTGACTAATACTAATTCTATTTTTACACAATAGATTGGTACCCGAAAATTATATGTAAAAGAAATTTTTGAAAAAAAAACATTGTATATATGCAAAATAAGGAGATTGGTTCCGGACCTAAAAAATCAACAAAAATAAATAAACCATATGAACAAATTTCGTTAGAATGTTTTTTTTTTCATACACATTGCAAATAAATAAATGAGTTATAGAAATTTAAATTTTATTTGAAAAATAAAACTTGAAAGCAATAACACTTACAATGAAGCACTCATTGGTTTCTCTACACAAGCCATCAAAAACTTTAGAGTTCAGAGTGTATCGTCACTTCTACATTATAAGTATAAAAAAAAAGAAATTTGAAATAAAGATTATTAATGTATTTTCTCAGAATTTATTACTCTTATTTCATTTAACTTATTAATTTTTTTTTTAATTTAACAACTAACAGCATTTGAAAAGAGAAATAGTAGGCCTTCGGAACTGAATACTTATAAAAAATACAGGTATCATATTGCTTGTCCTAAAACCAGAAAAGTACCTAAGATTTAATTTATAGTCACTTTCTGACAATAAAAACACTTAGGTTTGTGCATGATTGGAGTATCACTACTATCAATAAACTTGCACTGTATAACTTAGCATTTGTTGATTTTTGGCAAAATTAATACATTAAATCTAAACAAAATTAAGGAATTTTTTTTTAAAAACTAAATGTCAAACTGCAAATAGACTATCAATATCAAAAAGGTTATTTTCCTTTCAAAACAAAATGTTAAAAATGTTACAATGCAGACAAACAAATTTTCCCATTTGCAGGAATATTGTTGAAATAGGAATTTTTGTTTTTAAAATAATGGGAAATTAAGAAATAAAGCTTTTTTTAAAAATTAGACGATAACAGACATTTTTTTTTTGGTTTTGTGATGTAATCTATGACAAACTCAATCTCAGAAACAAATCTGTAAATAAACACCTAATTTACTTTCTAAAAAGTAAAATAAGTTATTTTATATTACTTACATAAACTTATTTAGAATTTTAAAAAAATGTTTAATAATGACTTAAGACAATCTTAGAACTACTTTGAGAATGTAAGATGATTTTTTAAAGCCTTCCATACAATGTTTGATTCTTCATTCCAATCATAAATATGTCACAGCAGCTGTAATCCAAAGTACCAGTTTTTTTTTTTTTTTTACCGATTGTATTATTTTAAAACAACTTGTGTATAAAGATAATCTTATTTTTAACTCTTGTTATTTCAAAACCATACAAAAAAAAAAATTCACGTGAAAAGGGCATTAGGTATATTTAAAAATCATCAATGGTAAAAGATTTCACTAGTGATTTACCAATTCATCATATTTATAGAAAAATCTACATGTGTAAATGTAATTTTACCTTTATAGAGAAACAATTTTCTCTTGGCTGTATCTTGGCCTTAAGGTAACCACTCTAATTTATTCTATGAATGATTTAATAAACTTGAAATTCTAGGTACTACAGCCAGTAATATTTGGAGGTATTGGACAATTTATAATTTAATTTGTGATTTTATATATATATATTATTATATCTTTCAATGTTAATTTGGTTTTAATATTAATGCTTTATAATAATTTAGTTTAGTGTATTTGATATATCATGGTATGCTATTGAATTTTTTTTTTAAAGATGTTTAGTTGTGTATAATAGTCTACATCTTTAAATATTCAAGATAAAAGAAAAATCAGTTCTACTTCTTAAATTTTTTTTCTTTTTCTCATAAAAAGTTTTCAATGAGGAGGTGATTTTTAAGGTAAATCAATCTTTTTCCAAGGGTTTGTGTTTTAAAAGAATATAAGACAGATTTAAGTTTTAAATACTTAAATTTAGTTTAGCAAAAGTTATCTCTCTGAAGCTATTCAAAAATCATTTAAGTAATGTATTTCAAAATTAATGGAAGTAAAGGTATTGTATTCTAATGCCAATATGTGTGCATACATGTAAATAGCTTTAGTAAGTTAATTTTATTATGCTGAGAACTTGTAGGCAGTTTACTATCTTTATTTTGTTTGAGATTAAAGATTGTGTGTATATATATATATATATATGCGTGTTGGTGAGCAGCCCATCCATGTTAGTATACTATATGAATAAACATGTAGTAATAACAGCTGCAACGACAAGAACGTATGGAGTGGACATTAGGAATTTGCCCTTAATCCCAGGAGGCTGTAAAGTCACCAACCAAGGCAGCGGTTGGTGGCCGAAGGCGGAGGGTGCTAAGAATATCCTGGAGGCGGACCCAGGCTGCCATTTGATGACGACTTTTTATTTAGGTACTTACAACTGCAGATCACTTTCAAGTGAAGGAAGATTGCAAGAATTAGAAGAAGAACTCTCTTATATTAAATGGGATATTATTGGACTTTGTGAAGTTAGAAGAAAAGGTGAAGAGACAATTGATTTAAAAAGTGGACATATGCTCTATTATAAAGGCACAAATATTGGAAATACAAGTGGAGTAGGATTCATTATAAATAAAAAGTGGAAGAACAATATTGTGGAGATTGATGGTGTATCAGACAGAGTGGCAAGATTAGTTATACAACTTAATAGCAGATATCAAATGCAGATAATTCAGGTTTATGCCCCAACAAGTTCTCACAGTGATGAAGTAGTAGAAGATTTTTATATGGATGTACAAAAGGCTTTTGATCAGAGTAAACAACATTTTAAAATTGTTATGGGAGATTTTAATGCTAGAATTGGTAAACAAATGAAAGATGAAAGTGTTGTAGGTAATTTTGGTTATGGTAATAGAAATGAGAGAGGACATAGACTTGTGGAGTTTGTAGAGAAGGAAAAACTTTATATTATGAATTCTTTTTTTGAGAAAAATGTTAAAAGGAAATGGACATGGAAGCATCCAAATGAAGGTACAGCAGAATTGGTTTATATTTTGACTAACAGGAAATACATATTTCAAGATTGTAATGTTCTTAATAAATTTAACACAGGAAGTGATCCTCGATTAGTAAGGGGTAAGATACATGTTAATGTAAAACTAGAGAGACAAAAAATATTAAGAAAAACTATATTTACAGTTGATATTCCTAATCTTCAGAAACATTCTAATGAATTTAAATTAGAACTTACAAATCGGTTTCAAGTATTAGTAGATTTTGAACATGATTCAGATTTGAATGAAATTAATATGAAAATAACTGATACACTTTTAAAAACTGCAACAAAGATAGCTGGTAGAAAAAAGCAGCAATTGACTAATAAAATTTCTACTGAGACTAGAGAACTTATGAAGAAAAGAATGAATATGAAGATATGCAAGAATGATGCATTAAAAAGAATTGAATATCTCGAATTTTGTAAAATGGTGCGGAAAAGAGTTGAAAATGATATAAGAAAGTATAACTGTGAACTAGCAAGAAAAGCTGTAGAAGAAAATAAAAGTCTTAAGAATGTAAAACAACATTTTGGTATTGGTAGGAAATTTATATCTGCAATAAGAAAAAAAGATGGAATTATTACTAAAAAGAGGGATGACATTATGAAATTGGTAGAAGATTTTTATCAAGAATTATATAGTAATAAAGAACAAGTACCTCCTATATCTATTACATCTTCCGAATTGCCCAGAATTTTAAATGAAGAAGTGAGAAATGCAATTAAATGTATGAAAAAAGGAAAGGCTCCAGGTAATGATGGAATTATAATTGATATATTAAAAAGAAGCAGGTGAAGAAACAGAAAAAATATTAGCAAAGTTATATACCAAATGTCTAAATGATAAAGATGTACCGGATGATTGGAAGAATGCAGTAATAATATTAATATTTAAAAAAGGTGATAAAGAAGATATTAGAAATTACAGACCTATCAGCCTTTTATCAGTTTTATATAAAATTTTTACCAAGATAATTACAACTCGTCTACAGAGAACCTTGGATTTTCACCAACCAAGAGAACAAGCTGGATTTAAAAGTGGTTTTAGTACAGTAGATCATATTCAAGTATTGAGAGAAGTTATAGAAAGGACAAATGAATATGAGTTGTCATTATGTTTTGGATTTGTAGATTATGAAAAGGCATTTGATTCTATAAACATTTCTTCAGTGATTAAAGCATTGGATCATCAAGGTATAGATCCAGGATATTGTCATATTTTAAAGAATATTTATAAAAATGCAACAGCAACAATTAGATTACATAATGATACTGGGAAAGTCAACATTGAGAAAGGTGTAAGACAAGGTGATTCCATATCTCCAAAACTTTTTACAGCAGTGCTGCAAGAAGTATATTGTGGATTAAAATGGGAAACTAAAGGAGTGAAAGTAAATGGAGATTATTTAAGTCATTTAGATTTCGCAGATGATGTAGTTGTTTTTGCAAATAATGCTTCCGAGCTGCAGGAAATGTTGCAGGAGTTATCAGATGAAAGTAGGAAAGTAGGACTAAAGATAAATGTTAAAAAGACTAAAGTAATGTTTAATCGATTTGCTCAAAATATGAAAATAAAGATTGATTATGATGAATTAGAAGAAGTTAAGAGTTACAAATACCTTGGTCAGATTATTAATACAGATGGAAACATAATAGAGGAAATTAATCATAGAATTAAACTTGGTTGGAGTGCTTTTGGTAGAAATAACTTGATATTAAAAGGAAATATGCCTATGTGTTTGAAAAGAAAGGTTTTTAACAAATGTGTTTTACCAGTTCTTACTTATGGATCTGAGACTTGGACACTTAATAGAAGATCAATACAGAGACTTCAGACCACTCAAAGAAGTATGGAGAGATGTATGTTGGGAGTAACAAGAAGAGATCGAAAACACAATGTATGGGTAAGAGAACAAACAGGTGTTACTGACCTCATTGAAAAAATTAAAAGATTGAAGTGGAGTTGGGCTGGACATATTGCTAGAAGAGATGATAATAGATGGACAATTGAAATTTTAAACTGGATTTCAAGAGATTGTAAAAGACCCAGAAGGAGACCACATGTAAGATGGATGGATGAAATAAGAAAATGTGTAGGAGTGATGTGGAGAAGAGAAGCTAAAGATCAGAGAAGATGGATTAAACTTGGAGAGACCTTCATCCTGCAGTGGATTGATAATGGTTGATAATGATGATGATGATATATGCATGCATTTTATATAGTGAATCTGTAGGTATTTTATTTGCTGCCATTGAATTGTGAATAAGTTATAGTTACCTTCCCATGATATTTATATGTATATATAATTCCCATGCAATTTGATTTTGTGTGCAATCACCTGTGAATGAGTTTGATTTTATTCCAGATTTAGAGACAATTCTCCCTGGGAACATATTTTTCTGTGCTTGATTTTGAGTTTATATGTAGTTTACTCCAGATTGTAAGAAGTTTTTTATTTTTAATGCAGCATAGAGTTGAATACATATGATATAGAGCTAGTTTTATGACCTTTGTGTTGTGAATATTTAAACTTAATTTAGTTTGTTTTATTATTGCCTATCTTTTAAGTCAATGGAAAATGAATCACATATCTTAATTTAGTTAACACATATTTAACATAATTAAATAAACAAGGGGGTTATTTAGACAGTCTTTAGAGATGATATTGAATTATTAATGTAAGATTTTGTGATTATTAATATTCAAGGACTACTTGATGTCAAATGGAATATATGCCAACATAAAGTGGGCAATTTCAATTTAGAACTTTTAACTGTATTATATTGAAACTGTTAATAAAATTTGTTTTGTTTATTATTAGATCAATCTTAGCATTTGTTTACTATTGTCTGCTTTGCCAATTAGTGTTTCTAAGGAATCTGTTCTCTTAAACCTAGAGGCAATTTTAAATATCTATTAATGGTATAAACTGTTTAGGCATTTATAATTAAAATTCTCACCAGTAAACTCTAATATAATGTCTCTTGATAAGATATTCTAGGCTGTAGGTATAATGGCACTGATGTTGGACATTGGCATGCTCACTGTTTATTACATATTATATTTATTGATTTTGGCTTCCCAATGTGTGGTACGAATATACAAACTAATAATATTTATAATTTTTGGCTCTGCAAGTGAGGCAAGATTTCAGAAAAGATACATTTTGAGATATTAGAAAACCAACTGGCAGAATTATTACAATTTGAAAATGGTTGGCACAAGAAATAATATTAAAAAATGGTTGGATGCTACAAATTAAGTGACATTCTTGGAAATGTGGTGAGATGAATTGGGAATGAAGTTTGACATATATAAAAACAAAAAAGTTTAACATATTAAAAATAAAGGAGTTCAAAATAAAAAATCTCAAGATAATATATTTGAAAACAGAAAAGTTGTTCTTTATAAAATATTGAAAATAAAGAAATATTTTTTTCAACAAAGATGGAATCAAGTGAGAATCAAAACAAAATGAGTTCAGCACCTAATGAGGTGTATGGGAAGACAACAACCCGGCATTTAAAAATCCTGAGGTAGATGAAAGAAAATACAAGCTCTGCAATATGGAAATGATGGCAAATATGAGAAAAGAAATGTTTAAACAAAAGCATGACATGATGCAAGAATTTAAACAAAATCACTTAATGGAGCAAAAGTTGGATCAAAGTCAGTGTTCAATAAAAAAATTGGAGCAACGTCAACAAAAAACATGAAAATAATTTGAACATGTTTTGCACTTAATGGAAGAGAAATTATAGTAGATTCAGCAGAAAATGGAATAGAATTGTAAAAAAATCTAAATAAAGAAATAGATGGAAGAGAAAAAGGATGAATTAGAACATCATAGAAGAATGTGTAGATTACTCCGATCAAAATATGTACATTGAGAAAGAGAAAATGATAAAATATAAACTTGTTGAGTCAGCAAAAGAGGAAAATAATGAATAAATACTATTAAAAGGATTGAAAAGAAATAGAAGTTGAGAAAGAACAAATAATGGAGGATGATCCAAGAGTAGAGTAATTAAAGAGAAAAAATGAGAAGGAACAAATTACAGGTCAAATACAACAAATGGATATGATTTATGGATGTAACTGATAGAGAAATTTTGTGTTTACAAAAGAAATTTGTTTCCTATAAAGAGCAGGGTTATGGTTTTAACAGCCATTTTAATTACTTGTGCGGTAGCTGACATGATTACAAATAATAATACATAATGTGGTGTGTTGAATGACAATGTCAATGTTTTAGGAGAAAATTTAGGTAACATTACATGCATAATTCAAAAACTAGTACGACCACCAAATTTATTTTTCAAAATGTCTTCCCTTATTTACATTAAATTCAAGCTCTGAAATAAAATTTTTAGCAGAACTTTTATCTAGATGTGGTGTGATGCACTGTGACTTCTTATACAGTCAGGAATTTCTCAGCCACTATGCCCAAAGAAACCTATTAGCCACTTTACCTTCCCTTTCCATTCTCCACCTTAAGTTTTCCATATTCTTCTCTATCCTGCTCCATCCCATTTCCACAACATAATCTTTTTCAACTCCGTAGCCTTTATATCTAAATCCCCCTTATCTTTTCTCAAACCCAGCATAAAAACCAATAACCCACTTTTTATTCTTCCACAACTTCATTATTTGTACCCTTTCTGCTTTCAGGCATTTACATCCAATTAAGGATGCCTAATATTTTTTATGCCTTTCTTACACAACTTGCAGACTAAATCTACCCACATTTTTCCATTTATGTGTATATTCTTTTGTTGCTAAAGATTCTGTTCAAGCTTTAAACAGTAAACTACTTTCCTTGCTATTATCATAAATTAACCCATACCCAATATTCCGTTTACTTCTGTATATATTTGAACCTTTTTACTCTCCATCTCTCCAACTCCCTATTCTTTATTAATGCATCTATTCTTCTATCCCATTCCTTACCACTATAACACTCAACAATTCTCCTAACACAATCATCACCCCATTTGTATAAGTGAATAGTTGCCGTAGAAACAGCTCCACAGTATAATAAATGGTGACTTCATCCTATCAGACTGGTTTTGCCCAGCCATTTAAAGAATACATATACTGAGGTTATGAAAACTCAAAAAGAAATTATATGCAAATAAAGTATGAAAAATCTATCCATTACAATATTAAGTCAACAAAAAAAAAGCTTAAATACAATATTATATAGTTTTTAAGATATATACATATATGCAGGTGTATGTATTTATTTGTTAATGATACAAATATTAAAAAGATTACATATGCAAATTAAGATATAAATAAAAATAACAGGAAAAAAAAGTTTATTCAGCAAGTACCAGGGTGGGCAAGATATTGATTGAAGTCTACCAATGGATCATCAAGAAATTTTGAATTGCGTCTGAAGTAAGAGAAAATACCGACATTGCATTGTTAAATTAGATCACTATATATAAAAGAAATACAGCTTTCTTAATAGATAAAAGTTGGCTTACCATAATTAAGTAGTTGGGAAAACTAGCTGATGAATAAGTCAAACAATAAACATACCTTCTTTGAAATGCACATTGATGCATTTTCACTGTACAATGTATAGGTGTAACTGGTTATATTGAATATGATTGGTCATGAAGCCACTAATTGTATTTTTGTTATAATAGGTGCACAGGTTTAAGTAATTTATCGTAAAAAAATTGTATTTTATCCTTTTTTAAAATGGCTGCATGCAAAAAAAAGAGAGTATATTAATACAAAATAGAAAAAACATGATGAATGCAAAATGTATGTTATATATAATGCAAGTACGTTTTTTGTAAACAAAATGGTACTTTATCATATTTTAAAAAGAATGCAATGTCTGAAACAAATGCAAAGAAAAGAAAGATGATATAGGAAGAACAGTTTTTTTTTTACAATTGATGAATTCAAAATGTGTGTGTTATACATGTTATACAAATGTGTCATTTTTTAAAAAATAAAAGGAAATGTCAAAAGACATTTTAAAATCATGTATATGAGTTTTGATAAATGTTTTGTTTAAAAGTGAATTATGCAAAAGATAAAAAAATTTTAGTCACAATTAATCAGTCAACAATCATGATTTATTAAACCCATTACTAAATTTAAAGTTGCCATAGTTACATCATTTTGTATGAGTTATGTGTTAGCTAAACGTAAATCTTTCTCAGATAAAAAAATAATAAAAGAAATATTTTTAGAAGCCATCAATGCATTATTGGATTTATTCAGTAAGAAAAATGAAATTCTTTCTGCAATTAAAGATGTGCAACTTTACCATAGAATTGTCACATATCATACAGAAATTACAAATTCTGATATGATTTGAACAACTAATGAGTTTGATGAAGCTCCCATCATACTTGATATTCCTCAATTTTGTATTTTTAAAAGAATGGTTTTTAAGTATGTGAATTTCAAAGAATAATTATTAATATTAATCTTTAAAGAAGAAAATACAAGTGAAGATGTTTACTGTATTTTCAAAAAATATATGGAGGAGAAAATATTTCACTTTATAAAGTTGTATCTATAACTTGTGATAGTAAACTGTCAATGACTGGAACTATCAGTGGATTTTTGGCTATGTGTACCAGATATTTAACAGATTTCCATTTGCATCCCTGCATAGGCTCTCTGATGTAAAATTCTAAATATACCTAATGTTATAATAATCTGCATAAAAATTGTGAAATCCATTCGAGATAAAAATCTTCAGAAAAAAATCTTTCAAGCTCAAGTAGAAGAAAAATGAATCTGAATATGGTGAATTGTTAGATCATGCAGCAGATGTTTGCTGGTTAAGTTAAGGAATATTTTTACTAAGATTTAGGGGCCTATTCCAAAAGGTAAAAGATTTTTTGAAGTCGAGACATATATGTTGAACTTAATTGTGACGTTTGAATTGATGGATTTTGCTTTTATTATTGACATAAATAACTACCTTTATGAATTGAATTTACAATTGGAAGAAAGAAACAAAAATAATAGCTGAAATGATTGAATATTTTAATAATTTTAAAAATAATTTAAAACTATTATCTAGTCAATTGATGAAGAATGAATTAAAAAATTTCAAAAATATTTTTTATCAATTTTCAAAAAGTATAAGTACATTCAACAATGAGGAAATATGAGAGTTTCCAAGAATTTATCAGACTAGAGCCAATGTCTTTATAAGTTATCCATTTGGCAATATAGTTGTGGAAATAAATGACTGAAAATATAAATAATCCATTTTCTTTATCTATGAAAAATGAAATTATTTTCCTGCAAAGTGACATAATTTTAAAAGCACACAATTCAGAACCGAAAAATCAGTTTTAGAATCTAATGGACTAATAAAAGTATCCCAATTGAAAAAAGTTGCATTTAATTTAACATTGTTTCTTGGATCTCCTATACAAATCTACATTTTCAATAATGAAATATAAATATTATTTATTTAAGCATAAGCAGTTCGTAATTAAAATGAAATGCTGAAAACCTCTCACATCCGCTTTTAGTGTGCTTATATGACAGCCAATCAGATGTAATGATGACTGTATAGGGAGCTCTTAAGTCACAACACAAGACAAAGATTTTATAAGAAAAAGGTGATTTCACCTTTCTCTTTACTTGAATTTCTATATATATTGTACCGGGCATACCCCTTTTTACCCCACTTATACATTTCAATCTGGTGTACAGATTAAGCATGAAAAATCATATGAAAGGTTCGGGTATTAATCTTAATTTAAATATAAATTTCATAACTTAAATTTCAAGAATATAATATTAATTCAGCATGATTTCGAAACATTGTTTATTTTATTTCTATGCAGATGAACATTAAGATGAGATGGCCGCTAGGTACCTTTGAAAGGCATTATTGTAACACCTTCACGCGCCACTTCCCAGGAAAGATCCCCCCCCCCCAGAAAGGATACACAGCGTTCATCCATTAAATCATACCAACAAGTTTTATTAACATTTTATTGGGATATCAAAATAACTACTTCCCGATATAATAGTGTCCCATAATGCTAAGCTCAGTTCTCTTCATCTCAGGTTATAAAAAAAAGAAATTTAAAGCTGCCCTCGGAAATATCTATTCTTATTAAAAAGACAAAAGAATAATTAACAAAACCACACATGCCGTGAAATAATTTAAGTAAAATATTTATTCATTCGCACATAAATATATAATGACTAAACCCCATTACCCATCACCGATTACAAAGAATAAATGAAAAATATTATATGAAAAAGGTAATACAGCATCGATTGATCCACACCATAAGATGGCGCTGTTGCTAGTGAAAAACGAATAGATATAACGTTACCGGGCTGATTTGATTATTATTATTTTGTAATGTTATCGTGTTTTTTTTTTTTTCCGTTTGGATTTTTTTTTTTGGGACCGTATTTTCTTTTTTTTTTTAAATAAATAAATTGATTTTTAAATATTTTTTTTAAATACATTTTGTAAAAATCTTTTATTTTTTTATTTTTTTGGTAAAACTTGTTTAACAAAATTGGATTGCAGTCTTTTTTTATTTTTAAAGTAACTTTTTTTTTTTCGCGTTTGATTACGGTCTTCTTTTTTTTTAAAGTAACTTTTTTTATTTTTTTTGGCTTTTTACTTTCATTAAACTACCACAAAGGCAGTTCTTCTGGGTGAGGAGAATATTTCTCTATTGAAGAAAGGCCACCGCATCTGCTTCTGTAGTCTGCCATTGAAATGTTTTGATCTCGAAAAAGTGTCGGAAAGTGCGCGACTTGATCGTGAACTTTGCCGAATTGTGACTAACACTCCTCATTAACTGAATTCTGACCCCTGACAATGAAACCAGGGGCGTTTGGAAAATCGTTACAATTTTTACGAACGAAAAAAAAAAAAAAATACATCGAAGCCAAAAAAAAAAAAAAAAACGTTATAATATAGTTTTCGACATTCAAAATACAGAAACCTTCACATCATACGCTGTACAATAGTTAAGAGTAATGTCTAAAAAGAGTCTTGCATACTCGTCGCTAATAATGTTTAACATACTAGAGATGTTGGGGTAATGGGTGCACTTCAACATCTTAGCTGTTGAACAGTTTACTAGGCCGTAAGATCTATGAGCGGCCTTGTAAACAGCATATTTATGTGTTTTAGCATAGAAACAGCGCCATCTTATGGCGTGGATCAATCGATGCTGTATTACCGAGAAAATGTTTGTTTGGCCAATGAAGTGGTCCGAGTTCCCACCCACATGTTTATTTTAGGCAACATCAAAAAAAAAACCTATTATTATACATGTATGCTTCTTTCTGCATTCCTTCCATAATTTAATATTTCGAACATTTTGCGTGATCATGCACGTAAGCACACAAAGAAATAAAACCATTATTTTATGCATCTTATCTTGACTTTATTGATGCGTATTTAAATGATTGAAACATCAAGGCAATATAAACGTAGGCGCACATACTCATCGTATATTTTGTAATTTTAAGCTAGATATGGAAGAATGATTAATTTCAAGAATTCTGCATACATGCAGTACCGAAATATCAGTTAATTTCACAGAGTGATTAGATTTTAAACATATTGCAAATGTGTTACATAAACATGTAATAGTATTTGAGAAACAATATCAAGTGATTAAACATAAATAAATTTTAGCCTATTTTTTTCCAGACATGGGACTTCTGGACATGCTATATACATCTGTCTCACAGGGCGAGAAGGACTTCTTTTATTATATTAGTCTGACGATCTTCATTGTTATATTTTTGTCTGGCAATCTTCATTCTCCTTACTGACTGGACTTGGGTGGCTACATTTTTACGGCTGGCAGGAGCAGGACATATGCACCGAAATAGGCTTTTACCCCATGGCTGTCACTTTAACTGTTTTATGAGTTCTTTCCATCTTGAGGTGGTTTTCTGCTGTAGTTCTTACATGAAAACTGCTATATTTTTATTTTTTATAATAAATGGTTTTCAGATTTGATTCTAGGCTCTTTCTTTAATATATTTTTAATATTTTCACGTATTCTTACGGATCAAGGCCTGACGATGATGCAAAGGCACCATACGATTGGAAACAATATTGCTTGAAAGCAACACCCAGATTTTAATAATCTTAAATCTCTTCCATACTGATCGCAACTATTTCCATTAAATTATTAAATCAGTATTCAAAGTACTGGTAGTCCTCGTAATTAATCTTCTGCTTTAATGTTGGATTAATGAATAACTGCCGGGATTACTTCTTTCTGACTGACTTGGAACTGCTAGAATGATTGACTTTGGATCATTGATTATCGAACTGGATATCGCTGACAGTTTCTGCATTGTTTCCTCCAAAAATTATAATCTAATGTCTCTTTTCCACTGCCAGTTTCTCCATCAAAAATTGTATTCTATTTTCCTGACCGCACTTGGTGAGCAGTATGTACAACACCCCCAATACAAGTCAATTTGAATACCCCCCTTCGCATAATTGCCTCAAACTTTTATTTTGAAAGCTAATTAATTTAAGCAAAGCACATTTCTTCCAATTACTGAATTTCATTCTTAATTATATTGTTTCTCTTAATTTTATCAAGTTGAACTCGGACCACTCAACTGATAACTATCAGTTTTATAAAAAAAAAAAAAAAAAACATTAATTACAAAAAAAAAAAGATTCCTTTACATTAGAAATTGAAAATTAAAAATATCTTTACAACATTAACAAGATTTTTCTATCTCTGCCTTGGCGTCATGGTTCTTCAAACTCTTTTGTTTAAAAAAATAAGAGCACAAGGCAGGAGGGCCGTTAACTAATTAGGGTGCTTTGATTTTTAACAAAACAATGGTCATCTGAATTTTCTTAATCTATTAAATCTAAAAAGTTTGCTAATTAAAAATAAAATATAGACGCATTGGAAAATTTAGTTACTTTTAATTATTACAATATTTTTTAATTCAATTATAACATGTTCCAACCTGTAAATAACTTTTCAAAAGAAATGTTAAAGAAAATTATAAATGTAAGATGTTTACATTTATTACTACAACAAAAACACATAATAATTCAAAAAAAAAAAAAAATTGTACGCATATAGAATAATATGCGTCAATTTACAACCTTTGGTCATATGTGTGTGAGTAAGAAATATATACATAGACCAATTTCACCCATTTTATACTATGTTTATCATAGCTATGTTATTTAAAAATGTTGTTTAATATAACTGAGCCATAGCTTTACCTACAGCCATTTTGGGCATGGCATGTTTAGGGTGCCCGACATTATATAATGCAGTCTGAAGCATTTTGACTTAAGAGTGTTAAGTTTTAAACATCTTCACATTTAACTCACTGCAAATTATTTATAAATCAACAAAGCGAAATCTTTCGATTTACTATAAGGTAATTTTTTCAAATCTTATGAATTGACAGTAACATATGTAAATATTATTTATAAAGCACAAACAGTTCATAATTAAAATAAAAAGCTGTAAACCCTTCGCATGTCTTGTGTTGCGACTTAAGAGCTCTCTATACAGTTATCATTACGTCTGATTGACTGTCATATAAGCATCCTAAAAGCGCATGCGAGAAGTTTTCAGCCTTTCACTTTAATTATGAACTGCTTGCGCTTAATAAATTATATTTACATACCTTACTGTCAATTTGTAAGATCTGAAAAAATTACTTCGTAGTAAATCGAAAGATTTCGCATTGTTGATTTATAAATAATATGCAGTGAGTTAAATGTGAAGATGTTTAAAGCTTCACACTCTTAAGTCAAAATGCTTCAGACTGGCTTATGTATATAGAAATTTAAGTAAAGAGAAAGATGGTGGAACCACTTTTTTCTTATAAAATCTCTGTCTTGTGTTGCGATAAGAGCTCCTTATACAGTCATCATTACATCTGATTGACTGTCATATAAGCATTCTAAAAGCGCATGTGAGAGGTTTTCAGCCTTTCACTTTAATAATAAATATAATTAATTCAAAATCCTGTGTCCATCTCACTGAAAGCCATTTAGAATTCTTGCAAGGATAGCAATTTGTAACTATATACTCAGATATTCAAGATTTATGAATAATATGCATTACACATCTTTAAATACGTAATACATTTTCATGCTTCTATGTGGAATTTATATTTCATACTGATTTTTTTTGTTGTATATTGAATTTTTTGAAAATAAATTAATATTATTTGTAATAGTTGATATTATTTATTATTACATTGGAGTATATAGTTGGGGTATTATGAACTCTTTTCCTGCAAAAGTCTGCCCAGTTGTGGGCTAGCAGTATTTAAATTTAATTTTTTGTTAATTAATAATTTTTTTAAAGTAATAAATATAAGAATATCTTAATACATTGTACAGGTTTAAACCTGCATTTATATATGTAATATATGCGGGGTTTGAACTCAGACTTTTACACAACCCACCACTCTCAGTGCCATCTCGTATTGCTGACCTATCTGATCACACACATGTCGAAAAGATAAATAATCACCAATATACGTATTTCATGCTAAATTAGCAATCATCAGTTGGTCTAGATTACTATCCTCACACATATATATAATCAGTACTCAGCTTTATATGAAGATAGCCAATCTTAATAATTTAATGGACAGGCTTCAAACTATTCCAACTCTTTAGCCTTCCATTTCATTGAAAATCTGATGCTGGAATGTGCAAAGCCCTTGATAGTGCCAAGGTATATAAAGCTGAGTACTGATTATATATATATGTGAGGATAGTAATCTAGACCAACTGATGATTGCTGGTTTAGCAAGAATATCTTAAATATTTTCCTGTTACTCTGTTATAATTATTTCCTAATTCAAAAAGAATCAAAAACAATTTTCAAATAATTTTATATAAGAGGTATAGATTGTAATGTTTTTATATATGGGAATTTTATGTATATTTACAGGTTATAAAATTGTTTGATAACTGATTAAATCAAACAGATTTATATATTTTACATTTAAATTACAGTATATACATATGATATGCTTGCTTTTCAAAATTTAGTTTTTGGTCACCGAATTGTCCACTGTTAAAAAAGAGTATTTTTAATAACTAGGAAATAAAACAATCAAGAATGTTTATTATTAAATTTATTTTCTAAATTATTAATAGAAAAATTTATAGAAGTGATAATAGTTTGAAAATAGTCTTTAAGATATTCAGTAATTTGAAATTAATTTATTACTTAGCAATTGGCATTTATGAGTATGTCTAAAGTTAGATTTTTTTTCCTCCTAAAATTAAAGTATTTTACAAAATGCTAAGCATTTGACTTTTCATATGTTCATTTATAAATCCAGTGTTATACAACCAGCAGTATCATTTAATTCTAATTTAACTACTAATTTCTATCACATTTTTCAAGAGAATAGATTTTATAATAATTATAAATTGTAAATTAAACAGCAAAACAAATAACTATGATTTTTGTATTAATTCTTGTTTACTCCTAATTTTTACTACTGAATAAATTTAGTGCAAATGTGTCAATTTTATTTTGAGAAACTGGCCACCTATAATATTATAAATAATCATTTATGATATACTTGCATATTTCTTTTCATTGGTGATATTCAAAATATTTATCAGTTGGTATGCTAAATTTATTCTCCAACCCCTTTATACAAGGGGGAAAAAAACAATAACCCAGACATGATACTAGTCTTAAAATTTTGTATTACTGAGAATTTAAATACAATACATGATAGAAAACAAACAAACAACAAAAAAAAAAAGATATTTTGTCATTTCCTATCAAATTTATAATTTAACAGATGACCATATTCTTAATTGGTAGATAAAAGCATGAGCTGTTAAAAAAGTATTTACCATTTAGATACAATATATCTATCATTGATTTTAATTACCTAATCAAATGTTAAATGTGTATTAACACAAGCAAGAAAATGACAAAATTTATTCTAACAATTTCCAAATATTTGTTTGAATTTCTGACATTCTTTTAGCAATTATATTTTTGTTTACAGTCCTAGTAATGTTATCCTAGAAATATAATTTTTTTTTTTTCAATTTGACCTGATTGGAATGTACTGAGTCTTGATTGAACAGTGAAAATTCAATACTATTCTGTTATATTTTGGGAATTGTTTACTTTGTTATACGATTAAATCAAATAATTTTTTTGTTTACTTTTGGGAAATATATGTATTCAAGCACGAGTGCGTGTGCGGCGCAACTGTTCCCAAAAGCTATTAATACAAAATAGCTAACTAAAAATAATAAACTATCTGAGCAAGATCCTTCATAATCATAGCTATGATTATGAAGGCAAGATCCTTTGAAAGCGCTCAGATAGTTTATTATTTTTAGTTAGCTATTTTGTATTAATAGCTTTTGGGAACAGTTGCGCTGCACACGCACTCATGCTTATAGTAAAAAAACTTGTCCAGATTATGCTGCTTTTTCATTTTATGTATTATTTAATTAAGTGATATAAATTTACATACAATAAACTAAACATATACTCCTTATACAATATTACACAGTTTTAGTCATTTTTAAGTCTTTAAAACAAAATTTTATTTAATAAATTGCTGAGAGATTTAAGCATAGTTCAATTATTCTAACCTAATATAGTATTAAGTCAGAAATAACAAACTGACTTGCACTATTCTGAGAAACTTAGTTTATTTGACTTCACTCTATTGGAATTATTTGATGTTAAAAGATAAGAGATGTGATTAGGATTGTGGTAGACATGACATAAAAATAATAAAACATAACATTTTAATGTACAAGTATTTATGCATGTGTTCGAAGCATATATAGTGGAATAGCACATTAAATTTATATGAAATATCTAACTCATCTGCTTTTAGATTGATGCTTCATTGTTTATTTTCTTTGGATTTTTTAAAAAAAAAATTATATATGTATTTTTTTCAATTCTTATTTTGATTTTCATATCTCAATTGATCCATTTTCCCATATCAGTTTTAAAGTGCTTGATTTTTTAATAACCATTCTGTACATGTATGAACAAATTGTGTAGATTCCTTTATCACAATGAAAATTTCTCATGGTGAAAACATAAGTATTTGATATTTTCTCTTAAGTTGAAAAACTAATGTTGTCATTCCATCTTCTCTGCCATCTGTATGAGAGAATAGTATTGTTCTATTTTTTTATTTATAATATTTCCTTGTAATATATCCAATATTTTTGACTTTGTAACAAAATATATAATCCATGTTTAAAAGCAGTTGTTTGTTTCTAACTTTCCATTTAACATGTAAAGTTTAAAATTTTCATTTAGGCTTCAATAATGTTCTCTGCTAAGGAATCATAATTAATCTAAGTGAATTATGAAAATTTTCTGCAAGCAATCTCAGAATCAACATTTTTTTGATTTGTTTGTTTGTTTCTATTGTTTTTTTTTTTTAGTTTTTGTTTTTTATAATTTTTTAAATTTTTTTTGTAATATTTACATTCATTGAATGTACATTTTTTTCATATTCAATTATAATAAATTAAGTTAATACTTATAATCAAAAGGTATTAATATTGAAAAACAAGATATATTCTTACAAAGCTTTATTGCCAGTTCAGTTTTTCGGAATAAAATATTGTGAGAAGATAGTTAAAATGTTATCACCATTTATAAAAAGTTTATAAAAGAAATTAAAATTTATAGTATTAATGAATTTTAAGAAACAGCAATTATTTGTATGTAATATATTATAAATTTTCATTATTTAAGATTGTGCATTGGTAATAGAAGACTAAAAAATAATGACTTGGGGGGGAATGATTCAAATTTAAATATTTATTTTGAAAAATATACGATACAAAAACAGTAAAATGAACGTAAAAATTAAAAAAATATGGCGTTGAGTAATATTTATTATTATATTTCATGTCAATGTCTTTTAAATATAATACTAATAAATTATATTAGGAAGATGGAGTGTGTGCTATTTGGTTTCACAAGTGTTAATAATGGGTTTGGAATAAGAAAAAATATAAAATTCTGCAAAAAACACTATTTAATGGTATTAAAGAAAGTGTCACTATTTATTACAAAATAATTTTTATACTAAAAACATCAGTTAAATTGAAATTGAATTATGATTTAATATTAAAAAAATATTAATATAAATCAGATGTGCCTGACCTTTTGAAAGGCTATCGTTTTAATATGTTTAATTTGACATCGTTACTTTCTTGGCATTAAATTCTTCATAATAAAAAGTATATTTTGTAATACCTAATATTTGTAATATTTTTTTAATTGGTTGCTTTAACAAATTTTTTTTAAGATTTAATGTGAATATATGGTTTTTATTAAACATTGCTGAGTATGTCGTTCATCTGAACTATAGTAGGGGATTAATAGTCCATGAAAGCATTTTAAGAAAGTTAAATTAAATATTTTAAATATACCTGTTATATTTGACAGCATTGTGGCACAACTATATATTAAAAATAATTAATTACTGTTTATTAATATAAAAATGCCATTTTTGTAATATTTTTTTATTAAATATAATATTTGTAATTTTTTTTAATTGGTTGCTTTAAGACCTTGACTGTGAAGTATACAAATAGTAGCCAAACTAGCTCACTTAGTGTCCCAGGTATCCTACTGGGAGTCACCAAACATATTGGCTGAAGCCAATTGAATGCTGAAATATTGACTACCCCATTACCATTTGTGAATTTTACAGCATTATTTCCTCCAGGCTGTTTTTGTGATTTTTTTTTTTTTAATTAGTTGCTTTAAAATTTAATAGAAATATATGTTTTTTTTTTTTTATTTATTAAACATTGTTGAGTATATCATTTATCTGAATAATATTAGAAGATTAACAGACCATAATGATTTGACCGCATTTGTGGCTGTTTCTACAGTGGCTGGCAACCTTTACTGCAAAATATACAAACAATAGTCGAGCTAGCTCATTTGGTGTCAGTGGTCCCAGTCACTCTACTGGCAGCCACCAAACATGCTGGTTGAAGCCATTGAAAGCCGAAATAGTGACCAACTTGTTACCATTTGTGAATTTGATAGCATTATTTTCTCCAGAATTTTAGCCTGTTTTTGTAATAAATTTTTTTAAATTGGTTGCTTTAACAATTTTTTTTTTTTAAGATTTAATGTACATTAAAGAAAAGATCTTAAGTAAATGTGAGAAATTTCCTTGTTATTTGATATGTGAATTTGACAGCATTATAATGGTGGAACAAATAATAATTTTTTTCATTAAAAAATAAACCTCATTGTGAATTTGACATATGACATCGGACAAACATTCATACATTCACCAGTTAGACAATAGAGAAAATAGGGGTTATACATAAGATGGCTATAATGCTATTTCAAAATAAATGTTTTTGTTTTTTTTAGTAGAAGCAGTTTGCAAAAGAACAAGTATTTTGGAAATAACATTCTGAGAATTGTAAAAAAAAAAAGGTCTAATTTTATATGTAGAGTATATCTTTATTATACAATATACTGTTTGATTCTGTAACTTCAAAAATCTGTTTTCAACATCTAATATTTGTCTTCAATAGTATTTAATTTCTATTTTATATCTTTAATTTTCAAGACATTTGTCACAATTATTCTTCAGAGATATTATAAGAAAAATTAAAAATCAGATAGAAAATAGAAATTAAATATTGCAGAAGTAAAATATTAAATATTGAAAATACATTTTTGAGAATTGCAGAATAAATCAAGTAATATGTAATATAAATCTAAAAAGTACACAGCCCTTATAATTTTTAGACTTATTTCATCTACACAGCCCTTATAATTAATATTTCATTTCAAATTTTTACTAAAGAGGAGTGTAATTGTAGGGAATTTAAATACAGATTTTCAAGCATCCTTCAGCTATTCACTATATGCATGACTACACATAAGTGAAAAAGATAAATGATCTCCAATACATGCATTTAGTGCTAAACTTGCTCACCAGTTGATCCAGATCATTATGTCCCACACATATGTATAATTAGTGCTCGGCTTATATTAAAATAGCAAATCTTCAAACTTTAATGGACAGGCTTTAATCTTCTCTACCCTCCAACTCTTCAGTCATCTTTACCATTGAAAATCTGATGATGGAATGCCTATATTCCTTGTTGATGCCAATATTATATATTACTGTCATGCCCATTTTGACTTTAAGTCACTCTGATTCCTCATGTATAGGAACTTGTCTATTTAAATACACAGAAGAGGCATATGAAATTTTATCCTCTCTCCAGCCTGTGCATAAATGAAAGTTGATTGTTTTAACATATATATACAGATACATAATTATTATATGTTTATTACATTCTTAACCTTTTAAAGGAAATAGTATGAATTAAAATCATATAAAATAAATAATTTTATATATATATTTGGAAATCGGCATTTTAAGCCATAGTTGATAATTAGGAGTTGTAAACTTATATAATTAAAATGGCAGGCTTTTTATTTGAAGGTTAACTTTATGTCCTGCATTAAAAATATTTCATTAAACATTTTTGAAATATCTATTATAGTTTTCACTTACAGGCAAAAAAATTGAAAAGATAATGGTAAAAAAGAAAAAAAAAGTTAAAAACTTAAATATAATGTACATCTTATTTTCATTATTTTCTGTTGTATCTAAATGAGGATGACCATTCTAACTCCTGAAAAAAGTTGGGAGAAGAAAAAGTTAAAGATAAGTTTTTAGTCTCTTTTGCAGCATCTCCACCCGCATACTTCAGCAATTGTAACTCTCCATTGTTTTTTAAACTACTGTGTTATTCTTCCAAAGAAAGCAAACAATACTTATTTATTTGGAATGAGATAATTTGTATAATATATATGGAAACTTCTTCATTCATATACAAAAAAAATCATATTCAAGTTGATCCTGAATATATCATCATCATCATCAACCATTATCAATCCACTGCAGGATGAAGGTCTCTCCAAGTTTAATCCATCTTCTTTGATGTTTAGCTTCTCTTCTCCACAACACCCCTGCACATTTTCTTATTTTATCCATCCATCTCACGTGGTCTCTTTCTGGGTCTTTTACAATCTTTTGGAATCCAGTTTAAAATTTCAATTGTCCATCTATTATCATCTCTTCTAGCAATATGTCCAGCCCAACTCCATTTCAATCTTTTAATTTTTTCAATAAGGTCAGTAACACCTGTTTGGTGTCTTACCCATACATTGCGCTTTCGATATCTTCTTGTTACTCCCAACATACATCTCTCCATACTCCTTTGAGTGGTCTGAAGTCTGTATTGCTCTTCTGTTAAGTGTCCAAGTATCAGATCCATAAGTAAGAACTGGTAAAACACATTTGTTAAAAACCATCCTTTTCAAACACAAAGGCATATTTCCTTTTAGTATCAAGTTATTTCTACCAAAAACACTCCAACCAAGTTTAATTCTATGATTAATTTCCTCCATTATGTTTCCATCTGTATTAATAATCTGACCAAGGTATTTGTAACTGTTAACTTCTTCTAATTCTTCATAATCAATCTTTATTTTCATATTTTGAGCAAATCGATTAAACATTACTTTAGTCTTTTTAACATTTATCTTTAGTCCTACTTTTCTACTTTCATCTGCTAACTCCTGCAACATTTCCTGCAGCTCTGAAGCATTATTTGCAAAAACAACTACATCATCTACGAAATCTAAATGACTTAAATACTCTCCATTTACTTTCACTCCTTTAGTTTCCCATTTTAATCCACAAAATATTTCTTGCAGCACTGCTGTAAAGAGTTTTGTAGATATGGAGTCACCTTGTCTTACACCTTTCTCAATGTTGATTTTTCCAGTATCATTATGTAATCTAATTGTTGCTGTTGCATTTTTATAAATATTCTTTAAAATATGACAATATCCTGGATCTATACCTTGATGATCCAATGCTTTAATCACTGAAGAAATGTGTATAGAATCGAATGCCTTTTCATAATCTACAAATCCAAAACATAATGACAACTCATATTCGTTTGTCCTTTCTATGACTTTTCTCAATACCTGGATATGATCTATTGTACTAAAACCACTTTTAAATCCAGCTTGTTCTTTTGGTTGGTGGAAATCCAAAGTTCTCTGTAGACGAGTTGTAATTATCTTGGTAAAAATTTTATATAAAACTGATAAAAGGCTGATAGGTCTGTAATTTCTAATATCTTCTTTATCACCTTTTTTAAATATTAATATTATTACTGCATTCTTCCAATCTTCCGGTACATCTTTATCATTTAGACATTTGGTATATAACTTTGCTAAAATTGTTTCTATTTCTTCACCTGCTTCTTTTAATATATCAATTATAATTCCATCATTTCCTGGAGCCTTTCTTCATACACTTAATTGCATGTCTCACTTCTTCATTTAAAATTCTGGGCAATTCGGAAGATGTAATAGATATAGGAGGTACTTGTTCTTTATTACTATATAATTCTTGATAAAAATCTTCTACCAATTTCATGATGTCATCTCTCTTTTTAGAAATAATTCCATCTTTTTTTCTTATTGCAGATATAAATTTCCTACCAATACCAAAATGTTGTTTAACATTTTTGAGACTTTTATTTTCTTCTACAGCTTTCCTTGCTATTTCACAGTTATACTTTCTTATATCATTTTCAACTCTTTTCCGTACCATTTTACAAAATTCGAGATATTCAATTCTTTTTAATACATCATTTTTGTATATCTTCATATTCCTTCTTTTCTTCATAAATTCTCTACTCTCAGTAGAAATTTTATTAGTCAATTGCTGCTTTTTTCTACCAGCTATGTTTGTTGCAGTTTTTAAAAGTGTATCAGTTATTTTCATATTAATTTCATTCAAATCTGAAACATGTTCAAAATCTCCTAACACTTGAAACCTATTTGTAAGTTCTAATTTAAATTCATTAGAATGTTTCTGAAGATTAGGAATATCAACTGTAAATATTGTTTTTCTTAATAATTTTTGTGTCTCTAGTTTTACATTAACACGTAACTTACACTTTACTAATCGATGATCACTTCCTGTGTTAAATTTATTAAGAATATTACAATCTTGAAATATGTATTTTCTGTTAGTCAAAATATAATCCAATTCTGCTGTACCTTCACTTGGATGCTTCCATGTCCATTTCCTTTTAACATTTTTCTCAAAAAATGAATTCATAATATAAAGTTTTTCTTTTTCTGCAGACTCCACAAGTCTATATCCTCTCTCATTTCTATTACCATAACCAAAATTACCTATAGCAATTTCATCTTTCATTTGTCTACCAATTCTAGCATTAAAGTCTCCCATAACAATTTTAAAATGTTGTTTACTCTGATCAAAAGCCTTTTGTACATCCATATAAAAATCTTCTACTACTTCATCACTATGAGAACTTGTTGGGGCATAAACCTGAATTATCTGCATTTGGTATCTGCTATTAAGTTGTATAACTAATCTTGCCACTCTGTCCGATACACCATCAATCTCCACAATATTGTTCTTCCACTTTTTATTTATAATGAATCCTACTCCACTTGTATTTCCAATATGTGTGCCTTTATAATAGATTATATGTCCACTTTTTAAATCAATTGTTTCTTCTCCTTTTCTTCTAACTTCACAAAGTCCAATAATGTCCCATTTAATATAAGACAGTTCTTCTAATTCTTGCAATCTTCCTTCACTTGAAAGTGATCTGCAGTTGTAAGTACCTAAATAAAAAGTCATCATCAAATGGCAGCCTGGGTCCGCAATCAGGGGATTCTTAGCACCCTCCGCCTTTGGCCACCAACCGCTGCCTTGGTTGGTGACTTTACAGCCTCCTGGGAATAAGGGTCATGCTTTATTTTTGTCTGTCATAATTGTATATATTGGAAAAATATTTATCATTTACACAAACATTCATTCTGCCTTATCAGGCACTGAGAAGAAAGACCATGGTATTTCTTGATCTTAAACTCAGAGGTAAAAAGCCAATAAACTCATCACGCTGGCTAATGCGTGTTGGTGAGCAGCCCATCCATGTTCGTATATTATATGAATAATCACATAGTAATAACAGCTGCAACGACAAGAACGTATGGAGTGGACATTAGGAATTTGCCCTGCTCGGTTCCTTTAAGGCCTCCAAGAGGAATCAAAGGGTCTCCTTTCAGTTAATAGCAAACTCTTTCTGCCTGAATGTATATATGGATATAAATATAAAAAGATAAAATAATTTATTGTAAGTCAAAGGTCTCTGATATTTTTCTAAAAAGAAATCATGAAAGCCAAGATATTATTTTTTAAACTTGTCAGCAACCATTTGAGAATTTTAGGAGTATTTTATCCTTCATCTAATATTGCAATACCAGATTTTCAGCTCAGTAGTTAGATTCTATATCCATTACACTATACGATCTTTCACTTGTATAAAAGTACTGAATTTTTGTATTGTTATTATTTATGAAGATTTTTTAAGTTATGAGATTGAACATTAAGTTTTTCAAAAGTACTCAAAAAAAAAAAAAAAACAATTAGGAAAAAAAAAAATTACCTTAGGTAATCAGCAAAATGCATTAGCAAATGATAAATGTTATTGAATTAGATAATTGATAATTGCTAAAATATGCTTCAAAACAATCAAAAGTTTTAGAAGCATATGAATCTATGAATTTGTATGTTTTGATCTTAATTCATTTTCTAAAGTTTTATTTTATAAAATAAAGGGGATAGAATAAATTGCTATAGTTATGATGGAATATCATAGTTACTGACTACAGCAAAAATACTTTCAATGATTTTTTTAAATAAATTACTTCCAATTATAGATAATTAGATAATAGAGACTCAGAATAATTTTAAAGAAACAAGGATTATTGATATAGTTTTTATCACAAGATAAATACAAGAAAAAGCTCCTGAATAAAAATTCAATTTATATATTTCTTTTATAGAAAGCACACTCAATTAATTAAAAAAATTTGTGTAAATGTTAGAAATTAATAATTGTCCACTGAAGTTTATTCATATTGTATAATTTCTATGTGATGCAATAAGAGGAAGCATTATTATTAATAATGGAAAATTTTGCCATTTTAAATAAAAATTTGTGAACGGCAGCTTACACTAGCTCCAACTTAGTTTTTTATTCTTATGACTATAAGTTTTTAGTACAATTTTTGATGGCTTCATAAACTAGATATTAAAATATGATTTGGGTTTGTTGTAATTTGTAATTTATAATGATTAAAAACAAAAACATTTTCATTTTGATGTCTAAATTTTTATAATGTTGGTGACTGTACTAATTTTACTGATTCATAAGATGATCTAGAGCAGTAGTCTTCAACCACCGGGCCGCAGAAGTTTTCTACTGGTCCATAACTAGACTGGCAAGAAAGTTTGTAATAACAAAATAATAGGATTTTAAACTTTTAATTAATATGAACAATTTTTATTTATTTTTTTCATCGCATTTTTTTCTGATTAAAAAAAAAAGAAACAGAACAAAAACAAAATCTAATCAATCATATATAAATTAATTTGTTTTTCTATTTATCACAGATGTTTATGGGAGGGGGGTAGAAAAAGTTTTTTATTATACAAACTCCGGTTGTCTTTTGATAGCCAATCACGGCTGCTTGTCAGCGTTGTTGAAACAAAATGTAACGTGACTTTTTTTGATCTCTTAAAATTTTTTCTACTCTCTCTTAATATTTCATTTTTAGTGTTTTATTTTGGCTTTAACTTTTATTTTGAAAAGCAATTTTTATTACCTTTTTTTAAAAATAAAAACTAAAAAATAAGTTCTATCTCTAACATTTACAAAGTATTTCTCAATATACACTCACCACCCCAAAATAAAGTAAGATCAAAACTTTTGACTTTTTCAAGCTTCGTTTTTTTTTGTTTAAAAATACGCCCACTTTTTTTGGCCTATAAGACAATATTTTTTTTGCTTTATTTGTATATCGCTAAAATACTAGAAAACTTTTATTTTTAAAACCAATTTTTTTTTTTTTTTTAAAAAATAAAAAACAAAAAATAACTTTGGTGTCTATCTTTTGTCTCAGTTGATGACAAAGTATTTTTCAATCCCCCCCCCCCCCCCAAATAAAATAAGATCAAAACTTTTGACTTTTTCAACATTCAGGTGAATAACATTTTATTCTTGCATGTTTTAACAATGAAATAATAAACGTAAAATACAAGCACATTAATGAGAACGATTGTTATTGTATGTTTTCTGTAGCAGTATGACTGCAGCAACTCGAGAAGGAGTGTTCAACATGTGAAAGTAAGCAACACCATTACTATACGCATTAACTACTGTACTGTTTTGGTCAGTTATAACAATTATGCTTATCTAAAGCTAAGCAGGTTACATCTTTAAGAAAATATATCTGTAACCTTCTGCCGGTCCATGAAATCTTATCCTTATTTTTACCGGGTTGCAGGGGAGAAAAGGTTGAAGACCACGGATCTAGAGAATGTTCTTGTTATTATAAATGACACTTATAGACTAGTAATTAATATTAAAAGAACTGAAGTGTTATGTTAGATAATAATGAATAATTTTTAGCTTGAATTATTATAAATTTAATAGTCAGTGGCTTCAAGTGGTAATTAATATCATAGGAAATTTTCAGATACTTTAATTCATAGAATTTTTAAAATTGAACAGGGATTCCTTACAGTAAAGTATCTTTCTAGGTATATCTGAATTTCACAAAAAATAAATTAATTTGAATTTTGTTTATATAGCTTAAGTTTATGTTACTTTTTGGGGTTTAGCAGTATTTTATATATTATGTTCATTTATTAAAAGAAAGCAATCAATGCATACTAGTTGGAAATGGTATAAAGCAGGAGCGGCTAAACTTTTAGACATTGGGGCCAACTTTTTTGTGAAAGTGTACCTTTGGGTAACTACGTTTTTTTTCAGGGCTTCAAACCAGAAACTAGAAAAAAATGTTATTTTTGCCAGAACGAAAACCGGAATGGAAAAAAAAATAACTGTTCGAAGTCCTGGTTTTTTAGAATGTACTTACAAATTGGTTTTTTTTTTTATAAGGGCTTTTTAGGTACTCCGAAAATTTGGTGACATTTTTTGAAGATATGAACTGATGAATTTTTTTTTTAATAAGATACAACCTGTTGAAGATATTTTATATGACTATTATTAAATAACCTTAGCTCCCTCTAGTATTGCAATTTGTCCATGTCGCTTTATAAAATATTTATTAATGGACTGTTCTCCATGAGGATACTCATATGTGGCTTTAACTCGCCCTCAAACCACTAATTTTACGAAATTTTATTTTATGGTCATTTTATCAAGAAAAAAAGTACCGTATGATGCTGCCCTTTTTATAATTATTTTACAACTAAAAAATTAATAATATTTAAATTTAAAATTATAATGAGATAAGACATGCTTTCCAAAGTGCTGATTGATTGTTTTGCATTCTCTACAAAAGAAAGTGCTTGTCAACAATTTTGATGGTTTTAAGTTTTTTATTTTGATTTTCAAATTGAAAATGTATGTTTTAGAGTATTTTTTTACATATTTATTATTATTTTTATAAAATATGTGTGAAAATATAATTATTTTAGAAGAATAGTTCAGATTTTAGTAAAAATTATTTTCTTTTAGATGAAAATAAATTGAGAACGAAATCAATGATATAGGCTGCATTTTGTAATAGGTTACAAAAAATACGTTTTATGTTGTCTACTATAGATTATTTTTATCAATTATAAATAGAAATTTATATTTGAAAAAACTTTCATTTACTTTAATAATATGATAAATGATTAATTTGCTTTTTAGAAACTAAACTAAAACAAGTATAATGTAAAAAGATTAAATATATGTTTACTGCTAATTCTGCAATTAACCAATCACAAATTTAGAACTTTAATTTATTCAACCAATAGGTATTTTGAGTGAGGTAAAAGTTAAATTACAATTATTAAATTACTATATAAAGTGTTTTAAAAAGTTCGCAACTTTTTTTGTTTTAAAATCACTTCATTAAAATCCTTGTTTTTTTAGGGCAAGATATTTTCATTTTTCCTAAGGAAAATGGTAATTAAATATTTCTAAGAACTTCAGCTCTAAAACAGTCAAAACTCTCTATACAATAGTGTCACTCAGTGCAAGCCAGAGTAATCAATGGATGCCAGAAAACTTGTGCATAAAATCCCTATCTAGTGCCTACTCATCCAATATCCCCAGACTAGTTTCTAGCTTGTGGCTTTCATCAGTGAGGAGCTTGGATCTGAGAGTACTGCAACTAGATTTTAGGATCTAATGCAACTCTCCAGCAGCCACCTTTTATCTCTACTTGAACTACAAAAACTGTGAGTCTAAAATTGAAAATATATTTTCAATTGAAGCTCATTAGCTTATATAGTCATATAGATCCGAACTCAGTTCACTACCCATACATTTTGGTGTGTTTGATTCAAAAAGTATGGGTACTGAACTGAGTTCAGACCTATATGACTATATAAGCTAATGAGCTTCAATTGAAAATGTTTTCAATTTTAGATTCATAAATCTCTAGTTAAGTAGAGATAAAAGATGGCTGCTGGAGGATTGCATTAGATCCTAAGATCTAGGTGCAGTGCTCTCAGATCCAAGGCTCCTCACTGATGTAAGCAACAAGCTAGAAACTAGTCTGGAGATATTGGATGAGTAGGCACTAGGTAGGGATTTTATGTGCAAGCCTTCTGGCATTCATTGATTAATCTGGCTTGCACTGAGTGGCACTACTGTATGGAGAGTTTTGCCTGTTTTAACAGCTTGAGCAAGCATAAGAAATGGTGATCATGTGATGTTTAATGGTTGGTTTAACTTTAGCCCTTTTCAACTTCTTCCAAGCTGGGTTTATTTTTGAGATCGACAATAACAACAGGTGTTATTTTAAATTTAACTATTTTTTATATTCAAATCAGCTCTGAATATTTGTCAATGTTCCCGCCAGCCTTGTGGTCAACTTCTAGAAATCTTGTGGTTGACTGGTCATCTGCGGTCGACATCATGGCTACCCCTGGTATAAAGGAAAGGAATTTTATTTCTCCATTATTTTCAATCAGTTTGTTCTTTTACTTTTTCTACAAATATATTATTTATTATAAAAATTAGATTGTTCTTTTACCAAAAGAAAGTACATATCCCAGTTGGGAATGGTATGATAATAATTTAATTTTTCATTATTTGCGATCAATGGTGTTTTTTCTTTTAATTTGTAAAATAAATATTATAATACTTATTAAGATTTAATACGCTTGACATATATAGTGAAATTAAAGTCTTAATAATATTTCTTAAGGCTAAGCGCTTTCAGAGCTTTCATCTCCATATTCATAGCCTTCAAACATAATAATTTATGCAAATCTATGCAAGCTCATTTATATTGTCCATCTCTTTGAAATAGAAAAGCATGTATCCTGAAATAGAAAAGCATGTATCCTTCCTTCTTATTGCCTTCATATTTCTTGCTATATACCATGCCTCATTAATCTTCCTTTTGATGTCACTCCTCTCAGTGGAAATTATTGTAGCACTTGCAGGTTCAAATTCATGATTAGCCATTTTTTGGTGGTCCACAAACACTGAGCTACCGTCATTTCTGCTCAATACTCTTTTGTATAAGTATTTGTGTTGAGCCACACTATTGTTTATAGTGGCCCAAATCTCACCGTAATATACTGCTCCAAAGTTTGCTTGAGGGCATGTCATCTTGTATACCACATGTGGTGTTGTTTGTAGGTCAATTTTGTCCTAGGAATATTTAATCATTCTATTGGTGTTGGGAAGGGTTCAAAAACCTACTGTGAATTCATTCTGTAATTTTTTGACTAGTTCTTTTGCAATATTAGTATGTATGGCAGACATGTATGTTGTTTTTTATCCTTACTTGGTTTGGTTATATTTTCATAAAATGTTTTGATTCTTTTATTGATGGTTATTAAATCATAACCAACCTTTATTAGATCATTAACATACTGGTTGATGTTTATTCTTCTTTCCTCTTCTCGTATTTACATAAATGGTAATTCCTGAACAAAAAGGCAGACAGTCCTGCCAATTTGTGGACTCTTGGAATTTTAGATTTAGTATGGATGTATCCTCTAATGTGTAATGGTTTGACTTTCATACTGTAACTAAAGCATCTGTGCATTCTCTGTATTTTTAAGTCCAAGTAATTGTGTTTAATTCATTCTCATCTGTGTAGCTAAATATTAAATCGGTATGTGCTTGCAATTCATCTTGAATGGCTGTTATGATTAGTTTAGGTGCTGCGATGAAAATGTCATCTACATACCTGCAAAAAATTATTCCAGGTGTCTGTTCCTGGAATTTCAATATAATCTGTTTTTCAAAACAACCAATTATAATACTAGATACAAAGCCACTTATTGGCAGTCCCACAGGCCATCCATTATTCATTTTATACCATTTGTTCTCAAAAGTCGCGAGTATATTCTCATCTAACCATTTCATAAAGTCAATGATAAATTCAATCTTTTGTTCCGGACAGTGATTATTTTGAAGCTCTTCTTTGATTATTCTAATTGATCCTCTTCTGTATATTGATTCATAGAGTTAAGATATATCCATGGCTGCTATTTTAAATCTGTCATTAATGGCTATCTTTAATTAAATCAACAAGCTCAAAAGAAGATTTTATTGTGTACTCACCAAATCCTATTAAATCTATTAGCCATGAGTTTATTAATTTTGCTGTGTTTGCATAATGTACACCTCCAAAGTTAAGCATTAGTCTTAATGGCATCCCTTGTTTATGCATTTTAGCATTTGCAAACATCCATGGTTGTGATGTGGCAGATGGATAAATTTTATTATATTCAGCTTGATTGATCCCTTTATTTTTATGCTTGCATAAGATCAAAGAGATAAACTTTTCTCTGTTCATTTTATTATTAAATTCAGCTGTTAAATCAAAGCCTAATTTTGAATTTTTACTCTCATTTTTTCTTTATATTTCTCTTCATCCATTATTACAAAGCGATTGCCTTTGACCTCTTTAAGGCAAATAATTTTATTTTCATTAAAGGACATGCCCTCAAGCAAACTGTGGAGCAGTATATTACGGTGAGACTCGGGCCACTATAAACAATAGAGTGGCTCAACACAAATACTTATACAAAAGAGTATTGAGCAGAAATGAAGGTAGCTCACTGTTTGTGGACCACCAAAAAATGGCTAATCATGAATTTGAACCTGCAAGTGCTACAATAATTTCCACTGAGAGGAGTGACATCAAAAGGAAGATTAAGGAGGCATGGTATATAGCAAGAGATATGAAGGGAATAAACAGGAAGGAAACATGCTTTTCTATTTCAAAGAGATGGACAATATAAATGATCTTGCATAGATTTGCATAAATTATTATGTTTGAAGGCTATGAATATGGAGATGAAAGCTCTGAAAGTGCTTAGCCTTAAGAAATATTATTAAGAATTTAATTTCACTATATACGTCAAGCAAATTAAATCTTACATAGTTGTTAATGGTGAAGAAAAATCTGAAATTATAATACTTATTATAAATAATGTTTACAATAATAGAAATCTAATGTGTTATAAAAGTAGATTTTTTTTTTTTATTAAAATAAAGCAATCAAGTGGTTCCAATTAGAAGTTAGTCTAAACAAAAATAATATTAAATTTTTTTTTTTCTCTTTTTTTTGTAGTTTTATGGTTATATTTATAATACTTATTGTAAATTATGCTTATAACTTAAAAAATCAAATTTGGAAACATTAAAATATTTTTCTTAGGAGTTTCATCAAATACCAGTTGTAGTGTTCACATTATAAAACTGCATTGTAGCATTGCACATTAAGAATATGAATTAATTTAATCAACTTGATAGATTTTTTGATAGAAATACAGTTTTAGAAGTTGAAACCCAACTCAGACTTAAATATCTTGTTGTTGCGTTTAACAAATTAGTTGTTATAAAAGCATAACTACAACTAAATAATTTGCATATAAAATTATCATATAAAAGTGAGATAGAGATTTTCTGACACTATAACAAATTAGTGTAAAAATTTCACTTAAGAGTTATTCCATAAGATTTTGAAAATATAATAGAAATTGTAAGATTTATTTACTATATTCTGCTTGTTAGTTGTTTTTTTTTTAAAGAAATTTATTCTGTAAATTATATTTGTTAATAAGTTACATTATAATTGTTCAGATTGATTTGCAGAATGCAGGTCCAACAACGACCATGCAGACTCCACTGTATTTTGGGGCAATTGAATGATCTCTTTTTTTGATTTTGTTTATTGTTTTCATGAATATGTAGCCTTTAGGGTCTTCTGCCTGCTCCATTACTATCTTGCACCTGAGATACCAGAGCGCATAATTGAAAAAACTTCTTATGGATAAGATATTTTGCATTTAGGTTTTATGCCTAATTTGTAATTAATAGCCTGTGGATGTTTAATCTGGTGCATCTCATGATGATATGGTTAATTGATTCTTCTTTTTTCCCACACATTTGACATATTGGTTCAATTTTCTATTCTATCTCTTGGAGGCTACTCTTTTATTCCCTCCCAATGCACTACTTGTTTAATCATTCTATTTTCCATGGATATCCTCTCATTAGATTGAATAATTGTTTCTTGATCTGGTCTCTCCTCTCCATTAGAAAGAGATCACTCGGAACAAGAGTCCTGAAAGTTCTCAAATTCATAATTGGTACCTTTAGGGATTTCATCTTGGTCTTGAAACCTATTTGGGTAACTGGGTTGGTGTCTAATGTTGTGAGCTAACCATTCATTAGGTACTTTTCTTGTAGTTTGGGGGTTGAGCTTGAGCCATCCCTTTTTCTTCTTTTCATTTCAACTTCTGGGTCAATCTTCTTGATTGGTGTCGGAAATTGTGCACCTTGCTCCATTGCATGATCACTTCTTCTGTCTGTATTGTCTTCATCCAAACTGTTATTATTGGAGCATTGTGATTTCTCTTTTTCTTGCTCCTTATATGATTTGATGCTTGGATTATTTCTTCATCTAGCTTGTAGAGTCAATCTGATCTCCAACTGTAGTATTATCTGAATCACATTCTTTCCTTTCTATATCTTCTTCTAGAGATTACTTTGTTACAGTGCTAGTCAGATCTTGGTTTGTTTGAATTTCATTCTTTGTGCTGTCTTGTTTTGGCATGCCTGTATTCATCAGGTCATTCAGCGGGCCTGTTTTACTCATAGTGGAGTTGTTGGATGACTCTTCTATTCTTTCTTTAGTATTTATCAGGTTCAAGTTGCTTGTGTTTATTTTCATTGGTGTAGAGTTGCCAGTTGTGTTTTCTACAGTATTTTTAGGGTCTTCTTTTGTTTGCATTTGTTTTTTTTTCACATTTATAGGTCCTGTTTTTTCTGATCCCGCAATTCATGCATATTTTAGCCATGCAGTCTTTAATAAAATGATTCTCTCTATACAGTAAAAGCATTGTGGTTGAACCCCACAGAAAGTTACCACCATCGGAGATCCCCCTAGAGTAAATCACCATTGGAATATCGGTGAGTCCCACATCTCGCAGCAGAGATATATTAAATGATGCTGTGTTTGTTAAAATTTGACCTTGAGACCTATAGTCATACCAGTATCTGAATCCAGAAACTGATCCGTATTTGGTCAACATTTTTTCCAACTCAGGCTCATCAAAATTTATTAGGCAGTTTTTAATTTTTTCATTGAATATTATAGATCGATTCATGTCTATTATGCAAATGTATTTATTGTACAGAGACTTGATTGTATTTCTGAAGCAATTGTGCTGTGTCCATGAATTAAATTCCACTATTATATATCTGTCATTTGGGTGTGTGTGAATTCTATAAATGGTAGCATGTATTTCCTTTTCGATTAACATGGTGTAGAATTTTTCAAGGGGGAATTTGTATAGATTTCATTGCAGATCTGTAATTGCTAATATTAGTGATTTTTCATTTGAATAATTTAAAAAAGATTTGAGCAATAAGTCAGGAATAGAAAGTTTCCCCATTGGTTTGGCTGCTTTCATTCACATTCTCTGTTAGTTTTAATTCCTCCAGATAATTAAAGTCTATCATATCTAAAATTGGAATGGCTTGTTCGTTTTTATTAGGATTTTTGTTAATTTGGAAGGTTTTATTATTTTTGACAGCATTGGAATATGATTTTACATTGATACTCAAGTTGTGCTCTGATGTCTCATTTGTACTTTGGTTTTGATGAAGGGAATTCTCTCCAGTCTTTTTTTTTTGTGTGTGTGTGTTTTGTATCGTTAATTTCATCTAGTAACCATTTTTCAATGTTAAACTGTTTATTAATGATATTACTGCATTTGTTGCTCTCTAGTGATTTTGAATCATTGATGTTTTTCTCTTCTGCATTATTTTTGCTAAGTTTTATTTTTATTGTACTAGGATTATGGCTTGAATTATTTTTAATTTCATTATTTTTTGAGGTTTCTTCATTTTCAACATTTGAATTTCTTTCACTATTATTTTCTAGATTTTTAGATTTATTATTAATAGTGATTTTGTCAATTTCTGGTGGTTCTCCCTTTATATTACTTTTATATTTGTGTTTATTTGGGTTGGTTGTATTATTTTCTTTAGTGTAATTATTTTGTGAATCATCTTTCATGTCATTTTCTTCTGGAAATTGTTTAGGTTTAGTTTGTTGATGTTTTTTTTTATCATTTTTGGGTTTTGTGGAGGTCTTAAAAAATCTAGTTTCATTGTCTTCCATATTGGATTTTTTAGCATTGCTTCTAATTTTCTTGCTTTTTGCAGACATGAGGTTTTAGTAATTTCTCCTTGCTCAGAAATTATTAGAAAAAGTACTTGCCCAAAGGTTGTGCCAATTTTCTGATTTCTGACTCCCCAAACATTTTACAAAATTTGACTTCAGTGTAGAGCTTTATTCAGTAGATGTTGTACTACTAGTGCCACATGTTTTTGCTGCTTGTTAGTTATTCTCATACGGATATATTATTGCAAGGCACATCTTTATTTGATTGAGTAAATAATGTCATATATTCATAAAAAAAGTATTCTATGCCTAAATTTGAATATGGCCTGAACATGAGAGGTAAATTTCATTTATGTGATAAAGAATATTTAAAGACTGAAGAAATGCAGTATTGTTTTTACTGGTAGTATATAAATGAGAATAGAATTTAATGAAGATCTACAATTACATAAAATATTTACATCCATCAGAAAGAAAAATTTGGCCTAGAAATTATGAAAGCCTTCCAAAGTATCTGACAAGTAAATATGATGTATGTGAGCACATTTGTGATTCTCTAATTGATTTATATAGTCATTGCAAAATTCATTTTTATTCATAACAGTCTATTTTCCACAATTTTTACTTTTTTTTTTATATTGCATATGTATTTTTATGTAGATATTTAGTTTCTATTATATTTTTATTCTATATGTCTTTAGAAATAAATAAAAAAATGTAATACAAATTTTATATATATAAAGAATTTAAAGCTTTTAATGCTTTAGTTGCAAATTTTCCATTTTAAATTATGATAGCAAAATATAAATATTTAAAAATAAAAGCATTTACAAATATTTATTTCTATTTTTAAAGTAAAATAATCAAATGACTTATTATTCAGAAGTTCAAACCCCAGCATTTTGACAATTAAGCCATGATCAATGAATCTCGAAATCCAGATTCTGCTACTCTATGAGTACATCAAGTCACATAGAACACATGATTATAATTTTGAAATAAATAAAAAACTTACCTTTTTAACTTCATTTCATTTATAACAGTGCTTCCTTTTAGAATAATTAATTCCTGCCTAAGTCTTTGTAAACTCAATATTTTTGTCTAATTTTAGTTTCCATTTTAATTTTAAATAAAAATTAATTTTCACAAGGAAACCTGTGGACAGAAGAAACACAAGCAACTTATCTAGCCAAACCGTATTAGAAACAGGAAAGAATTAACTCTGATCTTTATCTTTCTGTGTTTTCTTTACCGTTACTTATAAATAACCATAAAAGATAATTGTCTTTTTTGATATTTTAAGTTTATTGTAACATGTATATGTTCTAGTTACATTGGTAAGTTGAATTGTAAATTGAAAAGAATTCATGAACATGAATTTTTGTATAAAAATTTATAATATTCTGTAAATTGGTATTTATGTAAAAATTATATCTTAAAATATTGGATAAATTATAGTTAATTTAGCTCTCGACAATTCAGTAACACATTTATTTAATTTTGAGCAGATAACATAATAATACAGTACAGTAAATAAATTAATAATAATATATGATTCAGAAAACTTGTGACCATAATTAGTCTGATCATTAATATTAAAATGTAATGTAATGTAATCATCTTTTTCTGTTTTGAGCTTCAGATAATTTATTTTGCATTTTGTCTCTGTTGTATTCTCAACTGAGGAGATTAGAACAAACAAATATATATCTTTCACAAGTAAAATAAAAAAACATACAGGTCACAATGAGTCAATAACAAGAGGAGTAATTTAACTTTAGTTTAATGCAAACAGTTACAGATAAATAAAATGAAATTAATATACATATTTTGAACTAAATTTACACTTAGCTGATAAGTTACACATCTACGAAAGCTGATATGCATGTGCAAATAAATATTTTTACATGTAATATACTTTGCTGTATAACTCATAAAACTACTAATATATATAATCTTACATAAGATTCTATTTTTAGTTTACCCATCTTTACAATCTACGTCACTCCTATGAGGCTATTACAAGCATAAAGTCAGGGTGATCTTTAGAGTCCTACACTGCTCTATCACTACCAAGGACTGATTTTCTGGGATACAATATCTAATGATGTCTTCCATTACTTATCTTGACTGTCTGCTTCACTTTCAAAGTCTGAACAATCTTGAAGCTATGTCCTCCATCACAAAAAAAAGTTGATTCTTTGTTTTCTCTATTATTTGTATATGAGCTTGTCTCCATTATATTTTTTAGAATAGAGTAGTTATAACAAGAGTGATGTTATTAGATTTCATTAGCAATAATTAATTTGACTCTAATTGGCATGTTAATTATTTTTTTAAAAATGGTTCTTATTGTTTCAAATCCTATTAATTATTTTTAATTTAATTCGGAATCTTTCATGAATAACTTGTTTACATTTTCTATTAACAAAATTAACCGGTCTTATATTTTTTTAAAAATAGAATATTTACACTTTTATTATTTTAATTTTTTATATGCTTATTATTTCACTATTAATAACTTAGTTGTATTGTATATACTAAATTTTGTTATATACATATTATACAATCTGACATCTAGGGGTTAAGGATTTACATTATATTTATCTAAGGGAAGAAATTTTATACTTTAATACATTGTTTATTCAATTAATTCTTAGAAACCATTAAAAAATTTACATAGTTTGCCCCATTAAATAAAATTTTTTAGGCACTTTCCCAATATATCATAATCAACAGGTATTATTGATATAATGAAATTTATTAAGAGTTAAATATTTTGGCGCACAATAGTATTTTTTTAAAAAATTCTGTTTTTTAATAATTTTTTTTTGGGATTTAGATCGATTTGTAATTAAAGTGAGCCACAGGCTTGCATTGGAAAACAATCTTTAATCATATTGGATAATATGATCAATTATGAGTTTTTAGCTAGATAACTAACCCCAAAATAGTCTAAATCCAAGAGAAAGCAGATTAGTAAAATATATAAAAAGATAATATCAATATTTAAAAAATATCTATAATATTGGTATTAAAAAATATTCGGATGGCCTTATTACATGAGATGGCATCAGAATCAATCCTAGGATCCTACATTCCAGAGTTTGACACTATCACATGCTAAACTGAACAGACTATGCCAATATTTATAAAATACGATTGATAAATGAAACTATCTACCATACTATTGTTGTCCAACATGTGGCAGAATTACTGTAATTATTATGAGGCAGTATTTTTTAAAGAAGTTTATTTTTAAATAAATTGTTAATAATATGCCATTTTTTATTATTATATAAATTAGAATATTTGAGCAAACCACTATAAATATCTTGATCAGATTATAACTACAGATGGAAATAGAATTAAATTGTTTGGAATGCTTGTGATAGAAATAATTTAATATTAAAAGGAAATTTAGCTATGTGTTTGAAAAGGAAGATTTTTAATAAATGTGTATTACACGTTCTTGCTTATGGATCTATGTTTTGGAAATTTAAAAGATCAATATAGAGACTTCAGAGTACTCAACAAAGTATGGAGAGATGTATATTAGGAATAAAAAGAAGAAATTGAAAATGAAATACATGGGAGAGAGAATAAACAATTGTTACTGACATTATTGAAAGAATTAAAAAACTGAAGGGGATTTGGGTTGGACATATTATTCAAAGAGATGTTATTAGGTGTATAGTTGAACTCTTAAACTGGATTCGAAGAGATTGTAAATGATCTAGAATAAGATCATATGTGAGGTGGATGAATGAAATGAAGTGTTCTGGGGTGATGTGGAGAAGAGAGGCTAGAGATTGGAGAAGATGGTTTGAAGAAATCTTCATTCTGCAATTGACTGATAATGGCTGAAATTGATGATAATGATTTAAATAAAAGTTATTTTCTTGAAAGGAATCAGTTACTATAACAGTTTTAATAGTGGTAGCAGTGGTCAACTCTATTAGGAAAGTACCAATTTTTATTGATATAGTATATAATTTTTTAAACTATATTTTGAACAACTAAATAAAGTAATTATCATTTAAATTAAAAATATTTACATTCAGTATTAATAATTATGCGCTTTTAACGCTCGTTAAAGAAGTTATATTTATTAATGATTTATTTAAAGCTTAGCGCTTTCAAAGTTTCATGGCTTCATACTCATAGCTGTGTGCAGTTGATAGTGATGAGGGGAAGTATTCAAATTTATGATAATTAGTTATATGTTTCAGTATTTTATTTAAAATATTGTTGAATTAGTTTGTCCATCTTTTTGAAATGGTGAAATAGGTGTATTTCTAACTTTAGGCTGATTTGGTAATCTAAATATTTTCATTTACATATAAATTTTGTAATGTGGTAACATAGTGCCCCTATTGGTGAGGCACTTTTGTGCAGGGCGCACTTGCAGATAGCAATCTGAAGTATTATTTTTAGCCTATTGTGCTTCAATATCTAAATTCATTTTCTAATTAAAAAATTAACAAAATATTTAAATTGGCTCACATTTTCAAATAATAACTAACTATTCAAGCTAAAAAGTTATTGAAGATTTTTTTTACATCACTGGCCAATAAAGGATTTGAGTTTATTTGAACATTAATTATTAAACGAAAATCTTTATATATTGTATTCAAAATATTAAATACATTCTATATATCACCTTTTCAAGAGCCAAAATATAGCACAATCATCTGCATATTGTAAATCTGAAAGTAAAATAATGTTCTTATTTTTGTTTATAATTAATTCAAATTAAAAATTTTATCAAATCTGTATCTCATCTTGATTCCTGATTCATGAAATTGCCAGTAAATAATTCTAAAAATCACCATCATAAACACTGAATACAAATAATGACTAATTTCCTTATCACCAGTTTTTAAGTGCTTTAGATTTTTCCACTTGTAGTAATACTGTGTTTCCCCAAAAATAAGCCCTACCATGATTTTTCCGAATGGTTATAAGCTCCAGTTAAGATCGTCAGATAGATGGTCAGTGGACATAATGAATTATAAAATAATGAATATAAAAACATACAATTAATGCTTTAAATAAATGTAATATAAATTATATGGATCTTTTGTATTTTCCCATTGACAAATTTCAACAAATGTAATTCTATCTGTATAGAGAAACAATTTATCTACCACAAATCAATATATCGGACAATTTATAATTTCATTTATATGTTTTTAGGTATTTATTTTATTTAATACTTAGATTTAAAATGCTTGATTTAGTTTTAGAATTTCATCATGGTAGCTTTTAAATATTCAAGATAAAAATAAAATTAGTTTGATTTTTTAAATATATATTTTTTCCTACTAAAAGATTTTATTAAAATAATGGAAGTGATTTTAATAAAAGTTTAGCTTAAGTTAAATCATCAATCTTTCTTCTTAAGAAATTTTTTTAAAAAGAATACCCAAGCAGGGCTATTACCAGCTATTTGAAAAATGCTTGATAAGAGATGGATGTACCATAGTTGTGTCATTATATGAATCATCGTAATTCAATACGCTGCCATATGTGCTTAATGTGACATATGAAATACAGAAACTTTTTCGAATTTTTATGCTTGTATTTTTTTTTATTGAAAGTCTTCAAAAGAAAAAAAAGATTTATTATTAAATGTCAATAACTTTTGTATTAATTTCATAAATGGTTTTAACTCTTTTAAACTGCTACTTTTAACATTATTTTGCCGATTTTACCATTATTTTTTCAAGAAAAATGTACTGAATAACCTTTAGAATTTTTTCACAACTAATAAATCATTTTGAGAGTTCCCAATATCTTTGTTTTGAATTTCGAAGTGAAAACTAATGTTTAGAATCTTTTAATGTTATTTTGCTGATATTATCATTATTTTATAAAGAAAATTGTTATAAATAATCTTTAAATTTTTTTTACAACTAATAAATCAGTACAACATTGAAATAAGAACCTGCCTTTGCTCTGATTGGTTGTTTCTTTTTCTCTACACAAGAAAGTGTCTATCCATGATTTTAGCAGTTCTGATATTTTCGTTTTGATTTTCAAAGTGAAAATATATATTTAGAATCTTTTTTATACATTTTTTTTTTTTTCAGAAAATATTTATGAAAATATTAATTATTTTAGAAAAATATTTCAGATTTTAATAGAAAATTTACTTTTACATGAAAACAAATTGACAAAAAAATTACAACGTTTGGTTGCAATTTATAATTAGATGGCAAACGTGTTTTATGTTTGTTGCTACAGATTATTTTCATCAATTATAAATAGAAATTAATTTTTTAAAAAAACTTTTGTTTAATAATCTGAAAAATTATTAATTTTCATTTTAGAGAAGGTTTTTAATCAAAAAGGGGAAAAAATTACTGGTAACGTTAAATATCAATACTGTATTTTAAAATGTTTTTTTTTTCCTTTGGGAAAAAAAAGTGTTACGGTATTTACACTTAAAAAAAAAGTCTTTGTAATGTAAAGAATATATGTATAATTTTGCATGGATTTTGTAGTCTTGGAAAGATATATCTAAAGAAATTATCAAAAAAATCTTTCTTAATATGTTGCTCTGCTAATAATTTAAATGGTCTGAAGATGATGGCTGCTAGTGGAATAGTGAAGAGAGAATTCAAGTTCTGAAAGTGAAGACGTAGAAATTAAAAGTATGTCTGAAGAAGATTTGCAATAAATTAGGTGAGCTTATTGTATTTATATTAGTTCCCTATCTATTTAAGTAAATAAAAATGTTTTTTATTTTTCAATAAAAACATCGTTTAAAAATTTTTTTTCCCAATTTTTCGAGCTTAAAATGCTACTGCTCCTTAAATTTGGGGGTGTAGTATTTGTCTAAGCACTTTTTGATTTTGTAAAAGCAGTATTATTCATTTTGTATTTCACATTCACTTTCAAATAAAATAATAATGGCTTTCTATATTCTTTTTTTTTTTAAAAAAATAAAAGTACTCTTATAATCTAAGATCTTGACACAGGAGTTCCCTTTTAAAATGTTTCTATGAATCTTTTTTGTCATAGTTTGCAAAGCATTTACTATATAACTTCTAATATCTTACTTCACAATAAGTTTAATAGAAAGCGATTAAGAGTTTTGACTTATATTTTAATGTTTTAGTATAATTTATACAAATGGTTATATTATTTTAATATACACTTATTGCAATATTTTTGTATTATAATTTTCATTACATATAATTATATACACATCTTTTCACTTCTTTTTCTTTTTAAATTATAGCTCCATGATAATAAATATATAAATTCAACATTCCTTTTCTTTTTAAAACTTGTTTTTATTCCAACTATAATTTTCTTTCTCCTTCCAATACAACGTTTCAGCTACATTCTGTAGTCATTATCAAGTTTCCTTAAAAAATAATAATAATAATAAAATAAATAAATAAAAATAAAAAACAAAAATAATAACACAAATAAATAAAATATTAATACATTCCAAATATATAATATTCAATTAAAACCATAATATTATTATAATCTACAAATACAATTATTTACCTCCTTCCCTATCTTTAATTATTTCTTTTAAATTACCTTTATAAATTAATACTCTTCTTATATAAATTTATTATCTTTTCTCTAAATCTTTACCCATTAACATTCTTTTTATAATCCCCCCCCCCCCTTTTATTTTTATATATTATTCTTATATTATCTTATTTTTTATCTCTATTTATTAACATTCTATTTAATACTGGTTTATACTGATCTATATATATACTTCCTCTTTTTTAATTCTCTCTTTGCGTTACAAATTTTAAAGAGAGAATAAAAAAAGAGGAAGTATATATAGATCAGTATAAACCAGTATTAAATAGAATGTTAATAAATAGAGATAAAAAATAAGATAATATAAGAATAATATATAAAAATAAAAGGGGGGGGGGGATTATAAAAAGAATGTTAATGGGTAAAGATTTAGAGAAAAGATAATAAATTTATATAAGAAGAGTATTAATTTATAAAGGTAATTTAAAAGAAATAATTAAAGATAGGGAAGGAGGTAAATAATTGTATTTGTAGATTATAATAATATTATGGTTTTAATTGAATATTATATATTTGGAATGTATTAATATTTTATTTATTTGTGTTATTATTTTTGTTTTTTATTTTTATTTATTTATTTTATTATTATTATTATTATTTTTTAAGGAAACTTGATAATGACTACAGAATGTAGTTGAAACGTTGTATTGGAAGGAGAAAGAAAATTATAGTTGGAATAAAAACAAGTTTTAAAAAGAAAAGGAATGTTGAATTTATATATTTAATTTTCATTACAATATTTGTTACTATATCAATTTTAACTTCTGAATATATTAAATGGTTAATTAACATTATAGTTTTATTTTATTAATGGATATATATATATTATGATAATATTGTTTTTGTTGCTTGAATGGAATTCTCATTGAATCAAAATTATTAAACAAGGTGAAGAAATGAGATCTGTAAATAAGTATTTTGTATGCTTCTTTTTTTAAATTGCAGAAAAATCTCCTTTGAAGTATGAAGATTGGCTATCTTAATATATATCTGAGCACTTATTGCATATATGTGTAGAGATGATAATCTGGACCAACTGATGATTGCTGGTTTAGCATGAAATAAGTACATTGGTGATTATTTATCTTTTCAGTATATATGTGTTCAAGTGTATCAGTGTTATGAGATAGAGTGGAGAGTGGTGGGTAGTGTAAAAGTCTGTGCTCATATACCCTATATATTACATATATTGATACAGGTATATAATAAACCTGTATTTCAGTTATTAACATAGTATAGATGTCTGCCCATCCCTTGTACATGTATTAAATGGATTATGTCCTGTACATGAAGGGTCAGATTGACTTTAGGTCAACATGGGTGTGATGAGAATTTCGGCCTAAGGATGGCTGAGCATTTCCATCATCATATTTACAATTGGATGGACGGTTGAAGGGTTGGAGTCTGGAGTGGATTGAAGCCTGTCCATTGAAATATGAAAATTGGATATCTTAATATATATCTGAGCACTTATTGCATATATGTGTAGAGAAGATAATCTGGACCAAAATGATGATTGCTGGTTTAGCATGAAATACGGTTTGTGATTATTTATTTTTTCACTATATATGTGTTCAAGTGTATCAGTGCAATGAGATAGAGTGGAGAGTGGTGGGTAGTGTGAAAGTCGTGTGCTCATATACCCTATATATTACATACATATTTTTGTAGAGAATGTTATTAATATTTTAAATGTCTTTTCTTATAAATCAGAAAATATAAATTTTAAGTGGATTTTCACAACTTCATTTGATTTAACTTTTTTTTATAAATTATTCATGTTGTGTATGAATTTTTTTTTTATGAAACCCAAAAAGGAAGGTGTATTTAATATGTGTGTCTTTATATTATTTCTTTTGGTAGTTATGATTTACACCACATGTTGCCACAGGGTGACGCTGCAGTACCATCAACAACCGGTAAGAAGCCTGCAAGTGATAAATAAAATTTTCAAAAATGGCTGAAATCGTCGATGGGGAAAAAAAAATTAAAAAATCACACTAAAATCGTTGATGGGAAAAAAACACTAAAATCATTAAAAAATGCCCGAGGCAATCAAACAAATATATCGAAAGTACAAAGTATAAAAAAAAATAATTAAAAAATGGAAATAAAACACTCAAATCATAAAAAACAAATGCCCGAGGCAAACAAACAAATAATCGATGGAAAAATAAAAAAAAAAAGCCCTGAAACAAGGCAAACATATAAATGACCCCCCCTCCCAATAAAGAATTTCTAACCAAAAGTAGTTGAAACGGACAAATTGAAATGTCTAAATCACACAAATCCTTCTAATATACAAAGTAAATTAATAAAAAAATAAAGAAAAGGTTATGAAATTCGAATTACAGCAAAAATAGTAAAACTATAATGAAAATGTCTAAAAAAGTAATGAATTTCACTTACTGATAATGGAGGACAGGGTAGTATTCCAAAAAATATACACTAAATTTCATCAGTTTAAATAAAGAAATAAAAGACTTTCTAAAAAGCAATAAGAACATTACACCAGAGAGGTTCTAATTGTCTCCCAAAACTTTATCAAATTAATTTTTTCTCTGCTTTCAAATTATGTAAAAGCATCAAAAATAAGTACTTTACAAAAAGATTCTAAAGCATTAATTAATATATATTAAAAGGCAATAATAAATGTACACATGAACTTATATTTATCAAATTAATTATATTCTGCTTTCAAATTATGGAAAAGCATTTAAATATTTTAAAAATAGATTTAAAGAAATCTTCAAAAAAAATTTTTACCAAATTTTTTTCAACGCTGACTTGTAGCACGTTTTTTTCAGTCTTCTTGCAGCCGTAAGTAATAAAATTCAAATTTTCCTGCTCATGGAGCTTTTTTTCAAACAGATTTCATTTAGCACACTTAAGTAATAACAACAGATTTAGTAAAGGTCCTTATTTGGTTTTAAAAAATAAAACAAAGATAGTACAAATTAGCCAGCAGACTTTTTTACAGAAATAAATCCGTACATATTTATCAATTAAAGATTTAAAAAGAGAATCTAATTACAGTTCTATACATTACACGTCACAGTTTAGTTTTGCAAAAAAAAAAAAAAATAGACAAAAAAAAAAAGTTGAAATGTTTAGACTTCGATGCAAAATCATTGGTAGTAACAAATTAAGTAAACAAAAAAATAAAAATAATCACAACAACTTCTATTTGTAGCAGTACAAATTATTGAATATGTCATAATAAAAATAAACAGATATTTTAAGGCTCACTAAAATAATTTTATGTATTTGCGTTTTATATATATATTAAGGCTCGCTAAAATAATTTTACTTATTTGCGTTATATATATTAAGGCTCGCTAAAATAATTTTACGTATTTGCGTTATATATATTAAGGCTCGCTAAAATAATATTACGTATTTGTGTTATATGTATAGCCTTAAAATTAACTAAACAAAAAATAAAAATAATCTCAACAACTTCTATTTGTAGCAGTACAAATTATTAAATGTCATAATGAGAAATTATTTTATATAGCGCTGTTTTTTATGTAATAGTAATATTAGCGATTAAGCCAATGCACATGCGCTTTAAAGATAAATTATAAATGAATACTCAAATTTTCGCTAATATTACTATTAAATATGTCATACTAAAAATAAAGATATTTTAAGGCTATTGATATATATAATGCAAATACGTAAAATTATTTTAGTGAACTTTAATATATATATAATGCAAATACGTAAAATTATTTTAGCGAGCCTTAATATATATAACGCAAATACGTAAAATTATTTTAGCGAGCTTTAATATATATAACACAAATACGTAAAATTATTTTAGCGAGCCTTAAAATATCTGTTTATTTTTATTATGACATTTAATAATTTGTACTGCTACAAATAGAAGTAGTTGAGATTATTTTTATTTTTTGTTTAGTTAATTTGTTACTAACAATGATTTTGCATCGAAGTCTAAAAATTTCAACTTTTTTTTTGTCTATTTTTTTTTTTTTCAGAACTAAACTGTGATGTGTAATGTATAGAACTGTAATTAGATTCTCTTTTTAAATCTTTAATTGATAAATATGTACGGATTTATTTCTGTAAAAAAGTCTGCTGGCTAATTTGTACTATCTTTGTTTTATTTTTTAAAACCAAATAAGGACCGTTACTAAATCTGTTGTTATTACTTAAGTGTGCTAAATGAAATCTGTTTGAAAAACAGCTTCTCCATGAGGCAGGAAAATTTGAACTTTATTACTTAGGGCTGCAAGAAGACTGAAAAAACGTGCTACAAGGCAGCGTTGAAAAAAATTAGGTAAGAATTTTTTTTGAAGATTTTTTTAAATCTATTTTTAAAATATTTAAATGCTTTTCCATAATTTGAAAGCAGAATATAATTAATTTGATAAATATAAGTTCATGTGTACATTTATTATTGCCTTTTAATATATATTAATTAATGCTTTAGAATCTTTTTGAAAAGTAACTTATTTTTGATGCTTTTACATAATTTGAAAGCAGAGAAAAAATTAATTTGATAAAGTTTTGGGAGACAATTACAACCTCTCTGGTGTAGTGTCCTTATTGCTTTTTAGAAAGTCTTTTATTTCTTTATTTAAACTGATGAAATTTAGTATATTTTTTTTGAAAACTATTCCATCCTCCATTATCAATAAGTGAGGTTCCTTACTTGTTTAGACATTTACATTATAGTTTTACTATTTTTGCTCTAATTCGAATTTTATGGCCTTTTATTGATTTTTTTTTTATTACTTTTTTATATTAGAAGGATTTGTGTGATTTAGTCATTTCAATTTGTCCGTTTCAACTACTTTTGGTTAGAAATTCTTTATTGGGAGGGGGGGTCATTTATACGTTTGCCTTGTTTTAGGGCTTTTTTTTTTTTCCGATTATTTGTTTGTTTGCCATGGGCATTTGTTTTTTATGATTTGAGTGTTTTATTTCCATTTTTTTTATTTTTTATAATTTGTACTTTCAATATATTTGTTTGATTGCCTCAGGCATTTTTTATGATTTTAATGTTTTTTTCCCATCGACGATTTTAGTGTGATTTTTTTTTTCAATGGACGATTTTAGTGTGATTTTTTAATTTTTTTTTTTTCCCATCGACGATTTCAGCCATTTTTGAAAATTTTATTTATCACTTGCAGGCCTCTTACCGGTTGTTGATCATACTGCAGCGTCACCCTGTGGCAACATGTGGCGTAAATCATAACTACCAAAATAAATTATTTCATAGTGTCATAGTATTTCTATTTGTTATTGTTTATTTAGTTCTATGGATCAATGGCATTTTGTTACAAGCTTAAGTGCAATTGTATTAGGGACAAGGTCCTTGAATAAATGTTTTGTTCTACTATTTTGTTATTTTGAATTATTTTTGATTTGTACTGTGAGTGTGCTAATGAGATTCCTGTGATTGTTGAAAATAAACGTGCATCTTGTGAAACATAGTGCATATATTAAAAAAGATCATGCCCTGATGTATGCATAGCTTCCTGACCGAAAGTTAAATAATTGTTGGATGTTGTTATACTTTTTTTTATTAATAGCTCTAATGTCAAGTTACAAAATTTTGCTAATGAGATACATTTAAGAAAAATATTTTGTTTTTTTATGGTTCAAGCTAATATAGATTATATAAATCTACTTTTTTATAGTTTCTTTTTGCTTTATGAAAATAAATTAGTAAGCAGAGCATTTCATGTTGGATTTTCTAAGAAAGTAGAAATATTTTGATTCAAGAACCAGAACCGAAATTTTCTTAGTTGTTTATTGTTTAATTTTAGGGTGGCTTTTTTTTCTGGGGTAGGATGAAGTAAGTTAAATATTTCCCAGTATATTTCATCATTTGAATTAAATACACATATAGTTTAATCATTTACACATTAATCATTTGCATAATTTATTATATTAAAAAATTATAACTTACATAGAATCAAATTGATTAAATTTCTACCTATATGTGTAAGGATTTTTGTTGTAATTTCCACCTGATCAGATTATATTTCATCTTCCACACATTTATATAAAGCAAATAAAATATGATTTATATAAAAGTAAGATTCTAGCTTATTCTAATTTGTGATTAGTGTTAAGGGCATGGTTTAACTGATAAAGGGATTTTCTTGAACTGATCCTGTGAATATTGTGTTGTCATAGTTTACAACTTAGACGTTATCTATTATATATATATCATCTAATATCTTATTTTACAGTGAGAGTTCATTAAATTAGAGCGATAATGATTAAATTCTTGTATCCATCATGGCTGTTAATATTGTATTGTCATGTTTACAACTTAGAAGTTATCTATTATATATATGTCATCTAATATCTTATTTTACAGTGAGAGTTCATTAAGTTAGAGAGATAATAATTAACTTCTTGTATCCATCATGGAATAGTGAAATGAAGAATCACCTGAGTGGATGGATGGGAATACGAGCCAATCAACTTCAGGGATTGAAACAATGAATGAACTCAGTGCAAATTGGATCAAGAGGACTTCAATTTATTCTTGAAGCTTCATCTGTGCACAAACACATAAACTGGTGCAGAATGTTGCCACATGTGCAGGGACTTCAAGTGTGGAAAGCTGGCCTCCGAATGTGGGAACACTCACATAGGACTTCTTACAGGTTATATTGATCTACATCATTATTTATATATGCCTTAGGGCCTTATATAAAATAATCGTATATATGTAAATAGTTAACACGCTATTAATTATCATTCATTAAACTCCCAAATATTAACTGTTTAGTGGTAGTTTGTACTTTTGGGGTGACCTCTTAGATTCATCGGTCTGCAGATCATGCAGATCAGTAGTCTCACTCCTGACCTTGCTGCTAGTGAACAATTTAATTGACAGCTAGCAGTAATTGGCGCAGTCACAGTCGTGATTCGAGCTCTTAATCAATTATTATTAAATGGTTAAATTTAGGTAAAGGAAAGATTAGGCAATGCAAGTAGCAATCGGTGAATTTGACATCAGTGAGCCAAGTAGTTGGCCCCTGTACATTCAACATGTGGAAAAATACTTATTCATTAATAAAGTTAAAGATAATAAATATAAGATTGCTTCATTATTATGCTTTGCTGGGAAAGGAGTTATTGAGATAGCCAACAGGCTCACTGAACCTCTAACTCCTGAAGATTGTTCGTACGATCAGGTTAAAGATCGTTTGTCAAATCACTTTAATTCCCAACCCTCTAGGCATGTTTCTGGATTGCAATTCTGAGGTCGGTACCAAGGTAGGGATGAAAATGTAAAAGATTACGATAGTGCTCTTCATAATTTAGCAAAGAATTGCATCTATGGATCTTGCCTAGTCAAAGCCCTTCTGGAATAATTTCTGATGGATATGTGTAATGATAGTTTACGACAACAATTATTGACCATTAGTGATTTAAATTATATAGAGGCTATAAAACTTGGGATAGCTTATAAACTCATGCTTGAATAATCTTGGAAAATTTTCCGAGTTCAAGCATAATAGCAAATCGCAAACAGATGTTTGTAAAAACGTAAAGAAAGAATTGTCAAAGAGTAATGATAATAGTGCTAACAATAAAAACCAGTTTATATGTTTTTGCTCTGGAAAAAAATGGCCACATAGCCAGCAACTGTTTTCATAAAAGAGAATGCTGCAAAAAGTGTAAAAAAAAGAGAGTACTTGGAAATAATGTGTAAAGAAAAACTTAATGATCCCAACAAGGAAAGTAATTATAAACGTTCATATCAGCGCCGGGCAATTCAGCATACCAATATTTAAAAAATGTCTACTGTTGATGACAAAATAATGTTAAAACCAAAACTGTGTGATCGGCCCATATCTATGAAGGTAGACATTGATAGCAGTGTATCATTAATATTAGTCCCTGACTGGGCTACTGTAACTTATAAGAGTAAAAAAATCCCTCAACTAGAAAAAACAGACCTTAAAGCATTAGATGTAAATGGCAATGCGATCAAAATTAAAGGTGTTGTGCAGGCACCCGTAAGTAGAACAGAGGGAAAAGTCCTTTATACATAGTTTATGCTCCCTCAACCCCCTAATCGGGAGTCAATGGTACAGGAAATTGGTTATTAAACTCACATTTGTGAAAAAGGTCAAAATTGAAAGGGAAATGCCTGTCAAATTTTCTAGTTTTTTTAATGGGGAACCAGGTGTTATTAAAATGACTCCTATATTGTTAGAGGTAAGCACAGGCACACTATCTATAATATGCAAAGCACGTAAAGTTCTGTTTGCACACACACAAAAGTTGAAATGGAAATCAACGATTTAGTTAAGAGAGGGGTGTTACAACCCACTGAAAAATCTGATTGGGCCACACCATTGGTAATTACTACTAAACCCAACGGGCAAATTCATTTGTGTGGTGATTACAGGGTATAAGTAAACGAGGCAATTAGTAAAAATGCGTACCTGGTCCCTAATGCCAGAGAAATAATAGCGTCACTCCAGAAATCAACTTTTTTTTCTAAATTAGTCTTTAATGCCGCTTTCCATTGGAAACCAGTTAATGAACAGGCAGCAAACATATTAACGCTAATCACTCATGTAGGGTTTTATAAATGTATGAGGCTTCCATTTGGGATAACATCAGCCCCTAGTATCTTTCAATCAAAAATTGAAATATCATCAATAGGTTAGAGGGCATTATCCCATATTTTGATGACATTCTGATTATAGGTACTACTGAAAATGAACTTAGATTGCGCCTACATAAAGTCTGCAAAAAACTATGAATTTGAGGCAAAACTCAATACCGTGCATATGGAAAGTAAGTGAAATCAAATTCTTAGGTCAACTTATATCTAAAATGGCACATATCCTGTCCTCAAAAAAGCTAAAGCGGTTGCAGAAGTGCAGAGACCTAGTCATGTGAAACAATGTCAAGCCTTCCTGGGTTTTGTTAATTACTTCGAGAATTTTTTAGAAGGGAAAGTCAGCCATTATATGATCTACTTAAAAAGAATCAGAAAATGGAAATGGAAAGGAGAAGAAGAAAAAGTATTTTTATGCACAAAATCTCTGTTGACTTCAAAAAAATTACTAGTCATTACAAAAATGAATTGGAAGTAACCCTGATCACGGACACATCAGAATTCGGGGTTGGAGCAGTATTGTATCATCCTGCACACACAGGTGAATGATCCATTGCTTATGGGTCACTTACCTTGTTCAAAGAGAAAAATTATAGTTAGCTGGACAAAGAGGCCCTTGCGATATTATTTAGAGTCAAAAAGTTCCATCAATACCTATACAGCCATAGATTTACAATAGTAACTGATCATAAACTTTTATTGGCAATTTTAGGAATTAAACAAATTCCCGAATATCTGTGTCTTCACATGTTGCATTGGTTCAACATTCTGGAAAGTTATGATTATACATTAGCATATAGAAATGGAAAACAAATAGAGCATGCTGATGGTCTATCACATATGCCCGATCAGACTGAACCATATAAAAAAGAAATAGAAATTCTTTATATTGACATCTTGAAGAGTCAAACCTTCAACAGCACTATATTGGTTGCATGGACAGTCAAAGATAACGGCTTCCAGTGGATGGTAAAGCAGATCAATGATGGATCGCCAAATCAACATCCCAGTTTCCTCCATAAAGTAATTATGGAACATTTGCGAGCAGTTGTCTTTATGCAAGGGATGCATTCTGAGGCGTGATCAGGTGCTAATCCTGGTAAAAGGTAGAAATCAAATTCTTAAGTTATTGCATGAGGGCCATCCAGGCATTGTTAGGACAAAAGCATTATTAGCTTGTCGTTAATGTCTGGCAGCCCAATATTAATAGTGACATTGAAAAATATATTATAGAAATGCAAAAACTGTCAAACATGCGCTAAAGCACCTCCAGTTAAGTTTGAACCATGGCCTTAAGCTGACAAGCCACGGCAATGGATACACATCCATCACTGCGTTCCATTTGAGGGTCATTTGTTTTTAGTAGTGATCGACGCATATTCAACATGGTCCGAATATAAAATAGTTAATAACACCAGTTCAGACGTGACACTTAGCAAATTATACAAAATTTTTGCTCATCATGGCTTTCCTGAAGTGCTTGTTTCTGATAATGGAATTGCCTTTTCAGCAAAGTTTGAAGAAGTGATGTAAGAATGGGAGATTAAACACATACTCACCCCCCTTACCACCCTTAATCCAACAGACTAGCTGAGAAAGCCGTACAAAACCCTAAAGTCTTCCATTTACAAATTTGGGAGAACTAAAATATATGAAGCAGCGCTGACTGCATTCCTTCATCAACATGCGACGCCTAGTGCCATCTCTGGGAAATCTCCAGTTGAAATGAATTTAGGTACAAAATTATCAAACATTGTGTCAATAGTGGATCAAAATAAGCAGCATGCCTGTACCTATAAATTTAAACCACAGGAAAAAGTGTGGGTAAAGAATAATATGGACAGGTTTTGGTCAAAGGCGGAAATAATTCGTCACTTATCAAAATAAATAATGGTGGTTTGAATGAAAAATGGGAAAATGCTGTGCATACATGTGCACTAGCTGTGTAAAGTCGAAAGCGTGGAGATAATACCAGAGTTATTCAATACAACAGACACCAGCAAACAGGTACTAAGTGAGAATGCATCAAGTGAGTCGGAACATAATTCACAACAGCATGCTAAAAGGAAGATAAAAAACTGCATGTATCTTAATGATTACGTACTGAGTTCAGTGATTAAAATCTCATCTCTGAACTTGGGAGAAGTAATGATTTGTATGTGTATGCTTAAATGTAGTTACATATATAGGTACAAATTACTAATGAAAATAAGTTTAAATAAATTAAAGAATTTTAAAAGACTGATTCTTATTTGAGTTATAACTTTTAAGATTAGAAAAAAGTTTATTTTCTAAAAGTAAAAACAGTTTAATTAATGAGAGTAGAATACATTTGATAATGAGATATAAAACAATTAAAGAAATTTGTGTTTAGATTTCCTTCATGAAATAAACTATAAACTAAAAAATAACTCATTAATTAAAGTTAGAGAGATATTGATTAAATTCTTGTATCCAGAATGGAGCAGTGAAAGGACAGAATCACGTGAGCGGACTGTCAGGAACATGAGTCAATCATCTTCAGGGATTGAAACAATGAATGAAATCATTACAAATCGGATCAAGAAGACTTCACGTGTTTTTTTGGAGCTTCACCTGTGCCACAGACATAAGCTGGTACAGAATGTCACCATATGCACAGGGATTTCAAGTGTAGAGAGCTGGCCTCCGAATGTGGGAACAGTCATCTAGGACTCCGACAGCTCGTATAGATCTACATTATTATTTATGTATGCCTTTGGGCCTTATGTATGTAAATAGTTAACACGCTATTAATTATCATTCATTAAACTTTCTACATATTAACTGTTTAGTGGTGGTTTGTTCTTTTGAGGTGCCATCTTAATTCATCGGTCTGCAGAGCAGTAGTCTCACTCCTGACTTTGCTACTAGCGGTCAGTTCAATTGACAGCTAGACACAGCATTTTATGACATCAAAGCAATGTTTAAAATGTTAAAAGATAAAAATAGAAATGAAGATAGCCAATTAAATTGGTATCATATTTTTTTTATAATTACATAATGCTAAAATTTTGTTATTTTTTTTTTGAGGGGAAGGGTGAAGATATTTATATTTATGAAGGGAATAATGTTTTGCAATTCTCTTATTTCAAAGTTATAAATATTAGATGAGTCAATCATTTTTCATCTAATGTAATGTAAATACAGTATAATATAAAAATTTGTCAACTGTTAAAACAGAGAATCTTTAATATAAATAAAATAAAAATAACTAACTATTGCCAAGTGCTTTCAACTCTTACAAGTCCTTATCAAGGTAATGTAAAAAAAATTCTATTTTCTCCTAGGAGATAAATTCAATATTTCATTGTATTGGCCAAGAACAACTAATCGGAAAGCTGGTTAATTTTGAATTTGTAGCACGAGATGAATTTTGTATAAAATACGATTCTTTAATCTTGCGTTTTTTATCATGTGTTTCATGCATTAATATTATAAAGTCCTTTGGACTACATATATGGTCTGTACTATTTTGATGAACATAAAAAGCTGAATAAACTGTATCATCTTCTCTTGCTCTATTATACATATATTTATGTTGTTGAAGGCTATATTTAATATTTGTTTTGGTTTCTCCAACATATATTGCACTACAATTTATTTGTGGGCATCTAATAGAATATACAACACTGCTTTTATCCTCCTTATTTATTACTCCCTTAGAATTATTTATTAATCTATTAAGGTTAGGCGGAGTTCTTCATGCTAATCAGAAATCTTGACTTAAAAACTTTTACTATATTTTTATTAATATTGGGAATAAAAGCTAATGACATCCATGGTTTATTATTCATATTTATATGATCACTATTATAATGTTGTTTACAATATTTCAATACAATAGATAAGAGCCATTGTTTATTATAACCCACTTTTATCAAATCTTGCATATGACATTTTATATTATCTTTCTTAAACATTTCATTTGAACATAGTTGTTGATTATGTTTTAAAAAAGCTCTAAAACCAGCTAATTTGTGTACTAAAGGAACATTAGATGTTGGGATGAATATAACCTCTATAATCTATATGTTTTATAACCATTTTATATACTAATTTATCATCAACACTTGATATTTGCAAATCCAGGTATTTAATACTAGAATTGTCCTCTCTTTCTATTGTCCAAACTAAACCATCCTGGTTCTGCAAAACTATTAAAAATTTGTTTTATACTGTCTGGTTGCCTGTATATCAAAACATCATCTACATATCTCAATACAATGTGTTCTCATTTCTTACTAATATGGGATTCACAATTCACTGTTCTATATCTACAATACAATGTCTTCTCATTTCTTACTAATATGGGATTCACAATTAATCCACTTACAGCCAAACCCATTTGCATTCTTTTTTCATTCTATATAAGTAACTATCATGTGCTGCAACAATATTATTGCTTATCCAATTTAAAACATCCACAATGATAGATATCTTATCCTGTAGCATTTCTTTAACACATAATTTGGTTGTCGTCAAATAGCTACTATATCCCACTTGATGGCCCACTTTTCACGCTTAAACTATAAAATATGATCATTCCCGGGCCGTTAATTATAATCATTTTGATGTGTTTTTTGTAATGCGAAAATAAAAACAAAAGAAAATCGTCTTTTTTAAATATTATTTAATTTCAAATATTATTCTTTTATTAACGTATACAAATTAAATGATAATAATAAATGTAAAATAAAATAAACAAATTACAATTTGATTCGTCTTTTTTAGTTTGCTTTTTATTAGAAAAATCAATTTTCTATCGGAGATTTTTTTACTGGGGTTACGGCTTTTTTGTTGTTGTTTACCGCTATTTTTTATTTCAAATCGAATGACAACTAAAAGTAAAAGTTGTTATGGTAGGTTTAGGGTTAGTTTTAGGAAACAAATTACAATTTGATTTGTCTTTTTTAGTTTGCTTTTTATTAGAAAAATCAATTTTCTATCGAAAATTTTTTTACTGGGGTTACGGCTTTTTTTTTGTTGTTGTTTACCGCTATTTTTTATTTCAAATCGAATGACAACTAAAAGTAAAAGTTGTTACGGTTAGATTTAGGGTTAGTTTTAGGGTTAGTTTAGGGTTAGCTTTAGGGTTAGGTTTACGGTTAGTGTTCTGTTGTTTGTAATGCTAAAATAAAAAATATTAAAATCGTATTTTTGTAAATATTTTTTTTTACCAACATCTATAAAATAAATGATAATAATAAACGTAAACTATATTCAACAAAGTATAACAATAGTCGGAGAAAAGAAAGAAACTAAAACTTTTTTAAACAACAACAAATATATATATATAAAATGTTTATAATATATGCTTTTTATGACATTTAAAAAACAGTGTACAATTGTACTTTTCTTTCTGGATATTTTTGTGTTAACGCTCTTTTTTATTTCAAAATATACACGCGGTACAATCTTAAAATGTCTCATGTTAATGTCACGAACAGTACGTTACTTGACACGTTACCTAATTCCAATTCACTTTATACATATATCTCATCAACATTTACTACTTAAAACTTCAATACACTACAGTCTAAAAAATTTGTTAATTATTACTTTACAAAATCTGAACATTTCAATACTTTAAAATAAAATAAAAAACCAATGAAAATAACATTTCCATCCAATTCAAAAAAACACACCCTCTCCCCAAGCCGTAACAATTTTATAAACTGTGCGAATAGGGAAAATGTATTTGCTGCGTAAACGTACATGCTGTACTGCGACGCGACATAGCAGCCTGCAATCTGTAGTACAACAAAAAAGTTGTATTATAGAAAACGCGGGTTCGAACGTGTCGGCCGCAGAAACGGCATTTTTATGTGTTTTAGCACGAAAACAGCGCCATCCAGTGGGATATGGTGGCTCATCGACGACAACCCATAATTTATCGTTTAAAATTGTAATAGATGCAGATTGTTCCACTGATCCATGTAATTCCACCACATCCAACGAAACTATCTCATACCCCTTAACTACAGCTGTTTTAACAAATATAGTAACACAATCAAATGATGACTTTAACGTATATTCTCCAAACCCAACAAAATCTAAAATCCACTGAATTAAAATTTTTGCTAGCTTTTGATAATATACCCTTGTAAAATCCATCATCTATCTCAAAGGAGCATTAAGCTTATGTGTTTTTACATTCGCAAACATTTGCGGAATAAAAGTTGCTGATGGATAAACTTCCCTATATTCTTTATTAGTAAGAAACGTTTTACCACGTGCTCTTAAAATCTTCGAAACAAACTTATTTTTCATAGCCTTTATATTATAATTTTCTATTCTCATAAAGTTCAATTTTTCTATTTGTTGTCAAAATTTAATTTCATATGTAGCTTTATCCATTAATACAAATCTATGAGATTTATCCTCCTTAGAATACATTAGCTGGTTATTTAAAAATAATGTTACAACTTACAAAGCTCGCTGTTTACTATAATTATATTTATTAGATGATGCATTAATTTGCGGAGATATAACTTTAATAATATTTTCTTTAGTAACAACATTATCATATGCTGCTTCCACATCTGCAATTATTTCAACTGTTGCATTTTTCCATGAACCATATACATATCTAGGTCCAAATGATAAAATTTCACTTACGTTTTCAGGAACTTCACATTTAGATAAATTAATCATTTGTTGATTATTATTTTTCAGTTTAATATGCTTTTGCTTATATAACAAAAACTCAAATTTTTTTAAATACTTAGACTGCATATCTTCTTTAAATTTATTAAATCAAATTTCTATATATGACGGTAATGAATAAAACTGTTGTAATACTTTCTTTTTTTATTATTGAAAAAAGTTTTTTCTACTATCCTTCCATAAAAAATGATCTAACGTTCTTTGTATTTTATTCGTGGCCTCGATTTTATTACATATACCCATAATTAATTTTAATTTTACAAGAATTTGGAATAATATTATACTCCCAACATCTCTTAAAGAAAATAAAACATTCATTAGCTACAATACACTTTCTTTGCAAATATATGGCTTCTTTAAATTTCCAATCTCGTTCCATTGTAAATAAAAAATAATACTTCTGTTAATATATAACTATAAATATAATATAACAATTTGTCAATTGTTAAAACAGAGACTCTTTAATATAAATAAAATAAAAATAACTAACTATTGCCAAGCGCTTTCAACTCTTACAAGTCTTTATCAAGGCAATGTAAAAAAAATTATATTTTCTCCTAGGCGATAATTGTGTTGGCCAGGAACAATTAATCGGAAAGCTGTTAATTTTGAATTCATAGCACAAGTTGAATTTTGTATAAGATACGATTCTTTAATCTTGTGTTTTTTTATCATGTGTTTCATGCATTAATATTGTCAAATGTAATGTACAAATTTTTCAATTTATTTTTGGTTCAGTTTAGTATTATACATTGGATATATTTTTTAAATTAAGTAATAAAGTTTGGTCATTTGTGTGTGCGAGAGAAAGTGTGTGTGTTTTACATTTACAACAGAAGACATTTTCTCTAAATGGCTTAGCAATTCTATTTTTACAAAGTGATTAAATAAAAATTAAGTAAAAATCATATATTTTTGGTGCATAATATTTCTGTAGTGTAATTTTTATTACAAACTCTCACACAAAGTAGAGACTGGTTTCTATCCACTTTTAACAAGATGTTGGTGCAGTTTATTAAATACATGAGCTTTTTTTTTTTTTAATTATGTAAAAAAATAAAGTGTTTACTTTTATTTCTTGAATTAAATCTTGCCATTTTATAAGTACAACATTTCTTTCATTATGTCAGTATCCTAATATATCATTATTACAAAGTGACTTACATTTTTGAAAGATCATTATACAAATATTTGCTTTTTTATCCAAGTAATGGATTTAATTTGATCATTGCTTTGTCACTTTCTATATTAACTTAAAAACAAACCTTAACCCGAGTTTAAACTCATTTGTTGCATGTTTGCTTTATAACTTTAATGTCACTGTTCAATTCTGGATGAGAGTACATGAAATATTTACAAAATAGGGGCTTTTATATTTATTAAGCACTTTGACGTTTATTAAAGTTAAATGTTTTTTGGAAAATATTGAAACAGTAAGATTCGTATTCGAATCTTAAGTTTCACCTTTTTCTGTCGTCTCTCACTGACCGATCTATCCCGCCCAAATTTAAACTTTTTGGTATCGAATTGTGTGTGTAGCAATCTTAAAAATGTATAAATGTATGTAGAATTCAGCATAAACACGCACACATTTCGATCTCAAATTAAACGCAATAAATAAGGATAAAATAATATAATTTAGATTTCTTTTAGTTATATAATTTTGTATAATTTTAAACATTTATTTTGGATTATAAAGTTCGTGTTTATTGCTTTGTTTAAATTTCATTTAATAATAATTCTAAAAATATTTGATGTAATATTTAATTAAAAGTTAAAATAATCTTATGTTCCCTTTTTGTTTTTGAAATTTAAAAGCATCGGTCAGGGATAGATAATAGATTAATTAAAGAAAAATTCCCCAAAATATAATTAGTAAATGTAAAATGTAAACAATAGAACGGCAGCTTTCTTTAATTAAAAACCAACTAAATGCATTGATTATCCTCAGGGCAGATTAAATAGAACCTAAAAATACCTTAACAAAAACATGAGAGATCAAGATAAAAAAAAAGAGGCCATCTTAGACTTGCTGGAGACATTCACTTAAACTTTAGCTTTGCTCTCGATCACTGAGAGTCTCCAAAATAATAAAAATAATTTGTTCCTGCCAAGGTATGACCGAGTAAAGCACCTAGATTATTCTCCATCGGGAGATGGCCTATTGTGCTGAACTTTCATTGCCCGTCATAAATTTACCATGAAGATCTGCTGCCTGAAATGAATGAGAAAGCTGCTGCTGCCATGAAATTAAATAAAATATCTAAATACAAGAAAGACTTGCCACTCGTGAACCTTTAGCTGCTAAACTCATGGAATAAGGAAACTTCTTATAAAACAGGTACCTGTCTGTGTTCAAACTCTAGAGTACTCTAATAATATGCTATAGCTCTTTCATAATACTTATGTAAAGTTAAGAGCGTGCTAATAGCTCTAAACAAGCTTTTTTTTTTTTTTCTAACAATTATCTTTTAGATAAATGCTTTGCTTGAGTTGGTTTTTTAGATCTAATGTCCCAACTCCTCACTGAAGAGACCCATAGGTCGAAACCGGTCTGGGGATGGGGACCACGATTTGAATGCCTTCTCTTGTAGTAGCATTTATCATAAATAAAAAAAAAAAAGCTTGTTTAGAGCTATTAGCACGCTCTTAACTTTACATATTAGTAAGTGCAAGCTATATATAAGTCATGTGACTTCTGACTTGTTACTATTACTATCATAATACTTATCTAACTTATAAAATGTAAAACTACCATTTGTATAACTAAATTGAATGATTAATGTAATGTGTAAATTTCTCTACTAATCTAGCTTATCTCATTCTATCTTGGGTGCGTATTATATCTCATTCTATCTTGGGTGCGTATTTCTATAATCTACATTTCTATCTATAAGTATTATTTAATTATTGCATGCGCTCATAATTGTCTCAATTTTCAAAGTAAATCTATGATCGCTTGAAACAATGAATGCGTGTCAAATTTTCATTAGTATTTACTTTCTTAATAACTTAACTTTTCATATAAATCGACACGCATTCAGTGCCTCATTTATTGTAATGCAGGGTCTACTACTTCGCAAATGGCTGGCATATTAGTTGTAATAATTCCCAGTTTATATATATTTTGTATTTATTAAATCTAATGAATAATTCCAGAAAATTCCATTTCTTTGAGAGTCACCAACGTTCTTTAGTAAATGTTGATAATGTAGGGCCGAATTAGAAATCTATTTAAATCTCATCCTAATTGTTTGTACATTATACATGTGTTACGTTTTAGAGACGCGATGACCCATTCCGCCGTGAAATTTCCGGATTCTTCAGGGTTGAAATTAACCCCAATCGTCCTACCCAAGCGGGCATAATGGGTGCTCCCGTAGGACTTGACAATGTCATGCAGCCAGCCGGCAAAACTGCGACACGGACCGCTTGTCCCTGGTTATGCTTATGTGACACCTTACTTCGTCGGGCCGATGGCAGAGACCAGCCCGATACTCTTATAAACCCATTCGCGGCATTGCAGTTTCAATATACTGCCACTCCATATCGCCTTTCTAAAGCGTACCACGTGTTCCTTTACATAGTTTTATTATTCTAAACATATCACTCCGCCTCTGCATTATCTTCGTAATTCACTCTCAAATAAATGTTTGCCCTTAGTTATAGATAAATATTTTAATTAAATAAATATATGTCTGCCATTACTCTTATAACCCATACTTTAGACTCTTGCATTGCAGAGGTATAAATTCCTCCAGGCATGCATTAGAAATACTCACTCGAGAATTTTAGGTAGCTAGATTACGCCTTCAAATAAATGTATTCCTTTTGTAAACATTTCAGTATCGGAAATACCGCTGCTGAAATCCTCAATATAAAATAATGTCTAAATAAAAAAATGTACTCTTTAAAATATTATCATGTCGCAAATTCCGCTACTGAAGCTTTCAATCCCTAAAATATTATTAGTCAATGTTTTATTAAAATGTGTTAATAAATAATTTCAAACTATATGTCTGCGGTTACGTTTCATTTATTCGATACCCATTCTATATAATATTTCCTCGATTATATAAATATGAATGTTTAATTAATATTAGTTTGGTTATTGGCTAACTCGAGAATAAAATCATGAGTCTCTTGCATATCCCTGACCCCCGTGCCTAAGGAAATATTTACTAATGTCGCATCAGATGCATTGTTTCGTGGATTGTATTGTGGAACCGATAAACTGTGTTCGAACTCAGTACCACGGGTGGCTTCGCTACTCGATGGTGCTGCTGTTCTGTATGGTGGTCGAATTCTGCACTATGTTTACGAGTCACACGTTTTCTGACCGTTACAATATAAATGTAAAATTGTAAAAATTATTCAATGATAATGTCAGATAGTGTTTATTCATGTATAAACACAACTTGGAAATACAGCTTTATTTTTTTTTACTAATGAAATTGTGTCCAAAAACATGTTTGCAAATTAAAATATTCATTTAAAAGATACATTTTCACATTTCTTTTAATGAGAAAGTATTTTAATTGATTACTGATTGGGTTTTTTTTTTTTTCCAAAAAAAGTTTATCATAGAGTTTTAAAAAAATTACAAGGATTTTTTTCAATGTAGCATATATTTTGATAATTAAAATAGTAAAAATGCCATCTAAACTTTAAAACATACCTTTAAAAAGTGAATTCTTTCTAGATTTAGGTCTTTAATTAATTTTACAAAATGATTTTTGTGGATTAGAATAGTAATTGGTGCTCATTAAACATAATGATAACTAATTATGTTAGTAGCTTAAATGAAATTTTTTATCTTTTTTTTTTTATTTAAAAACTATATGTATATATATTGTAATGTCATCAGGATAAACTTTGTGAATATTTATTAGCATGTATGAGGACTTGCAAGCTGGATTAATGGGTGTTAGAAATGACCATGCTAAGTATATTTAAACTGAAGATCCTAACTGATGATGAGATTGAATCTCCTTAAGTTTATTTATTCTCAATGTTAACACCCACCATATTTCTTGACTATCATTCCCATAAAATAGGTTCAATCAAATAGAGGGTCAATTTCCAGTCACCATAGACCATTTGTTTTTATTGCCACCACCTATACATGAGGAATATCTATATGATCGTTTTAAGCCCATGCATCTATAACTGTCTCAGGTGAACATGGCTATACTTCACAGGTAATCCTTTCTTTTTTTTTTGATACAGTGAATATAAATAGTCATTCATCTCTAATCAAAATATATAAAAAAAATACTAATATCTCTTTGTTGCGACTGTATAGACATTGATGAGAGAACTAAGAACTAAAGACTATTTATAATGAATTAATAAATCAAATCTATTTTTAATATCATAATTGGAGTAGTCCTGAATATTTACATAATATTTATATAATACAATATTTCAATCAATGATATTAAAAAAAACTGATTAATGCACATTTTTGAACTATAGAAAAAGTAAAAAAATTTATATTTATTCTATATATAGTATTTTGTTTTATGGAATATCAAAGTCTTACCCATTTTTTAATTATTTTGTGATTACATTTTTGTGTTCTTTGAAATTCTTACTTAAAAGTTCATGTATTTGAAGATTTCTCAGGGCTTTAAATTTATAAAATTGTTCAGTTCTTTTATACAAATGTGTATATATATATTTTTGTTATCTTATTTTAATAGATTAGCCTTTATTAGACGAATATCTCAGTTAACAGCAAATATCTTTCAAAAGTGATGGGTTTACTTTCAGATTGTGATTATATTATTGGGCAAATTTAGGGAATTCTCTTTATGACTTGGTTATTATATCATTGACCACTCGAAATGAACACACACTGGATAATTAGCCAGCCATAATAGATATTTATAAAAGAGACCATATTTATCATCTTTACTGGATATTAACATTCTTAGCCAACTAGCGTATCAGCACTACATCTGTATGCCTGAGGGTTTTTGCAACTTTATGTTAGTATACTGGTTTCTTTAGACTTTGCTGATGCTTTTGTTCCTGATTTAAAGGGATAGCCAAAGACAAGCAAGTCAAAATTCTTTACAAAAGGTTTTTAGGTCTTTTATACTTTTTTCCTCATTACTGACTTTTGAAAGATATTTTCTAATCTGACATATATCTGGTACATAAATTGTTGACTTATTTGGGGGTAATTACAGAATCAAAACTCTATACTAGTGTTTCTCAACCTTTTTGTTGCGCGATCCAATAGACTTCATTGAAATAGTTCTGTCACCCAAATATTTATTACATAAATTATAATATAAAATAAAAGAGATATTACATCAGCACGGTACTGTATATATGTTTATATTTGGATTAATTTGATAATATTTATAATGAATAAAAAATTTGTAAGTTAAAAGTTGAGTTCAAGTTAAACTACATATTTTTAATTTAAAAGCTTAACACATTTTATTAATTACCAAAAAAAAAAGTGTTTTCTTTTCACATAAAGTTACATTAATTTTCCACCACTGGCGCTGGTTGACGCTTTGGCTGCATTATAGAAAGACTAGGAAGAGGGATAGAGATACCTTTAACAGGTGGCAAGAGAGTATATACATTGTCCGGACTTTTTTTTGCGGATGATGTCTTTTTGTGTGCAGAAAGAAGAGAAGATATGGAAGTTATGCTGAGGACATGCGCAAGGGTGGGTAAAGATATGAGGATTAAATTTAGTGAAGAAAAATCAAATGTAATGATAGTGAATACTGGGGAAAGAGAAGACAAAGATTTCTTATTGGGGGATATAAAGTTAAGTGTGGTGAATAGATATAGTTATTTGGGAATCATCTTGAGTAATAAGAAAAATTGCTTGGATGAATGGGAGAAAAAATTGATAATGAAGCAAAGAAAAGAAAGGGATTGATAAAGAAATTAACACTGTTTTCATATAATAAATATGATGTAGCTAGAATTGTATGGAAGGGAGTGGCAGTAGCAGGGTTAACATACGGTAATGATGCATTATGTGTTAGTAAAGGGGTATTAGATTGCTTAGAAAAAGTACAAAGGGAAGTAGGAAGACATGCATTAGATGCTGAGGTATGGACAGCAAAAGAGGCAATTCAAGGAGAAATGGAATGGTCAAGTTTTTATATGAGGGATGCAAAAAGCAAATTGAAAATGTTCGGTAGATTACAGTTCATGGATAATAAAAGAATAGCCAAAATAGTATTTAATTGGGTTACAAGTAAAGGGCAGCCAACAAGATGGGTGAGAAAGGTAATGCGGTATGCAGAAGATTTGGATAAAGAAGTTATGTCAGTATACTTGTACAAAAGATGGGATGATTGTGTTAGGAGGATTGTTGAGTGTTATAGTGGGAAGGAGTGGGATAGAAGAATAGATGCATTAATAAAGAATAGGGAGTTGGAGAGATGGAGAACTAGTATGGAGAGTAAAACTAGTTTAAATATATATAAAAGTAAACGGAACATTGGTTGTGAGTTAATTTATGATAATAGTAAGGAAAGTAGTTTATTGTTTAAGGCTCGAACAGGATCTTTAGCAACAAGGGAATATACACGTAAATGGAAAAATATGGGTGATTTAGTCTGTAAGTTGTGTAAAGAAGGCATAGAAAATATTAGGCATCTGTTACTTCAATGTAAATGTTTGGAAGCAGAAAGGGTACAAATAATGAAGTTATGGAAGGTTAAATATGAACAAAGTGATTATACAGAAAGTGAGTTATTGGTTTTTATGCTAGGTTTGGGAAAAAATAAGGGGGATTTAGATATGAAGGTCATGGAGTTGACAAAGATTATGTTATGGAAATGGGATGGAGCAGATTATGGGAAAACTTAGGGTGGACAATGGAATGGGAAGGTAAAGTGGCTAACAGGTTTCTCTGGGCATAGCTGCTGAGAGATTCCTGACTTCGTTTAAGGAGAAGTCACAGTACATCACATCACATTAATTTTAGTTGCATTTTTGGTTGCAATTTTTTGAACAATTACATTTTGAAAATAATCGCGAAATTTAACATTATGATTATTTAAGTTCAATTTAGAATTGAATTTGAGAAAACTACACAAAGCATAGGTAGTATTACTTAATAATTTTTTTTTATTAATACTAATATTTTCTTAAAATGTAAAAAGATTTTTGCTATCAGATATTTATGTTTTTATTTCTTGGTGCCTATTCTTGACCCATTAAAAATTTAATGTGACCCAAAGGTTGAGAAATGCTGCTCTATACAGTAGTGCCACTTAGTGCAAGTCAGAGTAATCAATGGATGCAAGAAGGTTTTTGCATAAAATTCCTATCTAGTGCTTACTCATCCAATAATCACAGAATAGTTTCTAGTTTAGGGCTTTCATCAGTGAGGGGCCTTGGGTCTGCGAGCACTGCACTTAGATCTTAGGATTTAATGCAACCTTCTAGTAGCCACTGTTATCTTTTTAGTTAACTATAAAGCTTTCAATCCAAAATGAAAGCACAATAATGTTTTCAATTGAAATTCATTTGCTTGTATAGTCATATATATCTGAACTTAGTTTAACATCTATTCATTTTTGGTGTCTTTAGCTAAAAAGGTAAAAGGGGCTGCTGGAGGGTTTTATTAGATCCTAAGATCTAGGTGTAGTGCTCTCAGATACAAGGTGCCTCACTGATGAAAGCCCCAGGCTATAAACTAGTCTGAGTATATTGGATGAATAGGCATTGGATAGGGATTTTATTCATAAACCTTCTTGCATCCATTGATTATTCTGATTTGCACTGAGTGGCACTACTGTATGGAAAGTTTTATTTTATGTCAACAGCTTATATAAGCATAAAAAATAGTCATCATGTGATGTTTCGTGGTTTAATGAATCAAATCTTAATGAAATATTGAATATTCAGGTCTAATTAAATCCTTATATATATATTCTATTTATTTAAATAAATTGTACTCCTTATTTTTAATTTATTTTATCTCAGAATTTTTATTTAGTTTAACCAAAATAAAACTTATCTGCTGATTATAATGAGAAATCAATATTACAAAACTTTTTTTTTTTCTCCTTTTTCTTTTTTTTATATACATATTTATATTTGTGGCCAGTTTCAATACAAACTACAATATATATTTATACATTAAAACTTTTCTATAAGGTTTTATGTAATAAAAATGCTTAGGGAGTAATGCAAATCTCTTGTACCTTTTTTATTGAATTATAGGGTAGTTACACGTTAGTCCTGCCATGAAATCATCCTGGTATGACTAATTGCAATTAAGGTGTACACATCACTTACTATACATGTTGAAGCTAAGATTGTTGTAAATTTATTGTACATATTAAAACTGTCATTGTTGTAAAGTGTACATTTTTATTCTGTTCTGTATTGTACACAATGATAAAAATTTGGGATTTACCCCATACTGAGCTCAAGATCATGCACTTTTTTCAAATGTATGGTATCCTGCCTTCACCAAAAAATATGTGAAATGTGAATGATATGTCCATTTATCTCCACAGTTCGGATAAACGATGGTAGTGTAATGTTGCAGATTGTCATAATAAAGTAAGCATTAGGAAGGGAACTTGGTTTGTAGGCTCTAAAATAACGTTTGTGATGGTGCTATGCTTTATTTATAACTGATCTCAAGAATTTATCCATTGCATGGGGAAAGTGCAACTGCATATGTTTAATAACACCATCATAGATTGGAATAACTATATTAGAGCTCTCTACTTCTGCAATCTTATCACGAGAAAAACATGACGATCCTAACAAAGTTGTTGAAATAGATGAGAGCCTTTATAGTTAACACAAAACCAACCCAGATGAATATTTCCAGAGCAGTGGTTGTTTGGTGATTTCTGCAAGGAAACTGACAACTGTTTCTCATCAGAATTCTGGACAGAATGGCAACAATTCTGATGGAAGCTATTCAGTAAAAGGTGGAACAGGTTTTGACAATTTATTCAGATTGCTGGTAATCCTACAAAAGTGATGTACTGCAAACTGCTAGGTATGATTATTTGTGTATGAACCATATTTACAAATTGTTAAAATAGGCAAAACTCTCTATGCAGTAGTGCCACTCAAAGCAAGACAGAGTAATCAATGGATGCCAGAAAGCTTGTGCATAAAATCCCTATCTAATATCTACTCATCCAATATCCCCGAACTAGTTTCTGGCTTACGGCCTTTGTCATTGAGGAGCCTTGCATCTGAGAGCACTGCACCTAGATGTGATGTTTAAAGGTTTACTTACAAATTGGTTGATCTGCAAACTGCTGCACATACCTAGAAAATAGGAAGACTTTGGGGTTCAGCCAAATGGCCTAATAAAAAACAAGGAACGACTCACCAATACCCTAACTCATATTTGGCTGAATTTGTATGGCAGAAACTTTGCAAATAAGGGGATATCTTAATTGGCATTTTGGACGATATAAAATATTTTAGATTGTCTCAGTGATTGTGATTTTTTTAAAAATTAAATTTTGATTGATAAAAGTTTACTTGCTGTTTATTTTTTTTACACATTAAACTCCTTATTTCTCCGTTTTGTTTTCGAGAAATTGAGCAATCAAGTTTGTCAGAATATCTCGTAAAGGCTTTATTTTACAAGATTGCATGCGTAATACGTCATTAGCAGATCTAACATGTAAATACCAATTATATTAATATTTTGCAGAATAAATTAATCTAACTCACATATTGAAATGTTTTTAATGAATTAATTTTAATTTAAAAAATAAAATTGTAAAAAAAAAAAAGGCATTGCTTTGTTAATAAAAATAATTTTCTGCCATTTTGGTGAAAATTTTCTGTTAAATCTTTTAAGAAATTAATACAATTTATGTGTAGTCTAAATTAATTGCAATTTTTAATTTTAAATTGTTGATTTATAGTAAATTTTTAAATGCTTAAATAATGTTTCCAAGATGTGTTGAGATAACTAGTCAATAAATAATTATCATCAATAATTTTTTGTTGCATAACTTCTTAAAACAATTTATTGTAGCATCTTAATCATTAAAACTACAACAAAAAACATTTAACAAAAAGTCTAGATCATTCAATATCTAGAAAAATCCATTTACTAAATAAAAAGACAATTTTTAAATTTTATTTTATCAAGAATAATGTTTTTTTTTAAATTTTTTAGTTTACCATAAATAATGATTTTCCTTCCCAAGGTAATAAATATTTATAACAAAATTAATATATGCTAATTGACTTCAATAAATGTTTAATACTTTAATTAAAAAAGGAGGGGATTAAACAATTAGTATATTTGAAATACAGTAAATTAAAAAAATATATATTGTATCTCATTATGAATAAAAGTATCCCTTTTTTTAATTTACTGAAAATAATTCTTGTTATATAAATTTTATAATTATTATCATCATCATCAGAAAATATATTGTAGTAGTAATAATCCATAAATTTCATAAGTCAAAATAATAATGGCTGCCATTTTCATGATGTTTGTTAGCAAAGTCTAGTTGTAAGTATGGTTTTATGATGATTGTTGTAATAAAAATACACATGAAAGGAAGCATTTCTTGCTTCTATTACTAATTCATTCTTTGCTATTTTATATTTCCCCCAAAATATTTATTTGATTTGATTTGTGAAAATCTTTACCTTTTTTTTTTTGTTCTCTGTCACTTTATGTTCTCTTTTATGTTTACGATTTCATTTTTGTTAAGCTTACTGTACTATAATATATTGTAACGGGATGGGGGGGGTGAGAAGTTGGTGGAAAATAGAATTGAACTGGGGTGATGGAAACATCAGCACTCACAGTCCATTTAATGAAATACAAATATCAATAATTTGAAAAATTATCTATAAGTAAATATTTAAATTAGAAAATCTCTGAGAACATTGAGTGATCAGCCAGCTAACTCAGAAGATTAACTAAAATATAATTATAAATTCAACCAGCATTATAAAGTAAAAGTAAGTATAAATAAATACTCAAGAAATAACCATCCATCATCATCATTGATGTGAATAAACAAATCAGTACAATAAATCAGAATAAAATCAACAGTCCATCTCGTAGCTGGATTGGAAATGGGTCTTCTTTAGACCAGGCTAACCATTGAGCCTTTGCCAGCTTGGACAATTATTTAAACATAACTTGGATGCACTATTTAAGTGCCCAGCCATTAAAATACACAACAATCAGAAATCGAAACAATGATGCTGGGACATTAAAACATGCTGATCATCATCAATGTTCAGGCCACTTGTACTGGCCAACTATAAACTTAAATTTTTAACAAGACTAAACTAAAATAAAATATAGTGCATGGGCTTTAAAGAGTATCCTCTTTTGCGCCAACCAGGATGATGATTGATCATCTCTGGATGCCCCAAAGCACTAAGTACACATCCCCATTTATCCGTGTCTGAATCTAGCTCAGAAAACACAAGATCTATTACTGTATGTGACCAAGAGATGATGGAAAACATTTTAACAATAAAAACAAATTTAGGTCTTATAAGGGCTCTGATTTTGAAAAGTACACAATAATAAAGTCATCACTCTGTAATTTATACGATTACTACAAAATTCAAATTATTACATTAACTGCATTATTTCTTAAGGCGTATCTATAAACGCATACATATATCCATACACAGATGTGCGTTTTATAACATAGGATGAAGACATTGCAATTAAACATAAAATAATTATTACATTTGTGATTTGCATAATTACTATTCAGAATTTAAATTGTTACATTAATTTACAAAATTACAATTGACAATTCATGTTATTACTATGGTTTACATATATATGCGCACAGACGCGCAATTTATAATATACAATTAATATTCACTAACAAAAAAAATGATTATAATTTTACATATATGAGTGTGCATGTATATACGCATACTGGTTTTTACCTATTTAAACTTATTACAATAATAATTTATTTTTTTTCATAATCCATTTGGAAAACATATAAATTTCACACATATGTGTGTATAAACAAAATATAGATATAATTTAAAATTAATTTCAATTTAGAAGTTCTCAAAAGTATAGTCAATTTTTGACAGGTATTTGTTGATTAATTATCAATGTTTTTAAATTAAATTATTAAATCATCTATTCTTTACTTTTTTTTTTAATATAAATTTTTCAAAATAATGTCCAAAGGATTATTGTTCAAAAACGCCTCTTTTGCCTTTAATGATCAATGAATTATTCTTGACTCTTAATTATAATTCAAGCAAAATTACTTTATATTCTTTTAAATATAGATTTTTTAACAGACTCAAAAATAATATTGTTCTATATCATCATCAACCATTATCAATCCACTGCAGGATGAAGGTCTCTCCAAGTTTAATCCATCTTCTCCGATCTTTAGCTTCTCTTTTCCACAACACCCCTGCACATTTTCTTATTTCATCCATCCATCTCTCATGTGGTCTCTTTCTGGGTCTTTTACAATCTCTTGGAATCCAGTTTACAATTTCAATTGTCCATCTATTATCATTTCTTCTAGCAATATGTCCAGCCCAACTCCATTTCAATCTTTTAATTTTTTCAATAAGGTCAGTAACACCTGTTTGTTGTCTTACCCATACATTGCGTTTTTGATCTCTTCTTGTTACTCCCAACATACATCTCTCCATACTCCTTTGAGTGGTCTGAAGTCTCTGTATTGCTCTTCTATTAAGTGTCCAAGTCTCAGAGCCATAAGTAAGAACTGGTAAAACACATTTGTTAAAAACCATCCTTTTCAAACACATAGGCATATTTCCTTTTAGTATCAAGTTATTTCTACCAAAAGCGCTCCAATCAAGTTTAATTCTATGATTAATTTCCCCCATTATGTTTCCATCTGTATTAATAATTTGACCAAGGTATTTGTAACTGTTAACTTCTTCTAATTCTTCATAATCAATCTTTATTTTCATATTTTGAGCAAATCGATTAAATATTACTTTAGTCTTTTTAACATTTATCTTTAGTCCTACTTTTCTACTTTCATCTGCTAACTCCTGCAACATTTCCTGCAGCTCTGAAGCATTATTTGCAAAAACAACTACGTTATCTGCATAATCTAAATGACTTAAATACTCTCCATTTACTTTCATTCCTTTAGTTTCCCATTTTAATCCACAAAATACTTCTTGCAACACTGCTGTAAAAAGTTTTGGAGATATGGAGTCACCTTGTCTTACACCTTTCTCAATGTTGATTTTTCCAGTATCATTATGTAATCTAATTGTTGCTGTTGCATTTTTATAAATATTCTTTAAAATATGACAATATCCTGGATCTATACCTTGATGATCCAATGCTTTAATCACTGAAGAAATGTGTATAGAATCGAATGCCTTTTCATAATCTACAAATCCAAAACATAATGACAACTCATATTCATTTGTCCTTTCTATGACTTCTCTCAATACCTGGATATGATCTATTGTACTAAAACCACTTTTAAATCCAGCTTGTTCTCTCGGTTGGTGGAAATCCAAAGTTCTCTGTAGACGAGTTGTAATTATCTTGGTAAAAATTTTATATAAAACTGATAAAAGGCTGATAGGTCTGTAATTTCTAATATCTTCTTTATCACCTTTTTTAAATATTAATATTATTACTGCATTCTTCCAATCTTCTGATACATCTTTATCATTTAGACATTTAGTATATAACTTTGCTAAAATTGTTTCTATTTCTTCATCTGCTTCTTTTAATATATCAATTATAATTCCATCATTTCCTGGAGCCTTTCCTTTCTTCATACATTTAATTGCATGTCTCACTTCTTCATTTAAAATTCTGGGCAATTCGGAAGACGTAATAGATATAGGAGGTACTTGTTCTTTATTACTATATAATTCTTGATAAAAATCTTCTACCAATTTCATGATGTCATCTCTCTTTTTGGTAATAATTCCATCTTTTTTTCTTATTGCAGATATAAATTTCCTACCAATACCAAAATGTTGTTTAACATTCTTGAGACTTTTATTTTCTTCTACAGCTTTCTTTGCTATTTCACAGTTATTCTTTCTTATATCATTTTCAACTCTTTTCCGTACCATTTTACAAAATTCGAGATATTCAATTCTTTTTAATACATCATTTTTGTATATCTTCATATTCCTTCTTTTTTTCATAAATTCTCTAGTCTCAGTAGAAATTTTATTAGTCAATTGCTGCTTTTTTCTACCAGCTATCTTTGTTGCAGTTTTTAAAAGTGTATCAGTTATTTTCATATTAATTTCATTCGAATCTGAATCATGTTCAAAATCTCCTAACACTTGAAACCTATTTGTAAGTTCTAATTTAAATTCATTAGAATGTTTCTGAAGATTAGGAATATCAACTGTAAATATTGTTTTTCTTAATAATTTTTGTGTCTCTAGTTTTACATTAACACGTAACTTACACCTTACTAATCGATGATCATTTCCTGTGTTAAATTTATTAAGAACATTACAATCTTGAAATATGTATTTCCTGTTAGTCAAAATATAATCCAATTCTGCTGTACTTTCATTTGGATGCTTCCATGTCCATTTCCTTTTAACATTTTTCCAAAAAATGAATTCATAATATAAAGTTCTTTTTTTTCTGCAAACTCCATAAGTCTATGTCCTCTCTCATTTCTATTACCATAACCAAAATTACCTACAGCAATTTCATCTTTCATTTGTCTACCAATTCTAGCATTAAAGTCTCCCATAACAATTTTAAAATGTTGTTTACTCTGATCAAAAGCCTTTTGTACATCCATATAAAAATCTTCTACTACTTCATCACTATGAGAACTTGTTGGGGCATAAACCTGAATTATCTGCATTTGGTATCTGCTATTAAGTTGTATAACTAATCTTGCAACTCTGTCCGATACACCATCAATCTCCACAATATTGTTCTTCCACTTTTTATTTATAATGAATCCTACTCCACTTGTATTTCCAATATGTGTGCCTTTATAATAGAGTATATGTCCACTTTTTAAATCAATTGTTTCTTCACCTTTTCTTCTAACTTCACAAAGTCCAATAATGTCCCATTTAATATAAGACAATTCTTCTTCTAATTCTTGCAATCTTTCTTCACTTGAAAGTGATCTGCAGTTGTAAGTACCTAAATAAAAAGTCGTCATCAAATGGCAGCCTGGGTCTGCAATCAGGGGATTCTTAGCACCCTCCGCCTTCAGCCACCAACCGCTGCCTTGGTTGGTGACTTTGCAGCCTCATGGGAATAAGGGCCATGCTTTATTTTTGTCTGTCATAATTGTATATATGTATTGCAAAATTATTTATCATTTACACAAACATTCATTCTGCCTTATCAGGCACTGAGAAGAAAGACCATGATGTTTTTGATCTTAAACTCAGAGGTAAAAAGCCAATAAACTCACCACGCTGGCTAATGCGTGTTGGTGAGCAGCCCATCCATGTTCATATACTATATGAATAATCACATAGTAATAACAGCTGCAACGACAAGAACGTATGGAGTGGACATTAGGAATTTGCCCTGCTCGGTTCCTTTAAGGTCTCCAAGAGGAATCAAAGGGTCTCCTTTCAGTTAATAGCAAACTCCTTTCTATATATGTCTATTTTTATATGACATTTTAAAATAACTCACCAGCTATATAAACATTTAAGTGTGTTTCTCTGCATACATCTGATTTAGTGACTATCATTATCAGGAAAAAGTATAATTCAGGTAATTTGTTGGCATACCATGAGATTTTTTTTTGTAGTCCAAGTAATTGTCAAGCTGTCTTCTAGAACATATTTAAGCAGCTAGTTTATGCATTTGAAGTGACCCTGGCTTCATGAATCAAAACTGCAGTAAACTATAAGGCAGCTACTGGACTGTCCTTAGATCTTCATAGGAGCTTTATATAACTGCTAGCTATTTTGTCCTCATTTTTTTTCAGGCTATTGATTTAGAAGTGACCCAGCTTCAAGTAAATCGAAACTCCTATGAAGGAAAATAGTAGCAGCTCCTGCCTTCAGTTACATTAGTTCATGGTAGCTTTTCTGCCAACTCTTTGCTACAGCCAACAACATACTGCTTTCTTCAAATTCATTATGGCCACTGCTTAAAATATTAAAAACTCTTCTGACTAACTCTTACAAAACTGCAAGCAGAACTGTTCTTTTTCAAAATCACTATCCAGACTGACTGATATTTTTTTATCAGCCCTTTTATAGACTCATCTAAGGTGATAACAGCAGCTTGATTAAAAACAGAGTTTTTATTTTTATCTCACTAATCCCTTTGAAAACATATACATGTTTTTACTTAGGGGATTTCTAATAGATAAAAATTTTGTTTAATTAATTAAACTTTCAAAAATACAATAGGGTGTTTTTAAATTTCAGAATCAGAGTAATAATTAATAATAATACAATATTTATATTTATTCAGACCTTTTTAGAATATTAATTTCATAATGAAATTTTACTTTAAGCTCAGACTTATTTAACCCTTTAATTATTATTATTTTATTTTAGGAAATATAAAAAAAATCTACAAAAATTTATTCTGTGTTTATTTCTACTTTTCCTTTATTTTACATATATATATGCACATACACTATATTAGTGTATGTGCTGTAATCCAACCGGTTACATTATATAATTCTTTTATCTTTACTATTTGTATTTTTCCTTTTTTTACAATTTTTTTTTAATAATCTTTCTGTTTATTTTTTTTTGTGTAAATTGTCCACATTTTAGTATTTGAATTATGTTTTTTATTAAATACTATGATTTATCACATTGGTTGAGCGTAGCCTTGAGAACTAAACATTTTTGGATTGAAGCTTAACCTATCCCTTCTGAGGCTTGAATGTGTGATCTTCTGCAAAAGTAGCATTTGATTATTTTTATTATTTATCCGTTTATTGTACTTATTTTATTAGCTAACAAATTTAAAAAATATTTTCTCATTTATTTCATTTTATCAGTTCCCTGTCATCATCATCATCATTTATTCATTTCCATTAAAATTAATTTATCTTGTATAACTATTAAATTGTGATCTAAATGTATATCATTTCCAGAACATGCACAAGAATACATGCATAATTTTAATATAATCTATTTGTCAACTTTATAAGACTCAAAACTCATCTTTCACAATTCAATAGTAGCCATAATTTATATATAAGGAAGTATTCTAAGCACTTAAATGGGTTTTTTGTGTAACTATTTTCATGTTAATTTTTCAAAGATTCAATGTAGCAAAAGTTTAATTAATAAAATATAATGTTAATATTAGTTCATGCATTATTTGGCGAAGTATTAAAATAGAATAGTTAATTCTTAAGTGCTTAAGATAACAATCTTTATAAATTTATTGTCTAATATGCAAAGGCTAAGTGGTTGTGTGATAATGTTTTTCAATCCTGTAAATCAGAGACATTTTGTATATATAAAAATGTACTTATTTTTAAATTGAAGAGCTTCATGAAATTGTAGTTAGCATATTTAATGATTTTGGCTTACATTTGAAATCTGGGTGTAGTAAAAAATGGAATTTTCTTCAGATTCCAATAAGGCTTCAAGTTTTCTTTCAGGTTGTGACCCATGGACAGTCAGTTAACCATCCTATATTGATCTTATAAATGGGTATCTTGTTAGACGGTAAAATAAGAATGAAATATTAATAAAACTGTTACCATCTAGCAGTTAGTTAGTAAGCCTGATCTCTTAGAGGGAACTGTTTTCTGTAGTAGTCTGTTTTAAAACTGTTTTATATTAATTCCTATTGAATTGTGAAGAACAAGATTCGGGCTCAATACAGCTGATTCATTTAGATATCTGAAATCAGGTTTGTGAATGCTTATTTTTATTTTTCCAGCAGGACTTCGTTATTTAAAAAAAAAAAATTATGTTAGTAATAGTTTATAGTGCCGTATATATAATAAATACAGACATTATTATTACCACAGTATAGGAACTTTTTTATAAATGGAAAAACAAAAATAAATCAATTATTTTTTGGCTTCTTAAGAAATTATTAAAAACAATAGAATTAGATTTAGATAATATAACAAAAAATGTTTGTTCAATGTTTTATTGCAAAAGTTTTCATTTGTATAAAAAATTGCTTTAATGTTTGAAATTTTATGATATGTTATTTGAACAATAAATTCCTTTACAGTGTCTTCACTTGATAAAGTTTGTACAAAAGTATCTTAAGTTTTTAAATGCTTGCTATTTTTAAAGCATATCTATCTCCAGCTCTATTAAGTATAATATTTTTTTATAATAACTATTTTGCTGAAATGGATGGATGATAGTCTTCCTGTAGTGTGCTCTACAAACAGCATGCATTAGTTTGTGAAAGAAATTGTTATTACATGGAAATCTGATTTTATCTTGATGAATTCCTGATTGGAGATAGCAAATTAATAAAATATACAAAAAACTGTTATCATGAATTTCGGCAGTATTATGGGGATAACTGTTTTAGGACTATAAATGTTTTTAAATGACTACATGGTATTAGCAATTATGGAATGCCTCAAAAGATACTATCTGCAAAGTGATCTCTTTATTAAGTGACAATAAAATATACTTCAACTTAACTTTGAGAATATGTCAGAATCAGAAATGGAAATTCTTAAAATTAATTGTTCAATATAGTGTTGACATAATTGTATTTCAGGCAATTGATTGCTCTTCTAATAAAGCATATCTTTTTCTAAACATGGTATGACTATTTTTGTTTCCAACTTTCTTATAAAGCAAACAACTTCTATTGAAGTTAGTTCAAATGATATTGCAATAACCATTTAGATAAATAATTTTTATGTTTGCAATATTTACAAATCTCCCAATATAAACTAGTCCCACTCTTCTCCAGCTATTCCTACACTTTTTGTATTTATAGGAGATTTCAATTCTCATAATAGTCTTTGGTGATATGTATATAAGGATTAAGTAGATTATCAGTTTTTAGAATGGATAGATTTAAATAACATGCACCTAATTTATAATGCCAAGCAAGAAGAAACATTTTATTCAGAAAAATGGTAAACAGAAACATGTATATGTTTTGACAAAAATTTAGTTCATCCTTATCTGCTGAATTACTCATAGGATCATTTCCTCCATAACCAACATAAACTAAATCTAATCTTTTTTGGAATTCTATAGATGAAAGTTATCTTGGTTTAAAATGGAATTTAATAAAGGCTAATTGGAGTAAATATACTGACTCGTTTGAACAAAATATTAATAGGATTTCTCCACTTTTCTTCCTTTTGCTATGATGGATTTAACAAACTTTTAATAAAAGCTTTCAGTTAATCCAGTCTTCATTAATATTGAAAGAAATTAATTCTAAGTTAGAACAAAACTGGCAATGATCTTTATAATCAATATTTGTCTACCAAAGTTACAGAGATTGTTAATAGACTTACTAAATCATTGTATGATGCTAGAAAAGAAAAATGGAAAGAGTCTATGGAAAAGCAAAAATTTATAAGATCTAATGAAAGGGCCTAGTCACTTTTGCATAAATCTTGATGATTGTAAAAATATCTTCAAATGAACAATTGCTGTCACTACTAATGAAATTGCCAGTCTTATATATCAGACTTTAAACCCAAGATTGATAGACTGGAAAATGCATCATTGGAGCAAAACTGTAAACTTCTCTTTCACAATTTTCCTCCAATATCAATCTGATAAAACTAGCAGATGTTTGTGAACTTGAATTTGTTCTTCATTGTCTTAAATCAAAAAAGGTTTTAATAATAGATAACATACTTCCAGGATTTCTAAAAAGTTTAGATCTTAAAGTCAAAATGATTGGCAAAAACTATAGGCAAGCTTAAAATCAATTAAATCCAGTAATGACCCAACAGTAGCGTATTAAAAAGAAATATATTGAAGAGAATTTGGTGCTGATATAGTATACGTTTGATGCCATTTTGAATTTTATAGCTCACCCAAAATCCCCATTGATACATTCAAGCGATAAATGACATTGATTATCAACAAGCACACTAATCACAAAGATCATATTTTATAACAATTGTACTTTATTTTTAAATTTAATGTATTTGTAATCATGTAGCCAATTTAAATTAATCCGTGTTCTTCTAGTTAAGAAACAAAGTATTGAAAAAAATATCATAAACTAGTTTTCGGTCAACACAAGTGCGTATACCACTTAAATACATATTCGCTAACTACTAAAAACAATATTAATAAGATTATGGAGTTTATGTAGTGATCAACAGTAGCGAACAAATAATTTCTGATAAGAAAAAAACTAAAATCCTATAATTTGTAAAAATAATATGCTGTACTTCAAATTTTATAAGTTATAATCTTTTGGCATAATAATGAAAAGTAGGTTAATTAGGTTTTTTTTTTTTTTTAAAGTAGAAAACGTAAATTACCTTTTGATTTCTTTCATAGGCTTATAACAAATGTAAATTGCATTTTGATTTTTGAAAAATTTATGTAAATTGTGATAACATGTTAATGCAAAGTATTTACTCACATTATTTGATTTTTTATTAAATGTTAAATATTGATCAAAATTAGGATTTTGATTTTTAAATACTCGATGACAATTGCAAACTTTGCATTTTGATTTTTTAATTAATGATGAAATTTGCGATTTTGAAACAGTCTTTTTTGAAACCACTTGTTGATAATCGATGTCATTTATCGCTTGAATATGTCAGTGGGGATTTTGGGGGAGTTATAAAATTCAAAATGGCATCGAACGCATACTATATTGGTATTGATAATTTTTATCACTAGCTGGAAGCTATATCTATAGAGCAGGCTGGGTTTAGACCAGGAAGAAATATTTGTGAATAGACTTTATTTTTAATAAATATTGAACAAGGCTTATAAAATAAATTAAAAACTGGTGCTTTTTATTGATTTATCTTCAGCTTATGATTCTATTTGGAAAAAATGGTCTTCCGAAATTAAAAATATAATTTTTAAATTCAGGAAAATCATTAATTTATTTAATAAAGTGCTCTCCAAAAAAAAATTAAGCACCATTAAATGATAATCATAGTAGATACAAAATTTGAAAGAACTAGTTCAATTTTTCCCAAAATAGAATGTAAAAAACGTATCTCCGCTTGTTACATTGCTTTGACTTCTCAGAAGAAATCCTTTCTTGAAATTAAAATGGAGGATATGAAAAGATTGAAAATCTTTCATATCTTATTGACGTTTCTATTTCAGGAAAGGATCTCATTTGAGAAACCAAAACAATAGCATCATTAACATAGATGAATTTTATTGTTTCATTAAAAATAGCTTCAGAGTATTTTTCTCAAGTATAAAATTTGTATTAGAATCTTTTCATATTTCATTAACTTTTCTATTTCAGGAAAGGATCTCATTTGAGAAGCGAAAGCATCATTAGCATAGATGAATTGTATTTAAAAGAAACTAAATAGTACATTTTTCAGGTACAAAATTTGTATTTTTAAAACAAATGTGGGCCTTGATTTTTTTGTTGCAGCAATTGATTAATATCCAATCCCCTTTTTTTTTTAATTTTATTTTACTGTTTAAAAACATCTCTAGGATTTTTTTTTGTAAAGTTTTTTTTTTTTGTAACTTAATCTATGGAATAATTATTTATATACTAACAGAAGTCTGTAAACATTTATAATTTTGAATTTTTTTTCTCCAAATTTGCGATATACTTTGAGCAAGTGTCTGAATTGTTTGATATTTATACATTTTTTTCTTATTTGATTTTTATTCATAGCAATAAAAGAAAGTCTATTATCAATAAATTTTGCCTTCTAATTCATACATACCCTTTCTCTTGAAATGATGTTGCATGTTTTATATATTTTAAAATACCAACTTGAATTTCATTCACTTTCATTTTCATTAGATTTTTCATTTTTGAAGTTAACTTCTCTTTTTATATATATTTTTAATCACATAACCTGTTAAATAGATTATGTATATTAGCCAAGTTTTGATTGTAAACTATGGCAATATTGGTTTCAAGGGAACGTTCTATCTCATTTATTTTAAGTTCTTAAAGATCATTTAGCACAAATTAAAATTAGCTAGAGCCATATTTTATGTAAAGCATATATTATTTGCTTTATTTGAAAGTATAACAGATTTAACACAGTTATTAAATATAATACTTTTTAGTTGTCAAGAACATATATTCTGACTAAATAGAAATTGCATCCCATTTTTTTAAATTTTCAATAATAATGTATAAAATATTATTTACTTTATTTGAAAGTGATAGCTGAAATATGCTGTCATTAATGAATTGCTTTTACATAATTAATAGGTACATATTTAAATGTATTTTGTCAAATAAACTACTAAAAAGCTGAATATATAATATACAAATCAGAGCATTGAAGCACATTCTAAGAAGTTGCTTACAATTAAAAATATTAAATTTATAATATAATCAAATTCTGAATCATTAAACGTAAATTTTATTTTGTTTACTCTATTTGAAAATGTGAAAGATGTAATAAATCCAATAATTTTTTAGGTCAAGTAACAGATTGGAATTATAATAAAGATGTTATTTGATTTATTTGAAAAGAGTAGATGAAATTCACAATTTTGGCGTAGAACTTTTACATAATTGATCAGCACAAGCATATATAGTCACTTTCATTAGGTAAAAACTTCACTTGATTTAAATATATATGTTACCAGCAAAGTGTGAAAATTGGCATTGTGTTGAAATGCCTAGGCATTTTATACATTGCCAAAAGAGGAACATCCAAATATGAAATATATTAATAATTTTTTATTAGTCATTCATTAGATTAAAGATTATCCAAAATCTCTCTACAAGGTGTTAAAAGTGGATGGAAACCAGTCCCCACCATGCATGAGGTAATGTAGTAAAAATTACACTACAGAAATATTATTCCTTAAATAGATAATCCAAGTATGAAATGCTTAGATTTTCATGCATTTTCTAGGCATTCTATAAAATGCCAAAAGGAAAATTGGTAAAGTATAAAATACTCCTAGCAATAATGTTGATGTCATAGTGACAAGGTGTGACCTTAACTTACATGAGTTTAACACATAATTAGTAAAAATTAATGATTGAAATTATTAGTAAACCTTATACATAAATCTTACAGTTAGTTAATGAAAAATCAAAAGATATTATTAAGAAATTCCTTACATTTTTGAAGATTTATAAGATTTTAAAATCCTTCATTTTTGGCACTTTACTTAAAAAATAATGGTGTATGAATGCTGTTATTTGTGTACTCGCAATATAACCAGGGACAAACTATAATCTGGCAGCTGGATAATTATAGAATTTGTTAAGGAAAACAAACTCATAAGTTTAATAACAAATTCAAGAGTTTATTTACTATGAATAACAAAAAAATATGTTAATAGAATAGGATTAGTAAATCAACTGGCTAATTTCTAATTGAATATAGGATCAATATAGATCTCATAACAGTTCATATCTCTGTAGATAATTAATATATATAAGTCTCTTTACAAATGTAGTTCTGTAAGCTCTTTACTGCTCACACACATCTCCTATGGTAGTCTAATTAGATTATGACCACAACTCTTTTATTGCTAATACTTTTTTATTTGACACTTAGTTTTCCAATCTGCTTTCAATTCTTGCTTTTTTCTTTCTCTCTTCATGTTACTTCTCTGGACTCACTGACTGAACTGACTGAGCATCATTTTAACTTCTGCAGGCATTTTAATCCACTTTGCTAATTTGCGTAAAGTTAGACTTCATTGCCTTTTGCTTTTTGCAGTAACTATTTTTTTTTTTTTTGCATATCATTATTTCTGGACACTGCCTATACTGACTAGCCTGCACATACTCATATAACTTTATTATATATATATCCAGTCTCAGTATACAACACCTCCCCTGACCCCAGAAATAAGCAGAATTTTATACACTTAAATTTTCTAGCTTTTGTTTTATTTACAGTATAATCTTGTAACTTTAATGGTCTTCTCTGCATTCAGGTAGGCCTTGTTGAGGTTAATTCTTCTTCCTTTTGCTCTATAATCTTCTCTTCTTGTTTACTATTTAAGTCTATAGTTTCCACTTGAACTAAAGAGTTATCTTGTGCTTTTAATTTCTTGTTAGTAGAAACAGTCTTATTTTCCGTATTTGTGTTGAAAGTAGTAACTGTATCTTCTAATATTTCTGCTTGCTTTCTTTTATTTGGTTTATATGGCATCCTACTATTCTCCCATCTTCTAATTTTATTTTACATATTTGTGCAAACACATTTCTAATAATTATTCCCAGTAGCCATTTTTTCTTAATAACATCTCTAATCCATATGGTTTGATTAACTTTAAATCTAATGTTTTTCAAATCCCCATCATTTTTACTTTATCTGAAAATAGAATAGATAATTGTGTTTCCACATGTTGTTTCATTAATAACTCCTTGGGTGTTTGTTTTATAATAAACCTGGGCATAAAATGCTGATAAAACATTGCAGTTGCTGCAAGCGCTGTGTAAATATCAGCGTCCTGTTTATTTAATGCATTTTTCAGCTGCTGTAATGCCTTCTTCCTACTCCATTTGACTGAGTGTGATAAGCTGGTGCCAATATGTGTTGTATCCCCTTTGGAACAAGGAAGTTTTTAAGTTTCTCTGAGCTGAAGCCCATACTGTTGTCTGTTGTAGTGGTTTCCGGATACCCATGTGTTGCAAAAAGTTCATTTAAAATTTTTATCACACTTTCTGTATTCGTATCTTTCACTAGATGGTATTCAATTCATTTTGAATATGCATCTATAGCTATTAAAATTTATATGTCCATGAAATCGCCTAGCATGGTCTAAATGCACTCGCCATTCTTTTGTGGATTTAGGCCAGGATTTGACTTTTTTAGCCAATAAATTCACAGTTTGTTGGAAAGGCAGACAACTTGCTCAAAGTCCCTATTCAAATTAGGCTATCGATTATATAAATGACTTAATTATTTTATCCTGACTATATTGGGGTAATAGTTCTACAATACTTCCTTCCTTGTATGGAATCATTATTTTCTGTCAATTTCTTTACAATTGTCAACTTTTTAAATGCTCCCCTTGATTTACTTTTATCGGAAAAAATCCTGTTCTGTCATTTGCTATTTATTTTTACACAACTTTGACAAATGATCTGTCAGGCTGCAAGTAAAACATTTTTTTTGTTTTAAACTTACATGTAGATTTTAAATGGCCTGTTTTTCCTCAGCTATAATAAGTAGAAGGGGTTTGTGCTAAATTTTTTCTTGTCTGTCATTGCTTTGCCGCTCCAAAGTATCAAAATTGTTGCATGTTTGAGGGCTTCCATATGTTCTAAAATCGCTTTATGTGCAATACTGCGTTCAATGACGACCTTATATATTAACGTAGACTCTCTTAGTAGTAATTTACATTTCTGATGCCCCATAGTAGCTGGTCCAATAACATTTTAACTAAAATCTTCTTGAATATGCAATCTTTTACAAAGTCTATAATAATAAATCATATTTGCATATACACCTGGGTCTTGTTTTACGCGATAGATAGGTTCCTCAGAAAACACGCGCAAACGAAATTGCACAAAAGTAGACGTAACTTACATTGAAAAGGGGGGGTGCGGTCTGTGATTTTTCAAAATTCGCGTAAAAGCAAAGCACCAACGTAAAATTACTTTAAAATTCGCGCAAAAAAAAAAATAAGGAAATAAAATATGACTAATAAAAAGTTTCAAATTTGAAAAAAATTGATACAAAACAAAGTTTTGTTAACTATAATATTTAATTTTATTCAAAATAATATATTTTTATGCATAATTTACAGTACAGTAATTGACATTTTTTTATACACGTTTTAATTATTATAGCTATTTGCCGAAAAAAACGTTCGTTTGCAAACAACTAGCACCAACTTCACACTCATGTTGTGTCTATGGTTTTCTGAATGACAATGTAATTAGTAATTAATCTTTGAGACGATGATTTTATTAATTGTTTATGAAACTAAAAATTAAATTCTTATTTTTGTCTTTAATTTTCAATTCCGTTTAAAACTCAAATTTCACATCACATTATTTCAAGTCGCCGTAAGTAATTTTTAAATTGTTAATTACAATTAAAAATCAGATTTTGTTAATTACAATTAAAAATCAGATTTTAATTTTTGTCAAATTTAATTGTGCCCACTGCTATTACTGACCTTTTAAAAATAAACTTGTGGACGCTAAATGATTAATAATTGATTACGTTCTTTTTTAAAAAGCAAAAACAGAATGTGATTTAAAATGCAAAATTAACACGCACGATGTTTGAACAAATTTACTTTATTAAAATTTAATATGTGTATATATAAAATGTGGAAATCATGATTTTAATTTCATTATTGCATAAAATCTTACTATTATAAAGCACTGAAAATATTGAAATTACTAAGATGAAAGTCGAATTCCAATAATGTGCTATTACTTTCAATATAACGTAAGTGCGCGAAATTTATTATTTAAAGTAATAGCACATTATCGGAAATCGATTTCCGGTGAAACACGAATTGCGTAACTTCAAAATCGTGTTAAATAAGTCCACGTAAAAAGAGACCCAGGTGTAGTTTCATGTTGCGATTGCATCCTACCACAAAAATGAAATGTGCTGTGAATTTCGATGTTATTCATTTAAAGTTGGCATTTATTTTTATCAATAGCTTCTCATACAGGATTTCTTCAGGGAACTTCAGATCACATAAATGATTTGCCACATTTAAGACATCTTGTTTTGACATCCATAGTAAACTGGCAACATTCAGTTTGTCATCTATTATTCCATTCATGAGCATGCATTTCTCCACATGGGTCACATATATCTGAAAGTGTCCCAATTACATCAAAGATCATTGTTATGTTGTTCTGCATATTTCTTGATTTATCCTAATCATTAATCATTAAAAAACAGTCAACACTTAGACAATATCAATAACAATCTCAATCTGTTATCAAGGCAATCTTCTTTTAGCAATAAATGTGGAATGCCATCTTTATTTATGGTTCAATATATTTATATAGACACTAAAGATAACCACTTGACCACAGAGGTTGAAATTATTGGTACAAAGAAGTATAAATAAACCTCCTTAAACAGGTAAATATAACCTACTCTAAATGTAGACTAATAAAGAGTCAATTATAACATTACAAACTGCAGTAATAATTTTCAAATTACACCCAAAATATTACTTAAACCTTGAGCATTATTACACTTATTATTTAAGTAATCACTAGTATATATTTTCAAGTTGTAAGGCTACAACATAATAACTTTACTGCTATTCTTTTTGTACTGCATTATCTCATATTTCACAGGTACTCCAATGACTTTGCCACAATATATTTGGTTTTACATGTAAAATCCTCTGTCAGTTGTGACACATAATATATCCAGGGCCAAACAATAATCTGGCAGCTAGATAATTATATAATTTGTTAAGGAAAACAAACACAAAAGTTTAATAAATTCAAGAGTTTATTTATTCTGAATAACAATAATATTAGTAGAATAGAACTGGCTAATTGCTAGATCACATAATAGTTTATATCTCTGTAGATAATTAATATATTTGTTTCTTTAACTGTAGTTCTGTAAACACGTTACTGCTGACACATTTCTTGAGATAGTCTAATTAGAGTATGATAGATCTATTCTTTATTTCTAACACTTTTTTACTATACACTTAGAATTTTCCAATCTGCTTTCAGCACTTGTTTTTCTTCTTCTCTCTTCTCATTACTTCTTCTCTGGACATCACTGATTGAACGGACTAAGCATCATTTTAACTTCTGCAGGCATTTTTATCCACCTTGCTAATTTGCATAAAGTTAGATTTCATTGACATGCAAATTAGTCTGTTGTTTCTTGCAGTAACTATTTTTTTTGCATATCATTTTTGGATTGCTTTATCATTGCCTATATTGACCAGCCTGTACACCCACGCACATATGTAACTTTATTAAAGATATATATACACACTTCCAGTCACTGTACAACAACTGGCTAGTTTGATATTTATATAAAATTGAGCATTTTATTACCATTATCAGATGCTAACTTATTATTATTATTAGGGTTTTTCATCAGACAGTTTGTCAATAAGAAATAATAATCATACTATATTTGAAATTAAAAAAGTGAGACTCCATCATAATATCAGAAATTCAACATATTGACAAACTTATTATTTAATAATAATTTTAAACAGAAGGTAATAAATTCTTTACATATGCGCTGTATTCAATCAATGTTGTTTATGTTGAATGTTAAGAATCTCGGTCCAAGACACAAGATAGTCTGAAAAGATAAGAGATTGATGTTTATACAATGTCTAGGGAAAGTGTATTAAAATAAAAAATGAAATTTTATACTTTGCCTAAAAATATTATGCATTGCATAGAATGTCTAGGCACTCTATACAATGCTTGCTTTTCACACTTTGCTGATAACATATATATATATATATATTATATAATAAGTTATTATATTAAAGAGTTAAAACTTTATAAATGATAGCACTGAAATACGATAATAGATCATACTATAGTTTCTTTCAATGCTCTCATTTATATGTCCCAGCCTTTTAATTATACATTTGTTTATAATATATAATGTTATAAATACATAAGGCAGAATAAGGACTGCAATTGACTGTTAACCCCCCATTTATTTCCTTTTTCTCTAATTTTAGGGCTAAACTAATAATAATAATTTATCAAGCGTTGTTAGCCGAGAGGTCATTGCACCCGCCTTGCAAGCAAGTAGTTGGTCGCAGACGGTTGTGGGTTCGCGTCCCGGCTGATGCTATGACATATGAGAAAAAAAAAAAAAAACTAATAATAATAATGTCTTTTTAATAAAATTATTTCTTTTTTTTAAAAAAATTAATGATTTAAATCAGATTACTTGTCAGATTTAATTAATTGCATTTATATAAGAAACTAATCTTAGAATAAAATTGGGGAAAAGAAAGAGAATGTAATGAAATTAAATAAAAAAACTTTAGAGAACAACTGAAATTTAAAATATAACTAATAAAAATGTAAAAAAAAAAGTGTAGTTGCATAAATTTGAATTGATAAATCCAGGGTAGGAAATTTTCATTCAATGGATATTTATAGCAAAAATTAATATTAACTTTTAACAGTTAAATCTAGCAAATTTTCAGAAACATTCAGATTGTGAAATATTTCAAGAAATTGCTTATGTATTTTTGCATATAGTTGAAAACCAACTATTCGTATATGAAAATGAATCTGTTTTCCACTGAGACTATTGATTTTTTTTAATATACATTTATATTTTATATTTCAAATTAATTCAGTTTAGCTTAAATCCATTATTTTCAAAAAGCAGAATTAGAATTGTTTAATTTTAAATAAAACTAATTTAATTATGGATTATTTTGATACCATTTTCTATTTTAATGAGTTTTATGTGATATTCATATATTAAAAATATAAAATGAATGAATTCAGTGACCTGAAAAAACTTCAAAAATGATAGAATAAGAATACTTTCAAAAAAAAAAAAAAAAACCTCACATGATGGTGTTATTTATATTTCTGAATGAAGTTTTCAGAAAATTATCTTTAAGGGCATTAATATAGTCATTTTGTGTAAATTTTTTTTTTTCTTAATTTCTTTTTTACATTATTTAATATACGCAATATATATATACAGTAACTGCCCAAAACATTTTACAAACTGATTTTACTTTTTGTCCTACCATTTAAAATAAAAAAGAGGGGAGAGAACTTAGTTTTATTTATTTGCAACAGTATAAACTTAAATTGTAATCTTTTTTTTTAAAAAAATTAACTTTATTAATTATAAAAGTATTAATTGCAGTATATCTTTTTTTAAATATTATTAGAAATAAGATTTCAAAATAATATTTTTACAAATTTAATATATAATATAGGCAGTTTTATAATGCTTTGTAAATATAATTATTCAAATAGAAAGGGATTTTTTTGCTGCATAAACCTGGTTATGGAAAAAAGTTATAGATATCCCTATATAGTTATTTTATTATAATACTACTTTATTTTATTTTAACATTTCTTTTTAATTTATAAGTATTTAAGTAATTGTGAAAATAAGAAATGAAATATAACTGCTAATAAAACATTAAAGGAAGTACGTTAGTTTGATATTATATGTACTTACTAATGAAAAAATTGCTTATGGATTTTGTGAGATATTACAATATTTGAAAGCTTTATGTTGTAAACAATAGCTTTATTACCAGGCTTGTGATTGGGTTGTGAATAAGCACAATTTTAATACATTAATTACTTGAAATTTTATATTAGAAAAATATTGTGTGATTTTTTTATTAAATATATACACCTGCAGTTTACTCATCCATTTACTATTTCAGTTATATGTTATCAAAAAAAATTAACCAAAAAATACAATTAATTAGAAAAATGTAAATTTTACACATGGATATTGTAGAAAGCAATCATTTTCTTGCAATAACTCTCACATAGATTGTACAGTCTTACATATTCACGCCCACTCATTCTGTCATAATAATCTAAATTTCTTTATATTTCATTTGAAATGACATCAAAGCCCAAAGCTAATTATCATAGCATTTCTGTTAAACTTAAAAGAATTTGTGATTTTTTTTTTAAATACTGAAATGAAAATTATTGATTTAATTGTAGAAGTAAAAAAAAAAAATGTTTATGTTAATAAGAAAAAATTTGTCCATTTATGAAGTAATGAAAAGAAAAGGAAACAAACCATTTAGAATTTCATAAAAATATTGAATGAAAAGACTTGGTATTATTCTGTTTCATTTAAAAATATTTGTGTTAATAATTTTAATTTGTATATGCACTCTAATTTTTAAATTAAATTGTATTATGAGTATATAAGACAATACAGCAAACATAGCTAGATGCTGTTCGCTAATTTATATCTTCTGCTAGGGAAAAAATTAAATGAATATGACAATCCCACTGCAATTTTAACTTTCAGCTATTGATAGTAAACTTCTGATTTTTTTAGTTAAGTATTTAAATTTTTAAGATCTGTTGATTATAAAGAGATGTTTAATTAATGAAACATCAATTGTTTTAAGACTATAGTAAATTTATAATCAGTAGGTGAATGTAGAAATTAAAATATTAAAATTACTGTAGAAAAAATTGTTTGAAGGTATAGCAAAATTTGTTGGGCAAAATAGCTGAAAACCTATCCCAACAGAAGTATTGTTTTTTTAAGTTTGAACTTAACAATTCTGATATTGCAATTATTCGTAAACATTATTATTAAGTACATATAATGTAAAAATAGTTGTCTGGAATGGCAAAATTATGATTAAGCCAGATAAGATAATGAATCTATCATCACAAATGAAAAGCTTAGAAATTAGGGCTTAAATGATGAGACAGCTGTGTTCTGGGACATTGCCATAATGGAGTAGATATTATTTTTTTCAAGAACAAAAGTTTTATAAGTAGCACTCTAAAGTGATAATGGTTAGAATAAAAGCACTTTTATTTTGAAAATATATTTATTGACATAATAAAATTGTATAGATGAATAAAAAAAAAAAAAAAAAATGCACTTTGTTAATGTTGACTCATCCATTGCTGACATTGATCTGGTAGAAGTATGCCAGAGCCATTCTCTGCACTAGCAGGTTGATAAGTGATTACATACATTCCATTTTGTTGGTAGAGACCACTCCTTTTAAGGTTGGCCCAATAATGCTAACTTATCAGCTGGGATACATGTAGTGTGAAATCAAAGCCTCTCTAGTAGAATCCGGCATGTTGCATCAAAGACTACTTCATTTACGATACACTACAATGTGGATATATCAGGTCCAATATTCATGTAGAGACTGTGGGCCATAATAGTAGGCTCCATGTATTAAAAGCACTTTTAAAAGTGATTTTTTGGAGTACCAACTAGTGATTATGATAAATATGAAATAGAAAGAATATAAAGAATTAAAATGCTAGTATAGAATAGAGTTGGTAAAATTTTAGAAAATTAAGGATTAGAATTGAATGATTATGTTTTTATAAAGAAAATATGTTGATAATAAATGGATACACAGTTTAAGAAATGAAAATTTATGCATCAAAAGCTCCATGTGACAAGTACATTTTATTTAAATTATGTATTTATACAAAATAGACATTAAGGTTATATGTGCACATTCTATAATTGATATAGATTTAAATTATAGTTTATTGGTGATAGAATTGCATGATAACGCTAATCAAGTGTATTTAGGAGTGGAATATAGAAAATGGAAAGAATAAAAAATGATAGATTTAATTTAGTATAAAAGTAGTAGTTGGAATGGATTACAGGAATGAAGTAATTATTGAAGAAAAGTTGTGTAGGTTGATAGTAAATGAGAATATTTTGAAACTGGTGGCAAGAACATTTTAAAGATTTGTGTGATTGCATATGATTCAAGCCTTTGTCTTTGGTGAAATTATTATATAAATATTTTGTAATTCCATTATCATTCTACATTCCTCTTCTAATAAAACTAGGCTGGCTTTATCAATTTTATGCATCAGTTCACTGTATTATAATAAGGATGAAATTGAGTGTACAATAACAAAATAATTTGTGAAAGTATTTGGCACTTGAGGAGAATTGATAAAATTTCATTTAAATTGCTAAAAACTGTTAGAGAAAAGGATTTGAGAGAATTGATTGATGTTTGTATTGTAATGTATATTTCAAGAGAGTGATTAATAATTTTTTTCCAACAGTTATTCCATTAAAGAAAAGGTTTAATGCAATGAAATGTGATTTGAGAATAAGTTAAATTCATCATGCTTTTAAAATATTATTGAGATGTAATTATATTATATTAGAAATGTTTTAATATGTTTTTTTTTTTTAAACCTGAAAAGCAGTTTGGATTTAGAAAGATAAATGGACAAGAACTACAATTAGAATAGTGATGGCAATTATTGAAAAATATGCAAAACTAATAAAATATTTGAAATACAGGCATTCTTCATATACCTGGAGCTTAATTATAAATACAGAGGATTTGAACACAGACTTTCAAGCACCCTTCAACTATCCACACTATCTCATACCACTGATACACATGACCACATACATGTTGTAAAGATAAGTAATCACCAATATACATATTTCATGCTAACCAGCACTCATCAGTTGAGCACTGATTATATATATGTGTGGAAGATGATGATCTGGACCAACTGCTGAGTGCTGGTTCAGCATGAAATACATGTATTGGTGATTATTTACATGTGTGTAGTCATATGTATCAGTGATATGAGATAGTGGGGATAGTTGAAGGGTACTTGAAAGTTTGTGTTCAAATCCCCTGTATTTAAAACTAGGAAAAGTAGAGTTTGAAAGAAATATTAGGAAATTTATATATGAATCAAGAGTATATTTGTATGATTAATATTGAAAATAAAAAAGTGATTTAGATTTTGCTTTTATTAATTTGGCCAAGATATTTGAGTCATTTAATTTTATCAGGTCTATGACATTATTTAATATTAATTGGTTGATTATTTGGTTCATACCCAAGATTTTTTTTATGTTCTACAGCTTCTGCATGATAGAATAAGAAAAAGTTTATTACTACAGATGGAAAATCAGACATTTGAATTGAAAACTAGTGTTAACATTATCATTTTTTTATGATAGTGATCTTTAAAGCTGTTTATAAGTGAAATTCTGGATTCATAATATATTGACGATTGTGCTATTTTTGCCATTTCAAAAGATGATCTATAAAATGTATTTAATGTATAAAGTCTTTGTGTTTAGTAATTGATGTTTAAAAAAAACTTGAAATTCTTAATTAGGCAATGATTGAAGAAAAATCCTCAACAACTTTTAGCTACTTGAAAATAAGTATCTTGATAGTTTTGTAAGTAGAAAATTGTGTTGCCGTTGCTGCTACTTTTTGTAGTTTATAAGTAAGTTTTTCATTGCAGAGAAATGAATATTACAATTAAATTACTTATATAGAGAGCTGTAATTTTACCTAAATTATTGTACGGAAGTGAAACATATACTATAGACAAACCTAAAAGCATTAAAAAAGTTTCATTGATTTGAGAATGCTTTGTAAAATTTTAAAATTTCAATAACAAAATTGTAAAACTAATCAATATGTTTTTTGTCTTGCTGGTTGTGATACTATAGAATCCATTATTGTAAAAATCACACTTTCATTGAATTGAACATGTAAAATGAGCAAACAATATAAGCCTTCCTGAGAAGATATTTTCTTGTGAATTTGAGCATGGTTTTTATGGGATACTGTCCCCATTAGAAGATTATTTCAAAGATGTCTTAAAGAAATGCAATATTGATTGTTTTCATTGTGAAGATATGAAATAGAATACATTGGAGAGCTAAAATTAGACAGAATGGTGGACTGTTTCAAAAAGAAAATTTTTCTGCAGAAGAAAGTAAAAGATATCATGAAATATCAAATAATCGTAAAAATGAATTAGCATGTTTTATATATGAACATATTTGAAGTTCACAAATTGGTTTGTATGGTCATTGCAAACTCTTCTCTATGGTAGTTTTTTTTTTCCCTTCTTGGCATTGAAATGGCCATACTCAATTACAAATGGCTGCTACTGATGATCTCAAGAGCAATTGGAAAGAATTAATGAATTATAAATGAATGATTTACTTAAGGGAAGAATAATTCTGAATATGTAAAAGAAAAAAAAAGTTATTATCAAAAATTATTTTACTTGTATTACTAAAAATTTATGGATATCTGTAAGCCAATATACTTACCATTTTCAATATGAATAAAACAAATTGGAGAAATAATGAAAATAATAATTAGCAAAAAAAGGAAAGAAAATTTAAGTGGCATTTCAAATCAAAGTTTTCTCCTAAAAAAATCCTAAGATCAGACACATCCTTTCTCTGTGAAAATAATGCAATTCCAAAAAGCTAATATGATGAAGCTGTAGGTTAAACAAGTACACCTGGGTCTCCTTTTATGTGGATTTTTTTAATGCGATTTTGAAGTTATGCGATTCATGTTTTTATTATCTTTTTATGCAGGTTTTCTTTTATGCGATAAAGAAATTTATATTTCACTATATTTATTAGATATCAAGAAATTTAAATTATTAATAACTTATTTTGACTTGAAATTTTTTTTTTTTTCAAAAATATAACGTTATATTAGCTGTTAACGTGAATATGGCCTGAAGCTGTATTTAAAATCTTAACTTCTACGTAAATAACCTACTTATACTTCTGAGTAAATAATAATAATAGATTTATACTTAAGAGTATAAAAATATTGCAATAAATATTCAAAAATTTAGACTTTTAAAACATATTTTGTTAGATATAACAGAAATAAATATTCTTTTAGATTTTTAAAATAAATAACGAAGTTTTTGTTGATTTTGTAAACTGAAAATAATCTTTCTAATGATAGTGTATAATCTTTTTGTTTTGATTGTGATCTCATTTTTTTAATATAGAAATAAAATGTGAACATTTAAAATTTATTTCAGTAGTAAACAAACATATCTATCAAATAAAGACAAATTTATTATTTTCTGATAACTGAAATACAGGCTTCTTATATACCTGTATCCATAAATAATAATCATTTAATCATAGATTTTATGTTGATGTGTGAGATAAAGAAAAATGTCAGAAAATGCTGAAATCTGAGTTTGCTGCAATGAACAACCTCGTAAATTTCAACGAGAGCTAAATAGTTATATGTCTGGATATTGCGAGCTTTATAAACAATTAGTAAAATCATCGTCTTAAAGTTTAATCACCAATTACATTGTCAACAGAAAACCATTAACATAGCACAAGACTGAAAGTGGTGCTAGTTGTACTTCCTCTTATGACAAATATGATTTCTTACCAGTTCACAAACCACCCGCATATTGTCAAGTAGCAATAATGATTAAAATATGTATGAAAAAATGTAAAATTAAATACTGAAGTTAATAAAAAAAGTTTGTCTTGTATAAATTTTTTTCAAATATTGGAAACTTTTTATTAGTCATACTTTATTTCTTATTTTTTTAATGCGAATTTTAAAGTAATTTTTCCTTGTTGCTTTGCTTTTATGCGATTTCTGAAAATTACAGAATCTATCCCCCATTTTTCAAGGTAAGTTAAGTCTATTTTTGTGCAATTTTTTTTTAATGCGGGTTTTCTGCAGAACCTTTCTACCTCATAAAACGAGACCCAGGTGTATGTTTAAGAATAGAAATTATGTTGGAAAATCCAATAGTGTAATGAGTTAAATATAATCGCAGTGGCAGTGTCAAGAAGGTCTGCTCTAAGTATAATTAAATAACTTCACAAGTCTTCTTATTTCTGAATTTATTAATATATATATCTAGATAAAATGATTGCATTAAATAATTTTTTTTAAAGAAATTTTAGTAAGAGAATGTTATATCAATTCTAAATAGAAATTTGAGTATGGATTAAAAGAACTCGTAAATCCATACTAAATGCTTATCTTGGAAAATTTTATGAGGTATGTTTTGTCATATACACTATTAAATGAAGTACATCCTAATGCATTTTTGATTGGAATTGATGTAGAAAGTAAAGAGATTTATTATTCAAGAAACTTAAAATTAATAAATTGTAATGTATCTTTTTTTTTTTTATGAAATGGAAAATGAGGGAATGGAATAAGAATGATCCTTTTAAGCTTAATATATTCCACTTTCATTGACTTTGATTATTAATGTTATTTACATTTTGAATATTAATGATGAAAAATACTTAATAAAAAAATCAAATATTGATTAAAATCACTAAACCCATACTAAACTATTAATTATGTTTTGTCATATATATATATATATTAAATGAATACATCCCAATGCATTCTTGTTGGGATCAATATAGAAAATAAAGAGATTTATAAATCAAGAAACTTCAAATTGTAAACTGTAATATATCTTTAAATATATATATCTAGAAAGTAGAAAATAGTGAAGGGAATGCTATCATATTTTATTTTGATTGACTTTGATTGTTAATGTTATTTTACATTGAAAGTGTTAATAATGAAAATAAAAATAGAGTAGCAATATTTCATTTAATTTAATCTTTTTTTAAACTTTATTATTTATATCTAAATTAGAACAAATTTATTCAATAACATATAATGATAAATAGAAAAATAAAATTATATCAATAGTATAAAATAATATTATTTCACATTAAAATTAAAAATTTTAAATGTGATATATTTATATTTAAAAAGCATTCATTATTTTTAGGAATTAAGAAGAGAAAAGTATTAAAGATATAATGGTATGTTATATTCTCAATTAAGTTAAATTAATTATCTATAGAAATAATATATAACTTTAATCAAATTAAAAACCTACTGGATTAAGGAAAATAGTATATTGTTTGACATTAGTTCTGCTGAAGTAAAATAAATATCATATGTTAAATACCAAGAGTCTTTATTAAAGAAAAATACTCTTTTTTGCTTTATATTTCTCCATATTGAAAATCTATTCTACAAGAAGTATCACAGTAATTGCTGTTAACTTTGAAAAAAAATATATAAGATTTCACTTTTAATAAACTTCTATGTTTAACCTTCAATGGCTATCTGCAATAAATTTTATTGCTATCAATTTTCAAATGCTCCAATTTTATGTTATTGGTTAAATTGAACAGGTGCCCATCTCATTATCTTCCTAAATAATGTCTCTATTTTACAAAAAACAAATTAGTTGAATTTATTCTGCATAGTCTTAAATTTTATGCCATTTTTTCTTTAGTTTACCGATGTCTTACTGTGTGTAGTTTATCCTTAAATAGGAGTGTTCCTCCACATTTTGTGATTTGTTTCTTTTTTTTTTTGTACTTTTTATATATAATAATCTTTATTGTAAGTAATTCTTAGAATAATAAAAATCAAATTTATTTTATTATAATATCTGAATGTAATTTTTCTAAAAGAATGCATTAAATTGAACTCTATGAAAGTTTTGTGTGATATTGCTTTTTGCTGCATAAAGTTTTCGTTATATATGCGCACTGGAAAACCTGAGATGATTGCAGATTATAATTTAAACAAGATGTTGGTCAATGGCAATTTTCCAAATGTTAAATATTTCAATTGTCAAATCATTCATTTTATATAAAAAATTTAAGCAGTCAAAGAAAGTTAAACACTTAGATTTTTTTAAATGCATTAGCAAAATTGCTTAAACCCATACTTAGAGAAAAAGTTCCTAATATATTTTAGGAGTATTATGAAGATCTGAAGGTACAAATAATACAGATGACAAAAGAATCAAGATAATTATTTTTATTTATTTTACTTTTTTTAAATGTCCTCTTGGAACCATACTTATACCACAAATAATACTTTTTTAGCGGTAATATTTACTGCATGTAGTGTTTACATTACAAAATTTCATGTAGCTTTTTCAGGTTAATTATATAATGATATTTGTAGATTTATTAAATTTTTGTCAAGAAATTTATAAAGGATGTTATGCCCTTTAAAATGGTTTATTAGTAAAGAAAGATCTTTCTAGTAATTGTTAATTTGTGAATTGATTTATTTATTTAATTTCTCTTAAGTAAATTGATATTGTAATGACAATTAAAAGAGTAGCTTTGTCCACTTTTGAATATATTGGATAGGCTTGATGTATATGTGAATATGAAATGAGATGAATCAGTGAATAGCCAGTATGAAATAAAATGGATAAATGAATAGCTGATAGTAAGTGTAAATATAAAATGATGAATGTATGCACAATGCTAAACATAAAACAAAGTTAAAGAAAAAAAAAATGATTTAAATAAATATTTAAAAAAAAGAAACATTAAAATTATTTATTAGCTCTTATCATTGAAATCTTTGGATTATGCCATTGATTATATATTTTTATCATTACTGTATATATTTATTTTAGAAGTGGGATTATCATGAATATAAATTATATCTAAAAATGGATGCTATAATAAAAAATCAATAAATGAATTTTCTTCTTGTAATAATTATTACAATACACCTGGGTCTCGTTTTACACGATAGATAGGTTCCTCAGAAAACACGTGCAAACGAAATCGCGCAAAAATAGACGTAACTTACATTGAAAAAGGGGGGATGCGGTCTGTGATTTTTCAAAATTCGCGTAAAAGCAAAGCACCAACGTAAAATTACTTTAGAATTCGCGCAAAAAAAATATAAGGAAATAAAATATGACTAATAAAAAATTTCAAATTTAAAAAAAATTGATACAAGACAAACTTTTTTTAACTATAATATTTAATTTTATTCAAAATAATATATTTTTATGCATAATTTACAGTACAGTAATTGACATTTTTTTTATACACGTTTTAATTATTATAGCTATTTGCCAAAAAAAAACACGTTCATTTGCAAACAACTAGCGCCAACTTCACACTTATGTTGTAACAGTGGTTTTCTGGTGACAACGTAATTAGCAATTAATCTTTGAGTCGATGATTTTATTAATTGTTTATGAAACTAACAACTAAAAATTAAATTCTTATTTTTGTCTTTAATTTTCAATTCGGTTTAAAAATCAAATTTCACATTAATTTCAAGTTGCAGTAAATAATTTTTAAATTGTTAATTACAATTAAAAATCAGATTTTAATTTTTAATTGTGCCCACTGCTATTACTGACCTTTTAAAAATAAACTTGTGGACACTAAATGATTAATAATTGATTAAGTTTTTTTTTTAAAAGCAAAAACAGAATGTGATTTAAAATGCAAAATTAATACGTACAATGTTTGAACAAATTTACATTATAATCTTGTAAAATTTAATGGGTGTATACATAAAATGTGGAAATTATGATTTTAATTTCATTATTGCATAAAATCTTACTATTATAAAGTACTGAAAATATTGAAATTACTAAGATGAAAGTCGAATTCCAATAATGTGCTATTACTTTCAATGTAACGTAAGTGCGCGAAATTTATTATTTAAAGTAATAGCGCATTATCGGAGTTCATACACGTGGGTCTCTTTTTACGCGGACTTATTTAACACACTTCCGGTGAAACACGAATCGCATAACTTCAAAATCGTGTTAAATAAGTCCGCGTAAAAAGAGACCCAGGTGTATTTTAAATAAATTACTTAGCATTATTATATTATTCTTATATCTTCTTCTTTACTTTTTTTGCATTTCTTCATATATTTATATATGTTACATTTTTTTATAAATCTCCTCATATACACTTTGATGCAATTTTTAATTAATTCCTCTTTTATTTTTTTAAAGTTTTGAGTTCAAAACTGTTAGAAAAATAAAGGAGGGATTATATAAAAATTGCATTAAAGTGTATATGAGGAGATTTATATAAAAAAGTAATACATTTATGAATTAGTTTTTGAGATGTTTTATATCTATTTGACTTTTAAGAAAATTATATTAATAATTGCTTGAGGGTTAAGTTGATAATTTTCTCCAAGACAACAAATCTTGTTAGGAAGTTTTGATATTTATACTGATATGCTGATGCTCTTTATTCGTTATTAATTCTTGGTTTTATTAATAAATATAATTTATTAAAATTGATTTTGATATTATTTCTTATTGATTTTGTACTACAGATTAAATATTTTTATTCAGAAATTCTTGTTTTTAGTTTCTTTTGGGGGGGGGGGGTGAACATTTTACAGCTATGAAAAAGTGATTCAAATAATTATAACAGAAAAATGGGAAAAGTGATTAAAAGTATTTCTGTATTTATTGCTGTGAAAAAAAAAATTAAGTAAAGAAAAAGTAAATTTATTGAATAATATTAATGAATAAAAGATAGTTGTAACTTACGCCACTTGTGGCCGCTGGATGACGCTGCAGTACCATCAACAAGCCACAAGAAGCATGCAAGTGATAAAAAATTTTTAAAATCGCTGAAATCATCGATGGAACAAAAAAAAAACACGCTGAAATAATCGATGGAACAAAAAATAATTTAAAAACTGCTGAAATCATTGATGAAACAAAAAATAAAAACACTGAAACCATCGATGGAACAAATAATTTCAGCGTTTTTTTTTTTGTTCCATCGATGATTTCAGCAATTTTTTAATTTTTTCTTATCACTTGCATGCTTCTTATGGCTTGTTGATGGTACTGCAACGTCACCCAGCGGCCAATGTGGTGTAACTTACAACTACCGAATAAAAAATAAATTTAATTTATTGATATAAGCAAACAGTTTTACACTTTGTGGTTAATGTAATTTAAATGTAACTATGATTTTAAAAAGATTAATTAAAGAAAAATGAATTTTACAAAACTAAACAATTTATTTAAATATTATTTCCAAGAATAATTCTCATATATTTTTATAAGCATATAATTATGTTGACAAATTTATATGATGTTGGCATTGAATGTAATTTATTAGTAAATATTGATTAAATAAATAAAAATAAACTTCATTACTTTTATTTGATTCCAGAAAATTTTGTATTGCATATGTGGTAGAAAATTTATTTAGAAATGAAAATTGTTTTTCTTAATGCTGTTTTGAAAATTATGATCTTTGGACATGCATACTGAAGTAAAAGTGATTGGATATTAGATGACTCATTCTAATTTTTTTTTTAATTGATAGTTAAGGAATAAATATTCAGCATACAATCATAACGTTTTTGCTTTTATATTTCATATACATTTGAGAATCAATAACAAACTAGCCTAGTTTCTTTTTTATCAATTCAATTTTTTGGAAGTTTTTTTTTGTAAATATAAATTATAGTCTTTGTATATGTTTGCTGGATTGTGGATATAAAATGACCAGATATTATAAATTGCAATCTTTTTTTACTTCTGTTATTGTTATTTAGCATAGAATTGCAAACTTGTTTTTTTATCTTTTGAACGTACCCGAGAATCAATATGTATAAATACACTTTGCTTTTTAATGATTCAATTTTTTTGTGTATGTGAGTAGGCATGATATTAAAATTGTGGTCTTTGTATTGTTTTTATGATGCAATGATATCTGATTTAAAAGTCTGAATATTAGAAAGTTTTAAATTTATGAATTTCTAAAATTAACTTCTATTTAAATTTTGTTGTTCTTTTGTATACATCGAAATTTATTTGATAAATACATAAACCTAGGCAAATAGTTTAACTATTTTATAAAAGTTAGTGCAATTGCCACTCATTTGTTTGAAATTAAAATTTCTTTATTTTAAAATTGCATGAAAACCAAATGGACTATGCATGTACCAGTACTAACATTCTCTGCGATTTGAGTTCCTTTTTAATGTAGTATAATGTAGAAAAGCTGTAGAAGAAAATAAAAGTCTTAAGAATGTAAAACAACATTTTGGTATTGGTAGGAAATTTATATCTGCAATAAGGAAAAAAGATGGAATTATTACTAAAAAGAGGGATGACATTATGAAATTGGTAGAAGATTTTTATCAAGAATTATATAGTAATAAAGAACAAGTACCTCCTATATCTATTACATCTTCCGAATTGCCCAGAATTTTAAATGAAGAAGTGAGAAATGCAATTAAATGTATGAAAAAAGGAAAGGCTCCAGGTAATGATGGAATTATAATTGATATATTAAAAGAAGCAGGTGAAGAAACAGAAAAAATATTAGCAAAGTTATATACCAAATGTCTAAATGATAAAGATGTACCGGATGATTGGAAGAATGCAGTAATAATATTAATATTTAAAAAAGGTGATAAAGAAGATATTAGAAATTACAGACCTATCAGCCTTTTATCAGTTTTATATAAAATTTTTACCAAGATAATTACAACTCGTCTACAGAGAACCTTGGATTTTCACCAACCAAGAGAGCAAGCTGGATTTAAAAGTGGTTTTAGTACAGTAGATCATATTCAAGTATTGAGAGAAGTTATAGAAAGGACAAATGAATATGAGTTGTCATTATGTTTTGGATTTGTAGATTATGAAAAGGCATTTGATTCTATAAACATTTCTTCAGTGATTAAAGCATTGGATCATCAAGGTATAGATCCAGGATATTGTCATATTTTAAAGAATATTTATAAAAATGCAACAGCAACAATTAGATTACATAATGATACTGGGAAAGTCAACATTGAGAAAGGTGTAAGACAAGGTGACTCCATATCTCCAAAACTTTTTACAGCAGTGCTGCAAGAAGTATTTTGTGGATTAAAATGGGAAACTAAAGGAGTGAAAGTAAATGGAGATTATTTAAGTCATTTAGATTTCGCAGATGATGTAGTTGTTTTTGCAAATAATGCTTCCGAGCTTTAGGAAATGTTGCAGGATCTTATCAGATGAAAGTAGGAAAGTAGGACTAAAGATAAATGTTAAAAAGACTAAAGTAATGTTTAATCGATTTGCTCAAAATATGAAAATAAAGATTGATTATGATGAATTAGAAGAAGTTAAGAGTTACAAATACCTTGGTCAGATTATTAATACAGATGGAAACATAATAGAGGAAATTAATCATAGAATTGAACTTGGTTGGAGTGCTTTTGGTAGAAATAACTTGATATTAAAAGGAAATATGCCTATGTGTTTGAAAAGAAAGGTTTTTAACAAATGTGTTTTACCAGTTTTTACTTATGGATCTGAGACTTGGACACTTAATAGAAGATCAATACAGAGACTTCAGACCACTCAAAGAAGTATGGAGAGATGTATGTTGGGAGTAACAAGAAGAGATCGAAAACGCAATGTATGGGTAAGAGAACAAACAGGTGTTACTGACCTCATTGAAAAAATTAAAAGATTGAAGTGGAGTTGGGCTGGACATATTGCTAGAAGAGATGATAATAGATGGACAATTGAAATTTTAAACTGGATTCCAAGAGATTGTAAAAGACCCAGAAGGAGACCACATGTAAGATGGATGGATGAAATAAGAAAATGTGTAGGGGTGATGTGGAGAAGAGAAGCTAAAGATCGGAGAAGATGGATTAAACTTGGAGAGACCTTCATCCTGCAGTGGATTGATAATGGTTGATAATGATGATGATGATGATGGTATATTGAAATCAGTCAAAATTTAGATTTTTTATTAATATTTCTAATAATAAATCCTTTTTTTTTCTGCTCAATTTATTAGATTGTATGGAGAAAACAAAGATGTAAATCTCTTAAAGCCAAAATATAACTATAAAATGAATTCAACATGCCTTGAAGATTTTGCAATTGTAAGGCCATCATTCCGAAAATAAACATTAGGCTTTATTTGATTATTATTATTATTATTATTTTAGATTTTTCTATATTTATAAATTAGGCAATTATGTACAATATAATTTTGGGCTCCGTTCCAAGTTTGAGGCAACCTTATTTTTCAAAAGGTTTAATAATTTATTAGCATATTTGTATTTGTATAAGTGTTTGTGTTTATCCTACATGTCTGTCTGTGTTTGTATAACAAGTAATGATTTTAACTGCATTTATAAAGTTGGACTATTATAGAGTAGTGCAATATAAATTTTAAGGCTGATTATCAGATGCACAGAAAGGTTGCAGTTGATGAAGCAATCACAAAATTTACTGGGCATAGTATCATGTAACAATATAAACTCTTAAAAGTCAATAAAGAGAGATTTCAAGTAGTGTGTGCTACTCGTGCTCTGGTGTCAGTAGTTTTCTCATATCTTGCATCATATTATTTTCAAGTCTACAGTTAGCAAATGAGATATATGCAAATAAATTATATCTTTGAGGGACAATAAATATATAACAAGATAGCATCACTGATGTGCACAAAAAATATAAAATGAAGAGAGGAGACTCATTTTATCATTGATACAGATAGATAGTGGCCATTAATTTCTATTTTGGAGAGACAAGAAGTCAATTGCTATGATTACAAATGCATATTCATCTTCTGAAAATGATTTATTTTGTATCTTTTATTAGGATGAATCTTTTTCTTGTAGGTGCCTTGAGATTTTTTAACTTCTGGTGTACAAGATGAAAATGAAGAATTCTTATGCTACTCTTTTGTAAGTTCTGAAGCTATGGATTATCTCAAGTAAGAAGTATTATATATGATTTGAATGAGAATTTTGTGAGGAATACAAAGAAATTATCAATGAAGATGTAAATTTTAAACTTAGTCAATGATAAATTAGAAATTATGAACAAACAATAAAGTAATAATTTTTTTGGGCATTGAAATTTTTTTTTTTAACGGTAATCACTATTTTTTTTAGCCTTATTTTTCTAGTTTCTATCAGTGTAAAGCTTTTTGCTCTAATATTATTAAACTGAAGTCATTGTGAAAATTGGTCTTGAATCAATTTTTTAAAAATTCAATGTGACGCTAAACACCTTTAAACTGTTAAGTTAACAGAAAATGTTAATCATAATCTAATGCTTCTTTATCATCATCATACTCTCCTTTTTTTTTTTTTTTTGATAATGAATGTATACATATATAAAACTTTAATTCTATAATTGTTAAATTTTGGTTATGAAGCCTATTAACTTCAAAAATATAAGCATGCTTGATAATATTTCTAAATTTATTGTATCAACAAGTACTCTTCAAGAGTAATCTCATTTATTATCTCAACATAATTTTTGATAAAAATTTATTATCTTTTTATTCTCTAGTTTGCTAGCTACAATGCAAAATTGCCACTATTTTGTTATTTGATTCTGTACTGTAGTATTTTAATCTCTCAATATTGTAACATCTTTTTTTTTTCTTAGTCATTTTTCTTGTTTACAGTAAATATTTGAATAAATGTAAGAATCCATCTTATTATCTACAAAGCTTTTACTCTAGAAATTCTCACTTTTATTTCTAAAAGTATATATACATTAGCTATTATTTTCATTACAACTTTACAATTAAAAGACTTAGGTATTTTTTTTTTCAGCTTGGTTTTTTTATTCCCTCAATATTTTCAATATTTTACGTTTTTTATTTAAATGTTCCATAACTGAAATTTCTCTATGTTTATATAGTAGTTTTACTGAATAATGTCACCCTTGAAAATTTAAAATAAACTTTTTTGTTATATAAAATATAGACCAAAAGGCATAATTCAGTGAAAGATAAACTTCCACCAAACCTGAAGGCTGTCATCGTTTTATTTTATTAAATAAATTTTTGTTTTCTACATTTAATTTTAACATATTTAATTGTTAATAATTAGACTAGATAACATTAAAGATACTGTATTTAAAAAAAGAATATTTTTTTATATGCAGTGGTAGTATTTAAATATTTAGCATTCACTCACTACTTTAATTTGAATACATATGAAATGTGAATATGTTGCATACGTGAATCACTGATAACTAATAAGACTTTTACAGCCTAAATATTTAAATACTAAAATAAATTATGTTAAGAGATAGTAAGCAATTACAAATTATTATCATTCCCTAATTACTCTTCATTCAGAGACTTTACTATACACATATTTGATAATATTAAAAACCATTTCAAGATGCTATTTTTTTTGTTTTGTTCTAATTTTTTAAAATATTTGCTTTTCCTATTTTTTTTTAAAGTACCCGAAATTCGAACATCAAAAATAACAGAATTTACTTGCAATCTATTGATCTTGAGCTCTAGATTCCGTCACTATATCACTGCACTAAAAATAATTGAATATAAAAACACATTTTTGATAATCATTAATTAATGCAATTCTATTTACATCCTATTCTATTAGTTTTTTACATTTTATGTAATTTATTAACTTTGGAAATCATTAGAAACTTTTTAAAAAAAAATAAAATAAATGTTTAAAACAATATTATTTTCACACTATTTCATACAACTGATACACATGACCACACACATGTAGAAAAGATAAATATTCGCCAATATATGTATTTCATGCTGTTGGTCCAGATTATCATCTCCCACAACCATATATAATCAGTGCGCAGTTTATATTAAGATAACAAATCCTTATACTTTTAATGGACAGGCTTCAATCTACTCCAACCTCCAACTTTTCAACCATCCATATCATTGAAAAATCTGATGATGAAAACCCAAATCCCATACTCCCATATTGACCTCAAGTCACTCTGACCCCTCATGTGAAGGCCCTTATCCATTTAAATATATAGAAGAGAGATAAGCAAGATACAAGCTTGATGTGTAAATATTTGAAAACCAGGCACTCTTCACAAACCTGGGAACTTAATTGTAAGTATAGGGGATTTGAACTCAGATTTTCAAATACCCTTCAACTATCCACACTATCTCATATTGGCATCAGCATGGGATTTGGGTTTTCATCATCAGATTTTCAATGATATGGATGGCTGAAAAGTTGGAGTAGATTGAGGCCTGTCCATTAAAGTATGAAGATTTGCTATCTTAATATAAACTGAGCACTGACTATATATATGTGTGGTAGATGATAATCTGGACCAACTGATGAATGCTGGTTTAGCATGAAATACATGTATTGGTGATTATTTATCTTTTCTACATGTGTGTGGACATTTGTATCAGTTGTATGAGATAGTGTGGATAGTTGAAGAATGCTTGAAAATCTGAGTTCAAATCCCCTATACTTACAATTAAGCTCCCAGGTTTGTGAGGAATGCCTGGTTTTCAAATATTTAATCATAATATCAGTAAGTGGCAGGTATCAGATAAAAAAAGATATTGTCATGTGTTATGCTGATTGCATTTTTAGTTTGAATGTTTTGTTGTTTAGGATGCTATTATTTCACATTATAGTGTATTTTATTAAAATTGATGCATGTGATCCCAGATGACATTAAACCACTGGTGGTAATATGTTGTATTTTTTTTTAAATAGCTTTGTTAACTTCTTTGTCTTTACTATATAATAGGCCTTGTATTGATTGGTAAATTCTGAAGCTTAGAGTCTATAGATCACAGCTTAATTCTGCTATTATTTCTGGTGTTCAATCTGTTTATGAAATGTTGAACAAATAAATATTCGATATTTTTATTTATTATGTAATAAAATTTGTGTTGTTTTTTTTTTTTTTCAAAATTTACTTATTTGCATTTTAATTTTATTTTTCTTTGTTTTCTTAAATATAATCTTAGGACCGACACAATAAGTTTTTTTACTTTTAATATGGTATATTTTGGAAATTATCGGTAACAAGAATAATGAAGAGATCTAGAAAAGGTTAACATTAAGATATATATTTTATGGAGAAAAAAAGTAAAAAAAAAAAGTAATTGAATTGTCCAAATACTTTAAGATATTACAAATGGTATTTTTGTGTTTGAGGAGTGGGAAAAAATTAAAATAATATTGTTGGAAGATAATAATTTTGTCAAAAGAAATGTTTGAAATAAAACAAAAAATATATTTTGGAAAATGAGATCTGCTTTTATTAGAAAATATGTATTGATAATGAAATCCTTTATCCAATTTCATCGTCATTCATTTTCTAATTATGACATGTCCAAACAGATCTTTCTAGATTACTTATTAACTCACTTCTAAGTATCAATCCTATCTAATTATTTGTATATTTGGTTTTATTTTAGTAATATATTTCTACTTTTAAAATAATAATTTTAAAGATAGTCATTCGGCATGTTATGAAAATTACCTTAAATACTAAATCCTGAGTTCCATAAGGCAAAGATAAATAAAATAGTAATACCTCATTATAGATCAAAATTATTTCATAATCTTTCCATCCTCATAGAGGAACAATTAAGAAAACATTATTTACTTTGGAAATTTTTTCATTCTCTTAATGAGAATATGTAGAAACCTGTTTTATCAACTAATTTTAAATGTTTTGCTGTGATAACAAATTTTATATGTTATAAATTCAAAGCAAAGGCACAAGTATGATAGGTGGATGTACTTCAATGCTCTTCAAATAATACATATTGTTCCAAAATTAGCAGGATTATCTGGCATAATAGCTCATATCTATATTTTGTGGATTGATTCTCTCTTAAATAAAATAGTATGAATTATTTTTGGTGTTTGGGGACCATCCTAACTATTTGAATTTTATTTTTTAAAAACAGTGAATATACACACAGTATAAAAAAATAATTAATTTTATTAAACTCCATTAATAAATAAATGCTAAGTACTCTTCAGGTTAATTGAGACATCTTTACATTTCATATTAATTGGTTTGTAATTAATCAGCAAAATAATCTGTTTATAATTTGCCAATGTCTAATTTAATCTTCATATAATATAGATTCAATACTATTTAACTACAAATTTTTAGTTCATATAAAGTAATGAGAGTCTTTCAAATTATTATAAAAGCTAAATTTTATTATTTCAACATGTGTGTAGCTTTTTTTAAGCAAAATTTTTGTTTTCTATTAAAAACTTATGCATTTAATAAATAAACAAAGCAAAACTCTCCATACAGTATTGCCACCCTGTGCCAACCAGAGTAATCAATGAATGCCAGAAGGCTTGTGCATAAAATCCCTATCTAATGCCTACTCATCCAATATCCCCAGACTAGTTTTTGGCTTGTGGCCATCATCAGTGAGGAGCTTTGTATCTGAGAGCACTGCACCTTTAGGATCTAATGCAACCCTCCAGCACCCACCTTTTATCTCTACTTAACTACAAAACTATGAGAATGAAATTGAAAAACACAAAAATGTTTTCAATCTAAGCTCAATAGCTTATATAGTCATATGGGTCTGAACTCAGTTCAGCACCCATACATTTTGGTGTCTTTGGCTCTTTAACAACCATAGCCACCACTATCCTATTAGGCAGGATTGGTGTTAAACCATTAAGCATCACATGATCACTATCTCTTATACTAGCACATATTTGTTTATAAACAAAGCAAAACTCTCCATACAGTATTGCCACCCTGTGCCAACCAGAGTAATCAATGAATGCCAGAAGGCTTGTGCATAAAATCCCTATCTAATGCCTACTCATCCAATATCCCCAGACTAGTTTCTGTCTTGTGGCCATCATCAGATCCAAAGCTCCTCACTGATGATATCCACAAGCCAGAAACTAGTCTGGGGATATTAGATGAGTAGGCATTAGATAGGGATTTTATGCACAAGCCTTCTGGCATTCATTGATTACTCTGGTTGGCACAGGGTGGCAATACTGTATGGAGAGTTTTGCTTTGTTTATAAACAAATATGTGCTAGTATAAGAGATAGTGATCATGTGACATTTAATAAATACTTATAAATTAATATGACTAATTGACATGATGTCACATTCCTGTTGTTTTTTGCAATTGTTTTTTACAGTTTATTATTTTAATTTTTTTTCATAAAAAATATCATCTGTAAACTTTAATTAGTAATTTTTTAAGAATATTTATTGTGATTTATTTCAATGCAAGAAAAACAAAGATTGCTAAATTGGAGAGAAAAAATAATTAGTAAATAAACTTTATTTTTTTGATTACTACACATGTATTGTATCGATGTAAGTTTAATATACCAAGTATATTGTTATTTAATATTTCATATAATTAACTGGAGGGGGGAAGACTGATTGGTAAATATTTTCTTTTCTTTATTATTATAGAAATATACTAATATAAAATTTAAGTTTTAATATACATAATATATTGTAAATAAGTATTCAGTAGATATATATGTGTTGTACCTTATATTTTTAATAGCATATCATTGAATTGAAAATATGTTAAGTTTATAATGAGGGAGCAGGAAAAGAGATATATTGTTGAATTATTGTTATATATTCTTGTAATCTGATGCTTTAAAGATATAAGAAGTTTATATTAAGGAAATAGAATGGAGTATATTGTTGAAATACTATTATATTTTGATCTGACAAAATCATCAGTTCATGAAAGTTAAGAAAGTAATAACATATTGCACATGTATATAAAAATCAATGCTATTATATAAATTTAGTAAGTGAAATTATATATACAATTCAGTTACCATTATTGATAATTTTAGACAGTAGTTTATACTTAACTACTTTTTCAAAAAGATAAGGAAAAAATTGACCTAGAAATCTTACTAAAATTTTTGTAATTTTGTTTTATGCTTTTAATGTTTTATTTTAAACATTTATTATTAAAAAAAAAAAAAATTAGTAAGCACTGTTATTTTTAAAATTAAATCTATTTATTAAGATCGCTTTCCTTTCAAAATTAGTATATAACTTTAATAAAATATATAAGGAAAAAACTAGCATAACTTGATACATCTGTCATTAATGATTACAACAACAGGGTTTGTTTAATTTGTTCTAACTTTTCACAGAAATTGCTATTATAATAAAATAATGCTTTTTACTGTGCTATAAAAAATATCATAAGTCAGACTGATATTATATCAAAATATAATTACATTCATTTAAGAATTTTTTAATTTTTAAACAATTTCATTTTCTACTTTAATTGAAGGTATTTCTGCCTTGTGATATTTTTGCACTAAAGCTTGCTTTACTTATATTAATATTATAAAAATTGCTAATCTTTATTTATTATTTTTTACTTCATTTACCTATTTTATATTGTTATAGAATTTGTTAATTCAAATAAATTTATTTACTTTAAATTTTATGATAAATAATTAGAGAGATTTTAAAAGCAATTCACATGTAACATTTACTATTTAAACCATCTTAATTTTAAGACTAAATTAGCATTAATATAAATTATTTAGTTATGATTTCTATGTGTAAGTATATATATGACTACATATAGCTTCAATATTATTAAATAAATAATGGTTGTTTTGTAGAATTGAATTTATATAAGAAGTATAACATTGGACTGATTACTTTAACTTAAAATTACTAAATATAATCAATATTTAATATTTATATGGAAATATATTACTATGTTAATATTTGTACTTTTTTATTTATATATAAGAATTGTACGTGTATACAATACATATACATATAAAAATATGAATATATGTGTAAAATCTAATTTAGTATTTTCTATTGTTGAAATTTATAATTATATCAATGAAAGGCTAATGATCTTAAAACTTACCTTCCACAGTGGTATTTGTGCTCATTTTATATTGTCTATCAGAGAATTCAAAGAAGGCAAATTTTTGTTTTTTGTGAATAGCATTATCTTAGTAATACCACTAAAAGATTGTTTTCTTATTCTTCTTGGAGACCTTCATGCATGGGTTGGTACAAATAATAGTCATTGCAAAACCCTAATCCTAATTAATTCAATTAGTTTTTTATCATTGAATTTATTCACAATGCATAGATTGACTACCATAAACACTTTGTTCAAACTGAAAAGTACAAATGACCATACACACATTCAAGCTCAAAACAATGGCTTTTGATAGATTACATTATAGTTAGGTGTCAGAATATGAGTTCACATTTCACGAGCACTTATAAGCTCCGGTTATTGGACAAATCATAGATTGATATGCTCCAAGATTAAAATGATAGTTGCATTACAAAATAGATATTATTCCAAATTTATGTGTTCTTTAGAAGAATCTACTAAGCATATTAAATTTCAATAACTATTAAACACTGAAATTGCTAATTTGGATTTTCAGAATTGTCATATTACTTAAGCATGAAATTCTTTTAAGGAATGTGTTATGGATACAAGCAAATCTATTTTTGGGTTCATTAAAAAATTAAGAATCATGACTGATTTTTTGACAAGATTAGCGATTTGATTGAAAGGAACCATGGTATCTTCTACTTAGCAGAATAATAGGTTAAATATGGAACTTATTAATAAATATAAAGATATGAAGACAGAAGTTCAGCTTTTGACAAAAAGGCTTAAAAACAATTGATAGATTAAAGCTGCAAAGAAAATACAAACGTTTGCTGTCATGGTCATTCTAGATCTTATTGTGATGCATTCGAAGCAATATATGGACTGTATCACAATCCTTTTAAATACGATTATAGCAATCACTTATATGATGACAATGATATTTTGAACAAGTAGAAAATGATATATTCCTTTTATCTACTCATTTGCAAAGATATCCAGCTTAATGAAGTCAAAACAGTTCTTTGTAATCTTAAAATGGAAAGTTGCAGGTCCTAATAAATTACATTGAGAAATTTAAAATATAGTGGTGTGTTAGCTTCAAAAATATTGGGACTTTTTTAGGAATATCTGGACTCGTAGGGTTGTGCCATTTGATCTTAAGGATACTGTTATTATTCCAATTTTTAGAAAGAAAGGGAATAGACAATATTGCAATAATTATCACGGAATATTATTATTGTCTACTACAACAAAAATATTTTCATGAATTTTGTTGGATAGTTTATTTCTGCTTATAGATGAATAGTTTTAGAGAATCAAAAAACATAGATATTATTTTTGATGCCAGGCAAATACAAGGAAATTGCACAGACGGAAAACTATTTAAAAAATTACTATTTAAAAGTAAGTTAATGTAAAAAAAAAATAAAGATCTAAAGATAAAGATTAATTTTTTTTTTTTTTTGGTTAAAAATAATATAAAAGAAAATAGATATGAATGTTAATTAGTTTCTATTTTAAAAGAATCATATTTTAGATCTTAAAAATTATTCATGCGGAAGTAAATCTTCGATAATATGCTACATCTTAAATATTATAAATTTTCATGCACTTGCCCACCGGTAAGAGTTTAAAAAACTTAAGTGAATTACTTAAGTTTAAAGCGTACATTCTATATACATCAACTCTTAAAGACAATAAACATCACATGATCACCATTTCTTAACTTGCTGTGTGTGGCAATATGTATAGTGAGTTTTTGCCTGTTTTAACTCTTAAAGACCATGCTTAATTCTTAAAAAACTATGCTTAAATCAGGGCTTGAGTCTATTGTGTGCCTGATATTATAATCAATAACCCATTGCAGGAGAAAGACAGTGTCTCATTTTTAACCACCTATGATTAGGCAGACATTATTTATAAATGTAAATCCATTATTACAAAGCACTGAAAACTAGGAAATTATTCAAATGGAAATCAATCTCCGATAATGTGCTTCTTCTTAATATTATAAATTTCCACGCACTCACCCGCCAGTATGAGTTTAAAAAAACTTAAGTGAATCACTTAAGTTTAGAGCGTACATTCTATATACACCAACTCTTATAGCCCATGCTTAAATCAGGGTTTGAGTCTATTGTGTTTTTAAACTCTTACCAGCGGGCGAGTGTGTAGAAATTTATAATATTTAAGAAGTAGCGCATTATCGGATATTGGCTTCCGTTTGAATAATTTCAAAGTTTTCATCACTTTATAATAATAGATTTACATTTAAATTTTAAAATGGAAATGATTGAATCTAAAGCAAATGAATCTTTGGGACACTTTATAATGTAAACGCCAGATAAGAGATAAATATTAAAGGCTATGGGTTTCTCGCTCTGGAATAGATTGACCAAAGCAGGTACCAACAAATATGTGGGCCAGAAAGGAAAACACCAGGATCAATAAGAAACAAGAACGTCATGATCAATCGATCTGGGGAATTTCTGATAAGGGAGGCTATAAGTTATAAAAGATGAAATATCAAATGTTTATTACACACACACCCGATTTTATTTACTTAGAAATGAATTGACTATTCATGCTTGAGCCGCAGCTGCATTGCGGACCCCTGAAATATAAAGGGGCTCGCGATGAAGTAGTTACCAGTTGTGCACCAGCTGAGGTGACCTCCAAATTTATAGTTCCTGAAAGGATGACATGTAGCAGTATATCTCTAAAGAAAGCCATAGGAAAATGACATAACCAAGGACCTCCAGACACCTGCTGAAATCCGAAGTGGTCATCAGGATTAACTGGAAATTATGAACTTTTGTCATTATAGACTTTCTAAATATTTTTTATTTTATTTTAAGTAATAAACTTTATTAAAACACAACATATTTACATAATTACAAGATAAATTTCTGGTTGAAACAAAAAACAAATAAAAAAAGGAACAGTATTATCCTTCACTTGTCCATTATACACATTGCATCATATTCATTTAACTTTCCTGTCACTGGTATTAATAAGTTAAAACCTCACTAGTAATTATACTCTTATCTGAATATTAATAGAACTTTAATCCATTAGTAATATTTTTATTTATGTATTGCATTTGCTGATCAATCATTTCTATTTTATATATATATATGTTAACTAAATTATTAAATTGTATTAAATTTAAGTTGGGTGTAGATGGCTGCATGGAATCGTTCAGTTTGGGTTAGTTTAAATTGGGTAGGATTGTTACTACTGAGTCAGATAGATTGTTAGTGGAATCATCCATAATTACCAACGTATGTGCTGTTCCTATTGGAAAAATATTTATCTTTTACACAAACATTCATTCTGCCTTATCAGGCAACTGAGAAGAAAAACCATGGTGTTTCTAGATCTTGACCAAGGCAGCGGTTGGTGGCCGAAGACAAAGGGTGCTTAGAATCCCATGATTGCGAACCCAGGCTGCCATTTGATGACGACTTTTTATTTAGGTACTTACAACTGCAGATCACTTTCAAGTGAAGGAAGATTGCAAGAATTAGAAGAAGAACTGTCTTATATTAAATGGGACATTATTGGACTTTGTGTGAAGTTAGAAGAAAAGGTGAATAGACAATTGATTTAAAAAGTGGACATATACTCTATTATAAAGGCACAAATATTGGAAATACAAGTGAAGTAGGATTCATTATAAATAAAAAGTGGAAGAACGACATTGTGGAGATTGATGGTATATCGGACAGAATGGCAAGATTAGTTATACAACTTAATGCACATATCAAATGCAGATAATTCAGGTTTATGCTCCAACAAGTTCTCATAGTAATGAAGTAGTAGAAGATTTTTATATGGATGTACAAAAGGCTTTTGATCAGAGTCAACAACATTTTAAAATTGTTATGGGAGACTTTAATGCTAGAATTGGTAAACAAGTGAAAGATGAAAGTGCTGTAGGTAATTTTGGTTATGGTAATAGAAATGAGAGAGGACATAGACTTGTGGTGTTTGCAGAAAAAGAAAAACTTTATATTATGAATTTTTTTTTTGAGAAAAATGTTAAAAGGAAATGGACATGGAAGCATCCAAATGAAGGTACAGCAGAATTGGATTGTATTTTGACTAACAGAAAATACATATTTCAAAATTGTAATGTCCTTAATAAATTTAACACAGGAAGTGATTATTGATTAGGAAGATGTAAGATACGTGTTAATGCAAAACTAGATAGACAAAAAAAATTAAGAAAAACAATATTTACAATTGATACTAATCTTCAGAAACATTCTAATGAATTTAAATTAGAACTTACAGATCAGTTTCAAGTATTAGTAGATTTTGAACATGATTCAGATTTGAATGAAATTAATAGGGGTAGTTTTATAATAGTGTGTTGAAACCGCCCGAGGGCTTTATTTCTATGATAGCGCATAGAAATGTACCGTTTAGACGGCCTCCGCTATCGAATGTTCTATTTCTAATGCATAAGCCTAGAAATAGTCCGTTCGATGTGGTGGCTGTGTCTATTTCTATGCTAATGCACAGAAACATGACATTTAATCTGTCGCAGAAGCTATCGTGTCAGTTTACAACTCAGATTTGTGTTACGCATTTTTGATGCGCTTTCACATTTCACTTTTGGGTACAGTATTGTGAGAGGGGCTGGAAATTCCGAATGTCAAAACTGTTTTAATATTCATTAAGACCTTCTCCCCCTCTTATCTCCCATGTTTTATGAAAATCTACTAACAATTATGAGGATAGTCTTATGCTTCCATAGCCCAGATTTCCTGCTCAAAAAATTCAGCAAATGTAGATGCAAGCGCGATTTTGATCAAATCACGCTCTAAGTCACATTTCTGTGAGAACAACTGTGAGCTTAATAAAATGTCTGAAATAGTAAAGTTTCCGAATGTCAAAGTTCTCTGACTGCTGGAAGGGTTTTCAAACAAAAGAGCTTGAAGCTGCATGCATGCTGTTCCTTAAGAGCCAAAAAAGTTCATTTTAATTGCCATATATATATACCTTCGAGTTGTGTTCCGTTTTGTTAAGAATTGTAATCCCCCCCCCCACAAAAAAGTTTGACTTTTTGTTGTAAATGTTACCGTTAAATGGAAATATATTTATTTGTAATTAAAAAAAAAGTTGATTTCGTAGAATATCAAACCGAATGATTTATGTATTTTTTTTGTTAAAAATTGATTTGATATTACTTTTAAATGTGATAAACAAACCAAAAAAAAACCCAGCCTGAAAATATGAGTAATGAAAAAGAATAAAAATAAAGTACTTTTTAAAATTCATTTTGATTTATGCATTTTTAAAAAAAATTTATTTGATATTACTTTTAAATGTGATAAACAAACCAACCCCCCCCCCCCCGGCCCCAGCAACATTATATTTACCTTTGTTTACAACCAAACCACGCCCTCAGGCAGTTCAACACACTGTTATATAACTACCTTAATAGGAAAATAACTGATACACTTTTAAAAACTGCAACGAAGATAGCTGGTAGAAAAAAAGCAGCAATTGCCCAATAAAATTTCTACTGAGACTAGAGAATTTATGAAGAAAAGAAGGAATATGAAGATATACAAAAATGATGCATTAAAAAGGATTGAATATCTTGAATTTTGTAAAATGGTGCGGAAAAGAGTTGAAAATGATATAAGAAAGTTGAACTAGCAAGGAAAGCTGTAGAAGAAAATAAAAGTCTTAAGAATGTAAAACAACATTTTGGTATTGGTAGGAAACTTATATCTGCAATAAGAAAAAAAGATGGAATTGTTACTAAAAAGAGAGGTGACATCATGAAAGTGGTAGATTTTTATCAAGAATTATATAGTAATAAAGAACAAGTACCTCCTATATCTATTACATCTTCCAAATTGCCCACAATTTTAAATGAAGAAGTGAGACATGCAATTAAATGTATGAGAAAGGAAAGGTTCCAGGTAATGATGCAATTACAATTGATATATTAAAAGAAGCAGGTAAAGAAATAGAAATTTTTTTTACAAAGTTATATATCAAATGTCTAAATGATAAAGATATACCAGATGATTGATAAAATGTAGTATTAATATTTAAAAAAGGTGATAAAGAAGATCTTAGTAATTGCAGACCTATCAGCCTTTTATCGGTTTTATACAAAATTTTTACCAAGATAATTACAACTCATCTACAGAGAACATTGGATTTCCACCAACCAAGAGAACAAGCTGGATTCAAAAGTGGTTTTAGTGCAGTAGATCATATCCAAGTATTGAGAGAAGTCATAGAAAGGACAAATGAATATGAGTTGCCATTATGCTTTGGATTTGTAAATTATGAAAAGGCATTTGATTGTATAAATATTTTTTCAGTGATTAAAGCATTGGATTATCAAGATATAGATCCAGGATATTGTCATATTTTAAAGAATATTTATAAAAATGCAACAGCAACAATTAGATTACATAATGATACTGGGAAAGTCAACATCGAGAAGGCTGTAAGACAGGATGACTATATCACCAAAACTTTTTACAGCAGTGCTGCAAGAAGTATTTTGTGGATTAAAATGGGAAGCTAAAGGAGTGAAAGTAAATGGAGATTATTTAAGTCATTTAGATTTTACCGATGATGTAGTTGTTTTTGCAAATAATGCTTTAGTGCTGCAAGAAATGTTGCAGGCATTATTGGATGAAAGTAGGACTAAAGATAAATGTTAAAAAGACTAAAGTAATGTTTAATGGATTTTTTCAAAATATGAAAATAAAGATTGATTATGATGAGTTAGAATAAGTTAACAGTTACAAATATCTTGGTCAGATTATTAATACAGATGGAAACATAATGGATGGAATTAATTATAGAAGAATTAAACTTGATTGGAGTGCTTTTGATAGAAATAACTTGATACTAAAAGGAAATTTGCCTATGTGTTTGAAAAGGGTTTTTAATAAATGTGTTTTACCAGTTCTGAGACTTGGACACTTAGTATAAGAGCAATACAGAGACTTCGGACCACTCAGGGAAGTATGGAGAGATGCATGTTGGGAGTAACAAGAAGAGATCGAAAACGCAATATATGGGTAAGAGAAAAAACAGATGTTTCTGACCTCATGGAAAAAGTCAAAAAGACTGAAGTGGAGTTGGACTGGACATATTGCTAGAAAAGATGATAATAGATGGATAATTGAAATCTTAAACTGGATTCCAAGAGATTGTAAATGATCCAGAAAGAGACCACATGTGAGATGGATGGATGAAATAAGAAAGTGTGCGGGGTTGATGTGGATAAGAGAAGCTAAAGATAGTAGAAGATGGATTGAACTTGGAGAGACCTTCATCCTGCAGTGGATTGATAATGGTTGATGATGATGCTGTGCTTTTCCTATGCCCAGGGTTATTTCTTCCTCAACCCTTAGAATGATCCATAAACAGAGAAAACTTTGGTGTAGGGGTGAATGACTCATAACATGGGAAAACTGTACAGAGGGATGATTGGTTTGTAGAAAACATTATATTAATTTCCTCAGTGGAAGCCATCATTAGGATTTTTTTTTTTGATTTTACATAAATTTTCTGACCGCAAATAGAATTGAATAAATGATGAGCCTAGCGTGTTTGAAATAGTGATCTAACATTGGCAGAAGCAGAAAGCGGCAGAGTTATTGAAGCGTGTAGTCCATGCGGCCTATCTATATTCAACATTCTAAAATATTAAATTGTATTCTATCTCAAACTTCCATCTGTGTGAACTAACTAAAATAGCAGAAGTTAAGTTAAAATAATAATAGTAATAAAATATCAATATTAAATTATTTCCTCAAATTTATTTTTATCTGTGTTTGTGTAAATAAATGTTCATATGATTACTGGCAGTAGTTTATTTTATCCTTTTTTTAATAAATGCATTCAAAAAGTTTACATTTTTAAATCTCAGCTACTCCTTGAGCTAGCGACTGGGACATTTCAGTCTAAATATAAATGGAATCTTAAGAAGAAGTATCTGCCTACGATATAAATTTTTCCAGGTTCAAAGTGGCTTGGTGATGCCCTGTACGGCAGATAAAGAGAGAGGAATTGTCCCGACCATTATAATATATTGTTTTTATTGATTTGGTCAAGTCAGTTGATACAAGTAATAGAGGATGTCCACAGCATTGTTTGAAATTATTGTTTGTCCACCAAAATTGATTCATATTATACAGCTTGTCCACAAAGGAATGAAAGGAAAGGTTATTACTATAGGTGGAAAATCAGACATTTGAAATGAAAACTGATTTTCAATTTTTATGACAATGGTCTGTGGAATTGTTTATTGGCAGCTTAATAAGACAAGGTCAAAATATATACAGGTTTGATGGTGGAATTCTTAATTTTAATTGATTAATAGCAAAAACAAGAATTTCTCTTTTTTTGGATTCTGGATTTACAGTATGGTGATGCTTGTGTTATTTTTTTTTTCAATTCAAAAGATGAAATTATAGATTATTAACATTTTGAATACAACATATAAAGATCTTGGTTTAATGATCAACATTAAAAAAACTGCAGTTTTTTATCAGCCAGCAATGAAAGAAAAATCTTCAGCAACTTTTATCTCGGGTGGTTTAGATACCTTGGTAGTTTTATAAATAGAAAGTTGGACTTAAATGATTAGGTCCAATACAGACTCCAATGAGCTGCTGCTGTTTTTAACAGGTTATAATGATAAAATATTTTATCACAGTGAAATAATTCCTGCGACTAAGTTGCATATAAAGTTATTTTACTTAGACTTATTGTATGAATGTAAAACTTGGATAGACTATTAACACTATATAAAGGCATTAGAAAGTTTCATTTAAGGATGCACCATAAAATTTTGGAAATACAATGGCAAGATCATAAAGCCAATGAATATGTTCTTTAGCTTACTGGACCTTCTGTGCCAGTACTTCAGATTTGCTCATATATAAATATTTGAGTCGTAGAAATAAGAGGGATTCTTTTTATTCCTGCATAAATTCTATATCTTGTATTGGCCAGAGGGTATTCATTTATTATTTAACACTCGCAAAGCGTTTGCACAATTGGCTTGAAAGGCCGATATGAATGTAATTACAAATTGTATACAGACGCTATAAAAATAAATGCTTATTTATATATATGATTAATATAATTCTTTAATCAATAAATCTTCACCATAATCTTTTTTAAAAACTTATTTTCATCATATATATTTAAATCCTTCCACAATCTCCATATTCCAACGTTTCGATTGTTTTTTAATTTACAATCATTTTCAAGGCAAAACTACAAAATACACAGAAACAGAATAAATAAAAATACATCTTATTACTTTACATAAATACAATAACTGTATAATAACAATTCAAAAAACATAATCATACATATTATAAACATAGGAATTTTAGTATTAAAATGATAGAAAAGGTTAGGAATTATAAAGAAAGAATAATTAAAGAATGTAATTATATAAAAAAATTAAATCCAGTGTTAAATAAAATAAATGGTGTATAGAGGTGTTAAAAGGAATGTATTAAACAATGGGTTTTAAAAAAGCTCTATGAAAGTATTTAAATAGAGGTATGTTTAAATGATTTAAGGTATTTAGTTGGAATGGAATTGGTAAAATGGCATTGGTAAAATATAAAAATATAATGTAATATAAATGAAATAGAAGTGTATAGGTAATATTTAAGATTGTTTTATTTTATTTATTTGTTGTATTATAGTAATTTAAAGAAGTTGATTTATAATAGGTGTTAGTAATAAAAAAACGGATAAGTAAATAGAAAGTAAATGTATTATTTAATGGTATAATATGTATGATTATGTTTTTTGAATTGTTATTATACAGTTATTGTATTTATGTAAAGTAATAAGATGTATTTTTATTTATTCTGTGTCTGTGTATTTTGTAGTTTTGCCTTGAAAATGATTGTAAATTAAAAAACAATCGAAACGTTGGAATATGGAGATTGTGGAAGGATTTAAATATATATGATGAAAATAAAAGTTTTTAAAAAGATTATGGTGAAGATTTATTGATTAAAGAATTATATGAATTGACTATATATTTTTAAAAAGAATAGTGGAAAATTTATTGTTATATATGATTAAGTTTCAGTTGGAATGACGCTTAGTAAATTCTAGAAAATTTCATCGGCATCATTCATTCAGACATGGTATATAGTAATTTAAAGTGACTGTTATATTGTCACACCTTCTGTGCCAGTACTTCAGATTTGCTCGTATATAAATATTTGAGTCGTAGGAATAAGAGGGATTCTTTTTATTCCTGCATAAATTCTATATCTTGTATTGGTCAGAGGGTATTCATTTATTATTTAACACTCGCAAAGTGTTTGCACAATTGGCTTGAAAGGCCGATATGAATGTAATTACAAATTGTATACAGACGCTATAAAAATAAATGCTTATTTATATATATGAATCCATTATTGTAAAATCACACTATTGGATTGGCCACATAAAATGAATGAACAATTGAAGACTTTCTAAAAGGGTGTTTTATAGTGAACTTGAGCATGGATTTTGTAGGAGAGATAGACTCTGTCTACATTATAAGGATTATCTCAAAGCCATTCTAAAGAAGGGTAATGTCAATTGTCTCCATTAGATAGATATTGCAGAGAATAGAATACATCGGAGAGCTACAATTAGACATGGCATTGAAGTATTTAAGAAAGAACAGTTTGCTGAGAAAACTAAAATGCATTGTAAAATATCAAGTGAACAGAAAAATGGACCAGCATGTTCTATATATGGAGTATTTATGGTTGACATATTGATCACTGTAGTCATTACAAAACTCATTTTTAGAATAGTTTACTTTTATTTATTTATTTATTTTTTTGAAATTGGAATGGCCATTCTCATTTTTATTGTTGTTACATATCTTTTAAATAATTCATATACTTGAAGTTTAAATGTATAGGGGATTTGGACAAAGACATTCAAGCTTTCTTCAGCTATCCACTCTATTTCATACAACCGATACACATGACCACACACATGTGAAAAAGATAAATGGGTCTCCAATATGCGTATTTCGTGCTGAGCCAGCCCCCATCCATTGGTCCAGATAATCATCTTCCACAAACATATATAATCAATGTGGTTTATATTAAGATAGCAAATCTTCAATGGCTTCAATCTACTCCGCTCTCCAACCCTTTAGCCATTCATACTATTGAAAATCCGATGATGGAACACTCAAATCTCTTTGATGCCAATATTATTGTCATGCCCATGTTGACTTTAAATCACTCTGACCCTTCATATAAAGGACCTTCTTCATTTTAAATACACAGAAGAGAGAGAATCGTGTGGGAGATGATAATCTGGACCTACTGATGAATGCTGATTCAGCATAAAATACATATATCAGAAATCATCTTTTTTAACATATGTGTAGTCATGTGTATTGGTTGTCTGAGATAGAGTCGATAGCTGAAGGGAGCCTGAAAGTCTGTGTTCAAATCCCCTATAATTACATTTAAATTCCAAGTATATGAATTATGCTTGTATTTCAAATATAGAATCAGCCTGTATCCTGCTCATGACAAAGTCAGCATAGACATGACAATAATATTGACATCAATAAGGCATTTGGGTACTCCATCATCAGTTTTTAATGGTAGGGATGGCTGAAGAGTTGGAGGGTGGAGTAGATTGAAGCATGTTCATTAAAGTTTGAAGATTTGCTATCAATATAAATCAAGCACTGATTATAAATGAGTGTGGGAGATGATGATTGTGACCAACCGATGAGTGTGAGTTCAACATGAAATACATACATTGGAGATAGTTTATCTTTTTCACATACATGTTGCCATGTGTATTAGTTGTACGAAATAGAGTGGATAGTTGAAGGGAACTTGAAAGTCTATGTTCAAATCCTCTATAATTATTATTACATATATAAATCATCTCTGCTTTCACACATTCCTGAAGTTTTTATTATCTAGCTAATTAACCAAATAAAAGTCATATAAGTGTACTAGTATTTTTGTTAAATATTGAGAAAATCATGTTAATTTTATTCATTCATGAACCATGGCCTCCCTTTCCCCACAGAACTTTTAGTTTAACATTTTTAAAATTATTCCTTCTTGACAAGTTTATCAATGAGGATCATATTTAACCATATCAAATTAAGGAAATGTCTTTTAATCAAAGTTGTAGTGTAGCATATTGTTTTTTTTTTTTTACATATCTTTTAAATAGATAATATTAATTATGCCACAAAGGGCTAAGTACTCGTTTTAACCAACTGGTAACTAATTCGGGATTTCATGAATATATTTAACATTATTTTAAAAACTTATTAGTATATAATATAGTAATTTATATATTTAACATTAAATACTAGCATGGCAAATCATATCGTCTAGTAATTAACATTAACTTTTTATTTATAAAGACATGATTACATTTCTGACCATCCAAATTTCCCAAGAGTAATAGAAGGAGTTTATTGTTATTAGTTATATTTGTTTGGAAACTCTTAATGGTTTTTATTGTTTCTGTGGGAGCCAATATCAGTGACAATTCACCGAACACCCTAAGATAGGAGTTTCAAATATTTGTTCACAAATTAATTAAATAATGTATACAGGTATTATTCAATGCTATAATAAAATTAAAAAGATTGCTGGCTTTAATTTTTAAAATTATTTTAATCAACAAATTATAAAATGAAGAATAATAAAAAAAAAAAAATTACAATCTAAACTAATCGTTAATTCCCACCATCTTTAAAGTTCTAATAAGATATATATATATGATACCTGCAAATTAATTAACATGATTTATTAATTTACTAAATATAACATATATCTAACTAAAACAAAGATAATTTATCGAATATTATACGTAAATCTTATGGATAAAAATATTAACTATAACATTTACAGTTATTATGAGAACTCTTAAAATCAAAGTCTTTATTCTTTTAACAATGCCCTATTATAAATTTCATAATTGCATTAATAGCAAAGAAATATTAAGTTTTTACTCTTTTGTCAAAATAGTTCTTTAGTTTCGGGCATCAAAATATGGTTTTAAGATATTTACCATGATTATGAATTTCATGTTTCAAGATCTAATGTATGGAATCCTTGTTCTGGTGTTTCATACAGGTCTGTGTATATGTGGAGATCTTTGGTGTTACACATATAGGGCGGTGAACATCAAGGTAGCACTACAGCGGCGTGGTCAGCAGGTATAATCAGCCAACATGTAAGGAATCTAGCCACCTTTTCTCTTTCACTTCACCCATAGAGAAAGTTTCTACTGGGTTACACATATTGCTAACATTCTGTTATATATATATATTTTTTACACTTTGTGCTTCTCAAAAATATCCTAGCATTCGATGATATCAACCATAATTGTCATAATAGTAATAACAATAATCTGTTCTCTGGGGGTTTTCTTTTTATATTCTCCCCTACTACCTTCTGCACATATTCAAGTCCACTTTAATTCTTTTTCTAAGAATTTCATTTTCACCATTATTTATTTTTTTACTAATTCTCTTAAAACTATTTACAAAGTTTATATTAAGTTTTCCATTCCAACTTTAGGATGCAATAACAATGTTTCTTAACTGAATGAATGGTGTACTTTACCAAAAAAAATACAAATAAAAAGTAAAATTATATTTGTGTACCATTTATATAATTTCTTTATATTTTTTCACTTCTTATATGATTAATGTACCTTTCCTCTGAAATAATGATAAGTACATTTTTCAGGTATAATTCCAGGTGATCTCATACATATATGTATATTTTATGATTAATCGCTACAAAATAATAGGAAAATTTTTAAAAGGACTACAATAAATAGTGCTCATCTAGTTTAAAATAGCTTCAAACATTAAAGATAAGCCCTTTTATTAATTTTATTATAATGGATGTTCTCACAACCCAAAATTTAAAAAAAAAAAAACTGGGCCGATTAAAATCTTGGCCACTAGGAAAAAAAATACCAGTTCTAAAAATGAATCAATTTATAAAAATAAAAAAACATCCATTAATTCAAGAAAAAAATACACACTAGTTCAACAGAACCTAAAAAGGGTTTGTTACCTCCACAGCGAACAACCTATATTAGATCGTTTAAAAAGGTATCGCAAATTAAAAGATCTACAGAGAACGTTATGGAAGGCCGAATACAAGACACAACAAATATGTCTACCAATATGTGTTCTCTAGAACTTAACAAAATTTATCCCTCTGAAAACTATAATTATAAAATTATGCTCTACTCAAAATAATTCCAATGAACAATCAATAAATAAACAAAACCTTCTAGAATCACACGGATGCAGTAATCTGAAAATGCCATAAATAGCATAACCCCAAGCCTAGAGAATAATGCTGAACTCGTGATGAATAAATCAACTATTAACGAATGAAAATTGAATCCGTATATCTATGCCATGCATGATTACTTAGAGTCAACAAAAGATAATTCTAAAGGCAAAACTATTTTAGAGTCTAATATAATCTCTGCTAATGTCTATGCCCCCAAAATTAAAATAAAAACCAACAATTCTACTGTCAACAAAAAACCGATATTCCTATGTTATTTCATCAAATAAAAATCTCCGAAATCAGGAATGCAACATTCAAGATGAAGTCAATTGCGTTTCTAAAAATAAAGGGGCAAAAAGTATAACAAGTCAAATGGTTGCTATGGCAAAATATAATAATACAAACAAAAATGATTCAAAAATTAATAGCAATAATAATCTTAAATGAGATAAATCTTACAGAAAAAATGAATCAGTGATTGCCAAAGACGTCGATGTCGAAGATACTCTCGCTGACATCAAGGAATATTCAGTCAATGAAATCACATTTAAAAACAATGTAATACCAAATAATAAACAAGAAAATATAAGATATAATGAATTTCAACAAAGTGATCAACATGATTTAACTCAAGGAAATAAACAGTATAAGTTGAACAAGCCAAATGATAAAACTCTATCAAACCATCCTAAAATCAAAACACAAATATTACCTAAGGCAACTAATGTCAAAGACACTCAAGTACTTAATTCTAATAACAAAACAGAATCTAAAATAGAAAAATCCAACTCCAAAGCTTGTGTAAACCTAACAGAGTTAGAATCCAGTAAATCTAAAGAAAATGAGCAACAAATTCAGCTTATGAAAGAACTCATCCAAATGTTAAAAATATTCAAACCCATACTATAACATTTATGGAAAGTAATTGTGGCAGTATTTCCTCTCAAACAAATCCGACTAATAAGGATGAAACATTTACAACAGATCATAATCACAAATATGCGTTAAATGATAACACACAAAATTTCTCACAAAGTGCACTAGAACAAATATCCCATAGAATGTCAATAATCAATAAAAAAATAAATAATGCAAATGATATTGCGATCACAATCAATTCTAAAAATTATCCCACATATAAACCACTCCAAACCAACATAGATCAAACAGGTAAAGTTGATATAACACATAATAAAACCTCATATGCAAACATAACAAAAATAGGATTTCCACAACAATTAAAAGCATCACAAAAAACATAATAATATTTCATATAATGTAAATAATAAAATACATTGTTAGATTTGTTAGAACAAGAATCAGAACAGCTAAATAACAACAAACAATGTGAAAACAGCAATGCTAATTTTACCATAACGGAACATACAGAAGAATAATTTCAAATAATAATAAATTTAACCAATTGATCCCAATGATTCTACTAAAATCACTAGCGAATTGCAAGTGACAGGAGTCTGACCCTAGCTATGACAGACACCAACTGTGACTTGCACAAGTTCCCAGTAAATGCTCTTTATGACATAATTAGGAAAAATGATATTACTGAAACCATCTATCGTATCTCAACTCATCCTAATGACAGATACATAGCTGTTGAGTTCACATCATGGGCTAACAGAAATTCATTCAAGAATAGGTTTAGAGTGTTGGACAATAAATTTATAATTCATGTAGACTTAAATCAAACATCAACACTTTCAGACACATTAAAAAATTGCATCCCTGACTTGGATGATATCCAAATGCAAGAGTTAATGCAACCGTTTGGCAAAATATATAAATTCTCTTACCTACCAGTAGACAAATCATTTAGTTCAATCATATCAAACAGCAGTTTTCAAATTAAATCTTAAGAAGGTCATAACTTCTACCGACATTCCAACGATTATCAAACTGAGGGGTGCTCCCATGATTTTTTCTTTTATGGGAGTCAGCCCTCACTGCTTTTACTGTGGACAAAGAACCCACCTTATAAGGGACTGCCTGACTCGGATCTGCACCATCTGTGGCGTGAAGAAAAACAGGTTTCACAAGTGCAAAGAAGCTCAAAGACTCCACCACTAAAATCAATTTATAAAGACACAATCCTTTCTAGTAATAACCCAAAAATGATTCTCAATGACGAATCAGAAGAATTAAATATGGTAACAAGCAATGCAAAAATTATTAAAAGCCAAATGCTAAACAGAAATAACATTGCAGCAAATAGTAATATGACAAACCAATCACCAAAAGATGCATCAATCAAATCTGACAAAGCTATAACCCAAATTATTGCAACTAAAAGTCACCAGACTCAAATCTCAAAAGGAAATTCTCAAAAAATAAACACCTAATCTTGCAAGCTTAGATCCTTTCGAGCAAGAAAATCATATTGAACATGATTGCCAAAGATCTCAAACACCAACATTTTATTCAAGCTCAGAGAATATAGACAATCTATAGCAAGACAGACCACCCATAACCTCTGCAGCCTTAACTGGCAAACCAAAGAAACTGAGTACACAATCCAAAGATGTCATAAGCCACAGCAACAATGGCACTGACGTGGAATCAGATGTGGAGCTGAGCTTCACTAACATAGCAAACTACAAAAGGAAATCTAATAGAATTTTTAGGAATAACTCGGAACTAACATCATACTCAAAAGAAAAATCGAATTATTCTAAAAGTCTAAAACCCACCCCTTTATACAAAAACCAACCAACCACCGAAACAAAAACGCAAAGTCAACCATACTACTACTAGATCTCAACTAATCATATCTACAAATGATCTAGAAAATGAACCATATAACAACCCTGATAGGCCAAACCTAAGCGATGATAAAGAAGATGAAAATAGAGAACGAAACTTTAACCTCCCCCCCCTATCCAAAATACCACTAGCTGTCCAGTCAAGCGGCTCTAATGTTAATGGATAGTTATTTTTGTAAAATGGAAGACATTTTCAAAGAGACTATGAAGAAAATCCAAAATAGGGATAAAGTCCTTGCCTCAAAATTTCTTATATAAAACACCTGGAATCTTTTCAACTTTCCAAACATACATATCCAAGTGTGAATAACTAATTGTTCCTGCAGGCTCACAGTAACTTTCATAGCAGACCAAATTTGACAAAGTTTCCTGGCTTTCTCATTGTGTAGCTAAATGTAATAAATTTAACAATAAATAATTTAAAAAAAAATAAATCTATTATATAATTACTCTTTTACTTAAGCAATCTATCTTTTCCTTTTCAACACCAATATACATTGTCCCTTAGAATGTAATTATTATAACAATTGCATTTTGTTATTGGCAGTAATTTTGCATGAAAAGTCTATTTCTCTTTTTATTTGGTTAAATAGAAAATTTTAAACATGGTAGAATTTACCTTCTGTTTGTTTAGCAATAAAATAATCGATACTCTTCTAGCATTTATTCTTCATTTTAAAATTGTAATAATTTTACTTTTTATTTTGAATTTTTTTATATCTTATGGATTAAGGAAGAACTATGCTATACATATTGTTCTAGCATATGTTCTCTTTGAATTTGGATAATCTATATATTGGATGGAATCACGTAGGAGAAACCATGAAAAACTAATACCTAAGAAATATCCTTTATTATTGAATTTACTAGTAGTCTTTTAGCAAGCAAGGCATTACAAAAAATAAGTAATTGATGGCAATGTGTTAAATCAGAGTTAGGGAAATCCTGACATGGGCCAAGTCCAGCCTTCAATACAACCTATAGACATTTTCAAAAACATATACAAAATGTCCCTATATAAAACTTTTACTCAAACTTGCACATAATACAAATATTGAATTGATAGTTAAGTAAAATAAAATATTTATTTTTTTTGATTAGTTCTAGTTCATATTAAACGAGGTGCAATATTCCAATAAATTATTTATATTGTTTGGCCAATCTTATTATAGATGCTAAAGGCATTTTGCTTGTTTTTATAGTGATTTTTGCAGATGAACTTATTCATCAATAACCATTATCAGTCCACTGCAGGATGAAGGTCTCTTCAATTTCAAACCATCTTCTCCGATCTTTAGCTTCTCTTCTCCATATCACCTCTGCATACTTTCTTATTTCATCCATCCATCTCACATATGGTCTCTTTCTGGGAATTTACAATCTCTTGGAATCCTATTTAAGATTTCAATTGTCCATCTATTATCATCTCTTCTAGCAATATGTCCAACCCAATGCCACTTCAGTCTTTTAACTTTTTCGATGAGGTCAATTGTGTTTTCAATTTCTTCTTGTTACTCCTAACATGCCTCTCTCCATACTTCTTTGAGCATTCTGAAGTCTCTGTATTGCTCTTCTATTAAGTATCCAAGTCTCAGATCCATAAGTAAGAACTTGTAAAACACTTTTATTAAAAGCCTTTCTTTTCAAACACATAGGCATATTTCCTTTTAGTATCAAATTATTTCTACCAAAAGCTCCAACCAAGTTTAATTCTATGATTAATTTCATCTTACCAAAAGCACTCCAACCAAGTTTAATTCTATGATTAATTTCATCCATTATGTTTCCATCTGTATTAATAATCTGACCAAGATATTTGTAGATGTTAACTTCTTCTAACTCATCACAATCAATCTTTATTTTGAGAAGATCCATTGAACATTAATCTTTTTAACATTTATCTTTAGTCCTACTTTCATCTGATAACTCCTGCAACATTTCCTGCATCTTTAAAGCATTATTTTCAAAAACAACTACATCATCTGCAAAATCTAAATGACTTAAATAATCTCCATTTATTTACATTCCTTTAGATTCCCATTTTAATCCACAAAATACTTTTTGCAGCACTGCTGTAAAAAGTTTTGGAGATATGGAGTCACCCTGTCTTAAACCCCTTTTCAATGTTAACTTTCTTAGTATCATTATGTAATCTAATTGTTGCTGTTGCATTTTTATAAATATTCTTTAAAATATGACAATATCCTGGATCTATACCTTGATGATTCAATTCTTTAATCACTGAAGAAATGTTTATAGAATCAAATGCCTTTTCATAATCTACAAATCCAAAGTATAATGGCAACTCTTACTCATTTGTCCTTTCTATAATCTCTCAATACCTGGATATGGTCTACTGTACTAAAACCACTTAAATCCAGCTTGTTCTCTTGGTTGGTGGAAATCCAATGTTCTTTGTAGACGAGTTATAATTATCTTGGTAAAAATTTTGTATAAAACTGATAAAAGGCTGATAGGTCTGTAATTTCTAATATCTTCTTTATCACCTTTTTTAAATATTAATATTAATACTGCATTCTTCCAATCATCTGATACATCTTTATCATTTAGATATCTGGAATATAACTTTGCTAAAATGATTTCTATTTCTTCACTTGCTTCTTTTAATATATCAATTGTAATTGCATCATTACCTGGAGCCTTTCCTTTCTTCATAAATTTAATTGCATGTTTCACTTCTTCATTTAAAATTCTGGGCTATTTAGAAGATATAATAGATATGAGGTACTTGTTCTTTATTACTATATAATTCTTGATAGAAGTCTTCTACCCATTTCATGATGTCATCTCTCATTTTAGTAATAGTTCCATCTTTTTTTCTTATTGCAGATATAAATTTTTTACCAATACCAAAATGTTGTTTTACACTCTTGAGACTTTTATTCTCTTCTACAGCTTTCCTTGCTAGTTCACAGTTATACTTTCTTATATCATTTTCAACTCTTTTCCACAATTCAATCTTTTTTAATGCATCATTTTTGTATATCTTCATATTACCAGCTATCTTTGTTGCAGTTTTTAAAAGTGTATCAGTTATTTTCATATTAATTTCATTCAAATCTGAATCATGTTCAAAATCTCCTAACACTTGAAACCTATTTGTAAGTTCTAATTTAAATTCATTAGAATGTGTCTGAAGATTAGGAATATCAACTGTAAATATTGTTTTTCTTAATAATTATTGTCTCTCTAGTTTTACATTAACATGTATCTTACATCTTACTAATCGATGATCACTTTCTATGTTAAATTTATTAAGAACATTACAATCTTGAAGTATATATTTTTTGTTAGTCAGAATATTGATAGAGTATTTCAAATATTTACTTTGCTATTAACAAAAATTAGTCAGAATATTGATAGAGTATTTCAAATATTTACTTTGCTATTAACAAAAATCTCTCTTTACTGCTCAATAAAATGTTTTCTTTCAATTACACTGCTTTGTTTAAAAAGTAAACAACTATTGAATAAATTAACTAAAGAGAAAAGTGTTCAGAAAAAAAAAAAAAGATTAATTATAATTTATAAACAAAAAGAAACAACAACTATGAAAGAAAGTAGCAGGAAATAAAACAATTCAAAATTGTTGTACTTATTCTCAAACAGACAAGAAGGCTATATATTGAATAACAAAAGAAGGGGGGGAGATACCGGCTGAGAGTCAAAATCTATATCAAGAATATCATATAATTAAAATAAAAGACCCCTTTAAAACATGGAACAATTCCAGTTATAGTAGCTATCTTCATACTAAGTCTGTGATTGTTATTTATTTCTAAGAGACTTAGGCTTATAAAATACTTTGTAGTAAATTTCTGTATATGAGAAATGATGGAAACCATGAGCTAAGTCAATCGACATGAATCTATGAAGCCCGAATGATGTACTTCTTCCACTCATGAAAAAGATTATAAGCCCAGAATAAATGAAAATGTTAGATATAGCTTTGCTTAACTACAGGAGTTTTTTCATTAGCAGCAGTTACATAGCCTTCCTATTGAAAAAAGAAGATTACTGACATTAAGGAATCAGCCAATTGATGCAGGATTAATCTTAAATAATACCAAAAAAATAAACTGATTATTTTTTTTTTTTAAATACTGGTGAAAATATAAAGATATACTTATAGCTGTAAGCTTATTGAGTTATTAAAGAATCTGTGATAAACCTTTTTTATATACATGTAAATGAGGCCTCAACAATTTAATTTTTTTTTATCTCATTCCAAATCCATGTGTAACAATTCACTAAAAATCCTGGGAAATCATGTTTTGAGATGAGGAAAGGATTAGGTTATAACTGAAGAAAACCATTTGTGTTAGCAGGGGGTAGTGCATCTATGAGTGTTCTTCCTAGGAAGAAAGTGGCATTCCAACTTAGAGTTAACAAACCCATCTGTGATCTTCAGAATGATGATTTGATGTATAATGATCATATAAGTAATGTTTGATCATTATCATCATCAATATCAATTCTAATTATATATAATTAAACAAATTTAAGTTTTCATTTGTGTTAAACTTGCATTAGTTCTCATATTGTATCTAGAAATAATCTACGTATAAGCAATAGGTATTTACCTATATGTGTATGTATGAATCATCAGTAGAGATACTATCCATTAAATTTCCTCCAATATTTTTTAAGCTAGCATATCAGCCTTATATTTTAAATTTTTTTCCAAATATTTCATTAGAAGGATCTACAGTCTTTCAATTTTTAAGATTCCAAGAGCTGGTTTGACTTCATTAAGCTAAACTTCTTTATTAAAATCTTAATGAGTAAATAAAATGAATATATCATTAAAGGAATTATCTCATTTGTTGTATTATTATTCACTTGTTCAAATATTATTTATAAGCAAGTGCCATTGTTGGATTAGTAAAATTGTGATGCCATTTTTCAGATCCGTATGTTGATTTCCATGCATCAAAAAAAAAAAAAAGGTCTAGAGTGATCACAATTAGCAAATATCTATATCTCTTGCAGTTTCAATCCACTAATCATTTTTAAGCATTCCTATTAGTTTTTGAACTTCTGCCCTTAAATTTCTATATTTATTATGAAGCTTCAGGTTTAATTTATTAGTCTGCCAAACAAAAAATGCCACAAAATAAATTAATCTAAAAGAAGTAGTAAATTCAATGGCAAGTTATGTCATATTTGAGAATGTGCTGTAGACTGTTTTTTGTATTATTATTTTTCTTTAGTGCAATGCATGATTTAAAAATAAATAAAAATATATGTTATTAAAATAATATCTAATTCCTGCTAAAGTATCATGTGATCACCATTTCTTATGCTTGCTCATAACTGTTATTAAAACAGGCAAAACTCTCCATACAGTACTGCCACTCATTCTCAGATCCAAGTCTCCTCACTGATGAAAACCACAAGCTACCAATTTTTTTTTAATGACTAGATATGTTACTCACTTAACTTTCAGACATTTGCATTTAACCATAACAGAAAAAACAATTCAAATTGGGAAATGTATTTGTTAGAATTTTTGTTAAATTTTTATAAAATTTTAAACAAATGTAGTAAATGGTCTCTGTATTAAAAAAATTATTAAATGAACAGAAATTTTTTTTAAACAGTTTAACTGTTGGTAGATTTTGCTTCTTTGGGGATGATTCTTGGAATTCTTATTATTGGTGTAGTTGCTGTCGAATCTTTGACACAGTATTCCAAATTCATTTATATAGAAAACAATTTCTTAGTAGGATGTTATTATTGTAAACTCTATTACAGTATAAAGGAGGGATTTAAATACGCAGAATAATTGAAAGTGCTAGAATTAAGGGGGAAAATACAGAAAAATCATGATAAGACCTGGAAGACATGAGAACAAAAGGAGGCAAAAATCTGTAATATTAGATGCAGAGAGAATCACAATGTGTGAGTGGAGAATATAAAGTCATAGGGACATCTTAATGAAAATAGAGAAATAGTGAAATGTTCTCAAACTATTATCATAATACATTTATATATATATTCCATTGAATTATAAAAACAGAAGAAACTGATGATTAATGATAAAGAACTTTCGGGATCTTAAAAAATCCAAACTTGAAGCTAAAGAAAGACTTGAAATAAATAAACCGAAAATAATAAGAACCAAATAAATTCTTTTATTTTGTGGTACATATATTATCTGCTTGAAAAATAATTAAATGAGTTAAATGCTGAAAGAAATATTGTAATTCCTATGTGAAAAATATTTGAAAAATATGATTGGCTTGTTTGGTTAATGTAATTCACTTTAAATGTGGCGAAAAAGAGAAAATATTAAAAACACATATACATGTATATAAAAGAAGGAAAAATGCAAGACCAAAAAGCATATTAAAAAAATCAGGCTTGGCTATAACTTTTAAAAAACTATTGCCTTTTAAAGTAGAGAAGACATTGTTTGCACCAGAAAATAGATTGTTGTGAAAGCATATTGAAAGTAAAAGACATTGTTAGCATTCTTTTCATTAGTTATATAATGTGGACCATGAGCACAAATAAAATATAAATTTTGAACTCCTGGTACTATTTTTGGTAATATGCATGTAAAGTTAGTTCTCCATACAAATGGATAGTAGAGGGCCAGTTTCCACACATTTGGAATGATCTTAAAAGGATCTGCCAATGTGATATTAAAGAAATTTAGACAAATTGATTTTTCTTTAAGGATCGGGTGGGATTATTATTTTAAAAAAGAAAATAAAAAAATAGGGGAAAGGACCAAAGCTAAGAAGTACATTCAAGATTCAGGCTTGACTTATAACTTTTGAAACAACCATATTTTAAGAAAGATGTTACATTGAAAAAATAGAGAAGATATTTCAGTTTGTGATGAAATATTAGCATAATTGTAATGAAAGTGTATTGGAGCTAACAGTTATTGTAGATATTCATTTGGCTGTCTGATGACATAGTCCATGAGTTAAAAGTTAAGTCAATTGGTCTACTAATATGAACCCCTGGTACTAGTTTTGCTAATATGCAAGGAAAAACTAAAAATTATCTAGAAACAAAATAATTATATTAAAAAGTGTGTATAGAACCAGCTTTCTTGTGTTTTTAATGATAATAGTAATGGTTGGCTAAAGTTGATTAGCAGTTAAATTATCTGGATTTTTTTTTTAAAAAGAGAACTATTCATGTTTAATTAAACTAAGAGTTTGTGAAAAGTTATTAATTATGTAACATTCTTGTAGAATATCATTTATCCTTTACTCAGTTGGATTTTTTTTTATATATGCATTATTTTAACATAAAACAAATGAATAGATTTAATAATTTTATGTTAAACTATTTTACAACATTTTGAGATAATTTTTTATGTTAAAGGTATATATAAAGTGTAGAAATGATGTTAGATTAAAATCTACATTGCTGTAAAATATCAGGAGTTTTATAATCAGTTCAGAAGTTATTGAGGAATGGTTTTAGGTAAACATTCTTGGTTTGTTGTAGATATTTTCTTCTTTGTTTTTGATCCCCAAAAACAAAATTGGTTCTTGGAAATAATTTAAATCTGTCTCAAGATAATGCATTGATTTAGAAAACATATTTCAGTATCATATTGTTTTATATCTTCTAGAATGATTATTTGAAAATGCCCTTCATGGTTTGGTGACTTTGATGATGCTCAAGGTCCACATATCGCAACACAGTTTTATCACTTCAAGTGCTTAATTTTTTATGAACTTCAAAGCAATAAAGTCATTTAATTATTTATATATATATAGAAATAAGCAACAGCATAAATTATAATGATTACATTATATATTGCTTTTAAGGTAAGTCTTGATATCTTCATAGAAATCAAACCTAACCCCTAGGAAATATTTTCCACTTATTCATTTTTACATATTTACTTGCCTTTCAAAAAAAAAACACTCATAAGGCTTATTTTAGACTTGAAACCTTTCAGAGTTTTTTGTTTAGTTATTTCTTTTTGATTAAGTAAATCTTATATATCAGTTTATGATGAAATTGAATAATAGTAAAAAATCATAAGTGTTTACCAGAAATGAATCTGATATTAAATATCAAATTTCTATCCTTTTTGATTTTATCTATTACATTTTGATTTTTTTTTAAAAAAAAAAAACAAACAAACAATATTAATCGAATACAAATTTCATAGCTAGCTATCTTGGTGTATATAGTTAATAGTAATAAACTTTATTTTTTGAAGTGATAGTTTGTTTGTTACTATTTTTGAAATCCAAAATTAACACATATAGTGTTTACTGAAATTTCATCATATGGTAACTAACTTATTTAAAAGTATTTAAATAAAAATAAAGGAAGTAATAATATATATGTAAAATATTTTTTAATTAAAGCTTTTATTTATTGTTGAATAAAAAGCCAAAAATAATTGTTTTCTTCAAGTACAATTTGGGTTTTTGAATTTAACTTGAAAAATAAAAGCATACTTCATCCAGAAATTAATTAATTCAATGACTAATTTTTTACAACTAATGACTGAATTAAATTCTGGATACCCCATAATTTTATTTTAAGCTAAATCTAAAAACCCAAATTGTGTTTAAAGAAAATAATTATTATAAAATATTTATATTGTAACAGTCGGTTATTAATTCCTTTGATCAAGGAGGGCGTTACCAGATCACTGTATACCTGGAATAAATATGAAAAAAGTGATTATACAGAAAATGAATTATTGATTTTTGTGCTGGGTTTGGGAAAATATAAGGGGGATTTAGATATAAAGGCCATAGAGTTGACAAAGATTATGTTGTGGAAATGGGATGGAACAGAATATGGGAAAACTTAGAGTGGGGAATGGAAAATTAAGTGGCTAACAAGTTTATCTGGGCATAATTGCTCAGATATTCTTGACTTTGTTTAAGGAGAAGCTATCATCATCATCACATGGAAAATTTATTTACTGTGATCAAAAGTTAATGATGATTTGCACCGACCAGACCCAGGGAGAGCAAGAACTCGATAATATTGTTCAGATAATTGAGAAAATAAAACAAGGATAAACGTTAGCTAATATAATTTAAGCAAGTTCATAGTTTATTAAAATTAATATAAAAATAATTTTCAAGTACAAAGCTTTATTTACAATAGATATAGTTTTTATTAAATTCTATCAAGGCATGTACAAACAAAAATAAAACGTCTAATGCTCTGGAAGACAGACTAATTTTCTAATAGAGATTTAAAAGGAAGGGAATAATTTTCTTTCAGCTGAAGATTCACCTAAGCAACTCTGGTTTCCTTATTCAAAAGTTTTAAGACAAATAACGAATGAAAGATTCTTGTATGAATCAACAAAACCAGTGCAGGTGAGCGATCACTAGATTATTGACTAGTGACATCATATTGTCCCCAGAACTTGCTGCATGGCCAACCACATTAAAGATTGCCAAGGTTAATTACAATGCAAGAAAAATAAATATGGTATGTGAATATGATGGAGTATGAATTGAAGTATGGGAGAAAATTTAAATCTCCAATTTAATGAGAATAGAAAACTTAGAAAATACTCTGGCATAGATAATTAAAAATTGAGAATACATTAAATCTTTGATTTAAGGAAAACAGACATATATAACTGGTGAACCACCAACCAAATGATTGGTCAAAACTAAGCTGCAATATAATAATTAAAAGTCTCAATAGGAGACAAGTAAGTAATCAGAAAATTATTTATGTCTGCCCAAGCATTTATCAAGAAAGTGAAATATTTATAAAGGTAATGGCTTTAAGGAATAAACTCTCAGTACACATTCTGACAAATAAATTCAAAACAAATGTGGAATCTTAAAACTAAGATTCCAAGACATACTACAAATACAATAAGAAAATACATAGAATAAATACTTAAAATCTTTAAATTTAATAGGTAAAAGATACTATAAAAATATGTAATTTTTTAAGATTAATATAAGACTTTAAAAACCCTGGAAAGAATAAGAAAACATGTTACCTCGGGGTATAAGGTTAAGATTGGCTGATGTCTTTCAGCACAGCATACATAGTTCATTCTACTGGAGAATTCTGACTAAAACTTTAAGTTTTCAGTTCAGGAGGCAATGTTAGGGATAAGTTCTTGTTTAACTCTTATGACATGATTTTGCAGGAACGATTTGGGATCCGGGGTTCATCTTTAAGATGGCTTAGCTCGACATTATGTTGAGTCAACTCTGCATAATGAATAGTTTTGGCATTGGTTCCTAGAAACGGACAACGACCTTAAGAATTGATAGCAGCACGGCAATTTAAAGAAGTTTTACAATTGGCATACTAAAAGTTGAATCCAAACTAAACAAAACAAAATAAACATCAATAGCTGGAGAATAATTAGTCCAAAATCCCAGGACTATTTATAAGAGCTCTTATCTTACTTTTCAACCAGGGCAAATCTTTATCTCAGATGTAATCTTAATTAAAGATTCCAACCAGGGTTAATTTTATTCATAATTAATTTTAAAAAAATGTAAAATTAAGTCTCAGCTTTGGTTAAAATAAATTAAAAATAGATTATATCAAAACAACAAGAATGCAATTAAAAAAAAAAAACTTTAGGATTAACTTCTTTTTTTTTTTAAATTTCGAATATTTTGCTTGCCTTTAATTACTTTAAAAAAACAACATGCAACCAAAAAAAAATTATTTTAAAAATAAAATCTATTAAAAAGTAGAAATGACAGAATTTTATAACAACTGCGAATGTGCATTATTACAAGTACTCTTATAAACAAAACTTTTAAATAGCTTTCTTTACCAATTTTTTTTTAAAAACAAAATTTAGTTTTATTTTTGCGATGAAACTATTGAGTCAGGTAAAGCATTCGGTTCAATGTATATATTATTTTTAATTTTGTAGTATCCGGTACTTTTTGAAAATTAATTGTATTCAAATTTGAAAATTTGTAATTATTCATATTCTAATTTTAAATCGGAGAACAAAAGCAGTGTTACACTCTGTGTAATGTGTGAGAGGAAATTTATGCGCATTAAAAATTGATTCCAATATTATTTTGTTTATGAAAGAAGCATTTTTTTTAAAAAAACCTATTTTTATAATCAAGATAAATTAAGATTTGTTTTTATTTATATTTTAACTGGCCATAAATACTTTTTAGTATAAGTGTTTTGTAAAAAAATATTGCCCTCTTGTGCACATCATTAAAAACTTACTGAACTGATTTCAGAATGTTTGAAATTCAGCTTGCTAATACCATTACATTGTATTGTCATCGATTTCTATTATGTATTGTAATGCTAGCAAGATATGTGTTATAAAACACACATATATCTACATTACATATTTCATAATTTGAAAAAAAATTATGATCAAATTTATACGAAAGAATAGTTAGACACAATTATTTAAGTAAGTTTTAAAAACATAGTTTTGTAAAAATAAAAATAAAAGATTGCATATATTTTTCTGTTAAAAGAGATTTATAAACTTACTCCCTTTTAAAGAAATGTTAAAAATAAATGTGTAAAAAATAAATCTTAGTAGAAATTGAAAATAAAATTGAAATCAATAATTGTAATAATTAAAAACTAAACGTTGGTGGTATGGTCAGCATGGCTGCCTTACAAGCAGTTGTCCTGGGTTAGCAGGTTTGTTTCCCGGCCGATGCTATGACACATGAAAAAAGTGATAGTAGATTAATCTAAGAAAAAGATTAGATGAAAACAAATGTAAAAATCAATTAGATGAAACTAAATTAAAAATAATTAAAAAACAGACTTAAGTTACGATCAAAATTAAAAATAATGATAAGGAATTAAAGCAATGAGAGAGGAAGAGTATAAAAATCTGCAGCTGCTATTATTATTCAGTTCGGATTATTATTATTCTGTTTGGACAGAATACAGACTCAAACCAGAGATCCAGATATTTGGAAACTGCAAACGCAATAGTAAACCAATCAATTACTGTTGTGGTCAACAATGCAAAAGCCATGGAACTAGCAACATACGTTACTAAACAAAGTGTTCAACTGGGATTTCTGCCCAAAGTCCTCCAAAATCAACTGTCCTGCCTGAAACCTTGCTGAAACTGATGCCAAATTGGTGCCCTGCTCTCCCTCATTGGCAAGTCACAGAATGGAAGACAAACATGGGAACCATTGACAGAGATCAAAAAGCCAACCTGTTGGAAACTGACAATCATGAAAACCTAGGTAAAGATATTTTAATACTTGTCTATAGATAGTTAATATTTATTTTAAATGAGCTGAACTTAAACGGACTATTATAAAATTTAACCTGAAACCAATCATTTATATTTTTTTATGTAAAATATTATATTGTTATATTATATTAAATATGTGTGCATGAATAAATATTTGTTTGCTTAAGTATTATTTAGTCTATTCTCTCTGTTTATCTTAGCACTGCATCATCATTAATTTCAAGTTATAAATATTATATGTGTTAAGTTGAATGTGCTGGATTCTGATACAGAGTATGAGTTAGCCTGGGATATGTCAAGCACTGGATTGTGTTCCTGTCATCTGAAGCATGCTGACTATATAATATGGTTGGCTGGCACCTGAGTTTGATTCTCAAAATAAATAAAAGGCTTTCGGGTTTTGTTTCAGTAGTTGTGAGGTGGGCTGTGGTCGTGATATGCTTTATATAGCCAATCTGACCATGGGTATCACAGATGGCTATGTTGTCAATGGTATTCTCCCTCTGCTTGAAGGACCAGTTATTCCCCATAGTATTTAGGGATATTAAATAATAATTACCAAGAAGCTATATATTGAGTTTAATAATAAGCTTATTAAAGTTTAGATATTAAAACTTATTAAATACAAAGATATATAAGGTTATATGTTTACAAAGAGATTTAAACCTAGTTAAGATGGTAATTATTCAAAGGGAACCCGGTACAGTATATAAAATTTGAAAGAAATCGATTTGGTAGAATTAAGTTAAAAATCAATCACAAAATTTAATCTAAACAAACACATTTTATATGGTCTCTAAAAGAGTTTAAAAATAATATAAATTAACATAATGTACATTTTACTAATTTATTTTAGTGCACTTTATTATGTAATCAATATATATATATATTATATAATGATGAAACTTTTTTTTTTTAATATATGAAAGAATTTTTACTCTTATCATAGATATGTTGTTTTAATTGAGTTTGTAACTTTATATGAAGTAATTAAGAACATATTAAACAAAAAAATTTCTAAGTAAATTATATAAATATCGGGGATTTGAATTCAAACTTTCAAGCCACTTCACTATCTTATACTACTGATACACATGACCACATATATGCAGAAAAGATAAATAATCACCAATATACATATTTCGTGCTAAACCAGCACTCATCAGTTGGTTCAGATTACCATCTCCCATACATATATATAATCAGTGCTCACTTTATATTAAGATAGCACGAAGTACATGTATTGATGATTATTTATCTTTTCTACATGTATGTAGTCATGTGTATCAGTAGTATGAGATAGTGAAGTGGCTTGAAAGTCTGAATTCAAATCCCCTATATTTACATATAGGCTCCAGGTTTAATTGCGCCTGGTATTTCCAATCTTAAGTAAATTATATGTAAGTTATTATATGTAAATAATTTTTAATATATTTTTGTGCAGTTTATATGGACAAAATAATGGAAGACATGATGCAAATGACAATATATATATATATTTGCAATTATTAAAGATTCAGTAATAAAAATTAGGTAGATAAGATCATTAATGCATATTTCCAATAAACTGGAAAGGTACACATTTTTCTGTTTATTGTTTGTTGCAATTTGTTTTGTTAACTTTTTTATTTTTTTAAATAAGTATTTTTTTTTTTTTTCTTGGCATGAAACTTGCCATTAAAAAAATCAAATAAATGGTTGTTTTTCAAAGTGTAGAGATTTTTTATTTCTTTATTAGTATTTCAGATAAATATACAATTTCTAATTTTTGTAAAAAAATATTTGCTAAAGTATTTAAATAAAAATTATTTATTTTTGTTATTAAGTAAATTATGAATTAGAAGAATTGGATTGGATAACCTCCAATTTAGAGTTGTCTAGTATGAAAATCAATGAATACCATATACTAGTGCTAATCACATCCCCAAATTAATATTTGACTTGAGTTGTTGTATATATTTGCATATAGAGTGGATTATTCCTGTCAGTGTTAATTTTTAAAGTAAATTCAAAAGAGTTTGTATATGTTTTATTTTTGTATATATCATAAAAGAATTATGGTTGAATTTTAAGGGCATTCTCAGAAAATTATTTTTTGTGTGTGTGTTTACATATATGTATAACTACTTAGTGACACTATCTCCAGTCTAATCTTATAAATTATATATTATATATAATATCGTTTTTCACTACATTGACAACTGCACAATATTATTATGAAATATAAATTTCACAGTGATTGTAAGTAGAGGAATAAAGATGATTGAATTTGAAAGTGCATCCTTATTGAAAATGGAGAACTTTTTTTAATAGGACATCATAATATGTATATTGGGGGGGGGGGGGTATCATCCAAACATTTTCTGAAACTGTTCTATAAATATTGGAGAAAACATAAATCAAACTCACAATGTTAATGGGATCATAAATATTTTACGTTTCTGCTAACTGATTAATAATTTCTAATTTAAAGTTGGTATTTATGAATTTTTAGATAAATCATATAGATGAAAATATTTAACTTATTTGATTTGGATAAACAAAAACATGCCTTGCATATTTGTAAACGAATAAAAATTTTTAGAAATGATTCTTATATCAGTTATGTTTGAAAATTTATCATTGAAAAAATTTATATCTGAAAGGGGGAGGGAATAGTATCGTTTGGTAATAATAATGCTTCTTTTAGCAGATTAGAAGAATTTTCTATTTATAAGATATTTTATGTTTTGCAACAGTATTCTTTTTCTTGATTATAGAATTCTGTCACACATTAAACAAATGAAATTTTGAATATAGAATAATAAATATTTTTGATTTCATATTTATTAACTGTAGAAATTCTGATGTTTTTATAACAATGTATGTTATTTTAAAAATAAATAATATTAGTCATCATTTCAGATGAATGAAATTTTAGAGTTTTTAGTCTTAGCATTAGTAACTAGAACTATGCATAAAATTTTTATTAGAAAATATTTTCAGAAATAAATTTTTGTAAATTAATATAAATGCAAAACTTTAAATCTTTATTTGAGCTTCTTGAAAGTTTTTATTAATGTTGAAGAAAATAAGCTTTTGTAAAAAAAAAAAAAAATAGTTGTAGTCATTGTGTAATATAATTTGTGATATCATAATTTTATTATAAATTATAGATTGCAGTCTTATTAAAAAGTATGTTTATTTGTTTGTTTTAATTTGTCCAGAATTGTTAAAACTAAGTTTTGATCAGTCATAGTAATAAAAAGTTTGAATTAAGATCTATATGAATTTCAGCAGGTAATTTTTTTTTTTTTCTCTGTAGTTTTTGACCAAGTTGCTTACTTTAATTCATAAACTACTTTTTTTTTTCCAGTTTACTATCAAGCTATCATTAAATATTGAATTGCTAGTTGCAGTTATATACATTGCCATACATATAATGGTAATTAGTTTTTTTCTCTTCAAGCTAGGTTTTTTTATTGATATTTTTTTTAGCATTTTGATTGTGTGGCTGTCATAATGAATTTTCATGTAATTGGTTTGAAGTACAATTTTTCTAATAATTTCAATTTACATATTGCAAATATATGTTTCCAGAAAGTTGCATTTATCACGCACATTATCAGGCGATGTCTTGTATTTTCATGTACAAAAATCTACATTCAGTTAAGAACTTTTCTTTATAGAAAGTTATAAGATTCTTATCCAGTAGCCCCCATACAATTCCTTTCTTGTACTTGCAAGAATAATTTTTTTTTTTTTTTTGCATTCGTCTTATCTGACTATCAGAATATTATTTCATTTAAATTTACTATTAAATCGTGTTAATTGAAGATTTGCAAGACAGCGGTGGTAACAAAAATGATTACAGTTAAGAATAGTTTGTCCATACAAAAGCAATAAAAAAGTGCAAGCGCAAAAATTCAGAAAATGTTTCTGTATATGTCCATTACAACATGAGGCGTATTGAATTACAATGATTCATATATGACATAACCACATCCATCCGTTATCGGGTATACAATTGTAAACACTTTCCAAATTACTTGTAATAGCCCTGCCTGAGTATTCTTTTTAAAAACTGTTCTTTAGGAGAAAGATTGATGATTTAACTTGAACTAAACTTTGATTTTTAAAATCACTTCCATTTATGGGGGAAAAAACGTTTAAGAAATCAAAGTAATTTTTTCTTTTAACTTGAATATTTAAAAGCTACCATGCTGAAACTCGAAAACTAAATCAAGCATTTTAAATCTAAGTATTAAATATAAATAAAATAAGTACCTAAAAATATATAAATGAAATTATAAATTGTCCGATATAGTGACTTGTAGTAGATAAATTTTCTCTATACAGATAGAATTACGTTTGTCAAAAATAGTCAACACGAAAATACAAAAGAACCATATAATTTATATTACCATTTATTTAAAGCATTAATGTCCATAATATTGTTTGTTTATACTTTCATTACTTTATAACTCAACACATCCACCATATGTTTCAGCAGGGAAAGAACAGTTGTCTATCAGGCTGTTGATCTTAACTAGGGCTTATATTATAAGTATCCTCAAAAATCATGCTAAGGTTTATTTTTTGGTTAGGTCTTATTTTCAGAGAAACATTGTATATACATACATGTTTATATATGTGTACATTAAAAATATAATATAGTACATGACTGGAAACCAAAGAAACTTATTTTTGATTAGTTTTGCATCTTTCTTTTTTTGTCTTCTATGTAGAAAAATATTACTGAGATGCTAAAAGCATGTTTGTAGTATTATTCCAAAACAATTAGGTATAAATGTTTTGTATTTAAATCACTTTCCTAACCAAATTTCATACAATTGTTAATTATTTTCATACTTTAATTGGTTGTCATCTGATCCTTCGTGTCAGCCGCTAGAGGCGCTATTTCTAGCTAAATTTCTAGAAACATGCCGTTTCCGCGGCCGCACCCAAGCCTTTAAGCATTCTTTCTAAAATAAATCCTAGAAACATTGTTAACTCGGAGTTAGTCTACTTTCTACGCTAAAAGGTAGAGTGTTAACTCGGAGTTAAGTCTTCTTTCTACGATAAAATCTAGAAAGAGTGTTAATTCGACTTAGCGGCTAACAGTGTGGCTTTTTCCGATGCTAAAAGCAGAGGAAAATGCTGTAGTTGTTTGTGTCACACACTATATCGTAATGCTGCGTTATGTATTTTATGTAACAATATCGTATGAGGGTGTGTTAATTTGATCGTGTCAAAATTATTTAAATTTTCATTGGTGCCTTTTTTTAAAGACGAATTGATGTACTGTTACATTTTATCAATTTTAACAGTATCGTGATTGTTCCTCATAAATTTGTATTCCTCCTAAATTTTCGATTAGGGTGGGGTAGCGTAAAATTTTAAAAATCACGCTTTGAGTCACGTTTTAGCGAGAAATTTTCCGAGACAAAAAGTATGGCTAATTCCACAACAGAAAACTTGAAAAGATGGGAATTTCCAGACATGGAAGCCGGCGCTGGAATATTTCTACAGCAAAAAAAAGAAAAAAAGCTACTGAAAGAAAAGATTGGATTGTGCGCCAGATATATGCAGATTTGAAGTCCAAAAACATCTGCCAATGGAAATGTTCACTTCGTAAAGGCAAGTTTGTTTGAGGGATTCTAAATGGCCTTCGTCAAATGTCAAAAATAAAAGAAGTAACTTCAATTTTTATTTAAACGTACATCCCTTCTTCTCCTGATAATTGTTGTCGTCAGCAATCAAATATAAAATAAAAGAAGTAACTAAAATTTTTATTTAAACATAGCCCCAAAAACCCCTCTTCTCCCAATAATTGTTGTCATCGGCAATCAAACGGTCAAATAAAAGGAACGTCAATTATTCTTTAATCGTATAGAAAAAAACAAAAAACCCTCCCACTAATTGTCATTGGCAATCAAATGTAAACCAATCAAAGTAAGACAGTAAATTATTAGTTAAACATAACCCAAGTTACTATTTGAACGTACACCAAAAAAGACCCGCTCTTGTCAATAAAAATTAAAGAAACCTAGACTATTATTGTCCCATTGTCAAATCGAATATTATTTGGGAAAACCCAAATAATTTATAAACGAAAAAAAAAAAAGAAAGTCAAATCGGTTTTCAATCAAATGGTAACCGATAAAAGTAACTTAAATTTTGATTTAAACATACACACAAACAAAAACAAAAAAACCGCAAAACCCTTTCTCCCAATAATTGTTGTCGGCAATCAAATGTAAAAAATAAAAGGAACGTACAATTATTTTTTAATCGTAAACAAAAACACCCCTCCCACTAATTGTTGTCAGCAATCAAATGTAAAGCACTAAAAATAAGGTAAACCGATTATTTTTTAAACGTAACCCAAATTACTATTTCAACATACACCAAAAGACCCGCTCTTGTCAATAAAAATGAAAGAAACCACAACAACTATTATTATCCCATTATCAAAAATATTAGGTTTTGGGCAAACGAAAAAAAAAAAAAAAGTCAAAACCGTTGTCAATCAAATATAACCGATAAAAGAAACTTCAATTTTGATTTAAACATACCCAAAAAAACAACCCCTTTAGCTCCCAATAATTGTTGTCAGCAATCAAATGTAAAATAAAAGGAAGGTAAATTAGTATTTTAATCATCACCCAAAAATACCCACCCCTCTCACTAATTATTGTCAGCAATCAAATGTACACCACCACTAAAAGTAACGTAAACTACTATTTTTTAAACGGTTACACCCCTTCTCCCAATAATTGTTGTCTACAATCGTACACACAAAAAAACACCCCTCCCAATAATTAGTGTCGGCAATCAAATGTAAACCGATCAAAGTAAGACCGCAACTTATTATTTAAACGTAACCCAAATTACTATTTGAATCTACACCAAAAAAATACCCGCTCTTGTCAATAAAAATTAAACAAACAACAACTATTATTGTCCCATTGTCAAAAATATTTATTTGTAGAACCAAAACCATAATTTATAAACGAAAGGAAGTCAAATCGGTCGTCAATCAAATGTAAACCAATAAAAGTAAAGGTTTTAATTTTTATTTAAACATACACACACGCGCGCGCGTGGGAAAAAAATACAACACTTCTCCCAATAATTGTCGGCAATCAAATGTAAACCTATCAAAGTAACGTAAATTATTATTTAATCGTACACAAAAAAACCCTCCCACTAATTGTTTTAGGCAATCAAATGTAAACCTATCAAAGTAACGTAAATTATTATTTAAAGATCCATCAAAAATACCCGTTCTCTCTTGAATTTTGTCAATCCAATTTTACAAAAACAGTAATACTATTTAAAAAAAAACACAAATTACTATTTGAACACGCACCAAAAAAGACCCTTTGGTAAAAAAAAAAATTTAAAAAAACAACTATTATTATCCCATCGTCAAAAATATTATTTGGGAAAAATAATTCAGAAATGAAAGAAAGTAAACTTTGTAAACAAACAAAAAAAAAGGTCAATATTAATAGAGAATCGCTAGCCCGGGAACGTTATATTAATGTGTTTTTGGTTAGAAATCACGCCTCTAGCGGCTGACACGAAGGATGAGATGAGAACCCTTTAATTACATAAATATACTACCATTTGAATTTTTTAAAATACTTTGATGCATTAATATATATATATTAAAGTATTCATTATATATGTTGATGCAAATGAAATAAAATACATCAAAACCATAGAATGACATATAATTTCTAAAGCATGACATTTATTATTATTATTAGATGATGAAAAGGTAATTGATACTTTGTGGAATTAATGTGTTATATAGACTGTTAATGTTTTGAGGTTTGTATTTTCTGTTATTGTCATCTTCTTGGTATTGTGATTGTTCAAAAAAAAAAATATGCAGATGTTTTCCAATAAGTAAAATCTCATTCTTTCTTAATAAGTGAGAAATCTAGAGATCAAAATGAATAGTTAGAAAAAAAAAGGAGGCTTTCAAGATGTGGATTTAGAAGGATAAAGAAGATTAAGCTGAACAGATAAGAATAGCAATGTTAAAGTGTTGAACAGAATGACTAAAAAATAATTTATTGAAGGGATTTATAAAGATAAAGAGAACTTAAATTGAACATTTTTTTCTAGTGAGAAATGGCTCACAGATTGTAAAATTTCAGACATTTTTGTGCAAACCATCAATATGTCACTAATTTTTACTATTTTCACATATATAACAGTTACGCTTAGTCTTGTGAATGGCTACAAGTGAAGATTTTTGCCTAAATAAAATTGTGATTCAGATCAAAGGCATAATGGCTGCCCAAATTATAAATCAGAAATATTTTTCATCATCATTATCATACATTGAACGCTTTATATGATATCTTGCATCTGCTGTTTTCTAGAGATATTTGTCTGATCGTAATCATCGTTGTAACATTTATCTTTATATCTTATTTCTACGCACATTGGCTGCTGTTCATTCCGTTGAATAAATAGATCTATATAGACGTTTGATCATATTTGTCTGAAATATATTAAATGCCAGTAAGATTGATGATGAGATTTTATAAGCATCTAGATCTTGGATATACTGTAACAACACAGGACTTTTCATTGATTTGTTATGTTTAACATGATGCTCAGTTTATTTTGAGACTTTCCCAAAATCAATTTGTATGCCTATCACATACATGTAAATTATTTGCCAGCCTTGATAATTTGCATATTTTATCTACTGGCTCACATCTGTTAATTTTTATGCCCTACATCACAATCTAGTTGGGGTAAATTTTGTATAGAATGGTGTATAATACAGTTAGCTTGAAAACATTGATAATAAATAATTATATATATATATATTAACCTTAATCAATAAGCGCAAGATTGAAACAGATTATTTTCCTAAGTTTAGGATAGTGTTTATCAATTATTCTAGAAAATGTCCAATAACTTCATCAAATAGATTTGTGTAACAAAATTCAAAAGATAACATCAAAATGCAAAAAGATTCAAAGTATTTCTAAAAAGAATTTTTTGTTTTTATAAATCATATAAATGAAGTAATTGTCATATTCTGATCTGTTTAATCTCGCTAATAATTCAAATGTTAAACGTTAACTGTAATTAGGTGTAAATTGTAGCAATATAATTTATCTAAAACCACAATACTTTTGACAGTATAAGTTGAGAAACTGTTGCTTTGTGATATCTGTATTTAAGTTTGGCAAAGTCCTATTCTGATTTGTTATAAATTTCATTTTTAATTGAGAAATGAAGAGTGATATTTTCGACGAACATTAATTATTGCTTTTAAGATATTAAAAATAAAATATTACTAGTATATGTGTTAGAATATGAACGAGAATAACTAATGCTTGTTTGAATATGAATAAGCAGTTTTAGTAGTACATGAAGAATAAGTTCCACTCTTTTTCATGTATATACTGTACTTCAAATTTCCAATGTTTTGCTCTTTCAACTGATGTAAATTATAAACTTATTTCAAAATTTTATTCACATTTTTATTGTCTGGTTTTATCAACTTCAATTTTCAATGGTGCAACATATACTCTTTTTTTTTTCATACAGTCTTTGAATAGACAGAACGAAAACATTTTCATTTTCAGCATTTTTTGAAATTGTTTGTTTATAGACTTTTGTATTCTTGTGCTTGTGCGTGTGTGTATATATATGTGTAAATATATAGATAGATATTGTCAGCATTCAGAATTTTAAAGGTAAGTGTAGATAATTTTTGTTGGCATTTGGTGATAGAAATAGAAATATGCCTTTTATATGTATGATTAATACACACACACAAGCATGTTTATAATTACATAAACTAATAAAATCATATGCTTTCATTTTTTTTTTTTGTAGATGATTACTGTTGGAACCGGTTATTCATCAATAGCACCTAGTGGAAAACAATTTATTTTCATCACTATAACACCTAATAGGATTTTAATTTTTACCAGGAAAAAAAAAAACAAATTCCAAAGGATTTTTCCTGTATTATTTGCTTATGCTTTTTGTCCATGGTGAATGGTTCTTCCCTATTCTTGTCCATTTATTTTTAAAAAAATAAAATTGTAAAATAATGGGCAGTATATATATATTTGGATTCTTCACACAAAAGTAACCAATAAGTAACATTGTATATAAAAAAAGAAACAAAAAAGAGGAAAACATATTTTGTTGTAAACTTAAATAATCATAGTGATAAAAGCGTAAAGAAATTTAAAAATAAACAACCAAGTTGATGTTATTTGTTGTTGATGAGTTCTTATTTGTAAATTTTATTTTTTATTTTTTGAGAAAAAATATTTAAAATTGATCAGTTTTGTTAAGCACAGTGAATGTTATAAAATGTAAATGCCTAAATATATTCACAGAGATATGACCACTACCATACTTGAATATTAAGCTAGCTAATTATCTTACTTTTTTTTTTGTTAATTGATACATGAAAAAGGAAATGAAAGAATTATATTTACAAAAATATTTCTGCTACCTCACGTAAATATTGGAGTAATTAATTATTTGAATTTAGTTGTTGTTTGATATTAAGAAATATAAAAAATGGAAGTGAAATATTATATTATTAAATATTGGATCTTACAGTCATTACTATTTAAATTAATTAGGTATCATTAATAATACATAAATAATAAAGAATTCATATATTTATTTTATGCCCTTTAGAAATTTATTGAAATTTGTGATCTTGTGTATAGCAACATTTGATGAAAAATCAACTAACTTCTTGCAAGACCTGTTTCAGTTAATCAAATCTGATATCATCTCAGAAAAACAGTTGAAGTCACATCAAACATAGCAACTCTGGTGACCTGAACAATTGACAGAAAACTGATCTTCAAGTGAGTTGATTTTTCATCAAATGCTATATGAAAGACCATAATTTTTTATAAATTTCTATAGAGGTTATAAACAAATAATGTTTAGATAGCACATTTATATGATATTTAATTAATTAAAATATATATATATATCATATAAATAACTATATAAATAGATATAACAATTTTTAAAACCATTTTAATATTATATCTAAGCTATTTTACCTTACAAACTTTAATAATTACACTTTGGGAAATTTTTGTTTTAATAGATATAAAAACTCTCATATTTAAGAACTTTCACTTTATATAAAGTCTTAGATAAAACAATTTTAAAATCTGTCTTTCATAATAATACAAGATATCCACAAAATGTTCACAAACTCTGAATAAAATAATTATGAAGTAACTGTCATAAAAAAATACTATATATTTTGACTAACTTCATTATAAACGTTACATTTAATAATTTACAAATCTATGTAGATTTGTAAGCACTTAATAACTGTAAATTCTTATAAGTCTATATAATATAAATATATTTTATCACAATATATGCTCATAGTTAATTTAGAAAGTAACTTAAGATATAAAAATTAAATAAATATGAATTGCTGTTAATAAAATTCATTCCTTTTTAATAGATCATAAAATTTGAATAAATTTTTTTTATATAAAGTTATTATTAACGATTATTTGGTTACTATACTAACAGCAAATAGCTTTGATTAACAGATAAATGCATATTATGTTTGCAATAGTATAGTCATTTTTTGATTAACAGATAAATGCATATTATGTTTGCAATAGCATAGTCATTTTTAATTAACATGTATATATTTATGATACAATTTAATTTAAAAATTACAGTTCATATACAGATTAAGATTATCAATGAAATTCTGAAAAAATAAAATAGTGCAGTTATTAAAAAACCAGGGAATAAATTGAGAAAGCACAAATTTTATATAGTGAAGATACACATATTCACTGTATCAATATACATGACTTGAATTATATGCTATCCAAAATAAGATGTAAACAAATAAAAACATTGAAATTTAAATAAACCCTCCAGCCCCAAAATAGTCTGCATTGAGGAAAACGACATCAAGTGGAAAATCAGAGAAGCATACTTCATTAATGGCAATAATAACTCTATCAATAGACAGGACACCTGCTTTGACATCTCCAAACATTGGACTATCTAGTTCATTTGCATACGTTTTGCATATCGCTTTGTTTCCTTGCCTTATTTCCTCGTTCTGCATATCACATTACCACTATGAATATGAGGCAAATGGCCTCAAAAGCGCTTAGCATATAATAATTTGTGGAATCTTTATAGCTTCTCATTCAAGTGTTTCACACGCTTCTTTAATTTGTATATAAACTTACTAAATTTTATAGTAGCAGCCTTTTTTCCCTTGCTAAATATAACATTCTCAAACATTAAAGTAATTTTGCTTAATCACATTTTCTTTGGGATTTAAATACATTTCAGTATTGTGATTGTAAGCACTTGTAAATAAATAAAAAAAACATTAAAATGTATAAATTTGTCAAGCATTGGTGGTCAAAAGGTCAGCAACATCTGCTTTACAAGCAGTTGTCCCGGGTTGCAGGTTTGCTTCCCAGCTGATGCTATGACACATGAGAAAAAAAAAGTATAAATTTAATGAATTTTACGATGCAGCAGCAGTTATTTTTTTAATCTTGGAATACTAAATGCAATCATATTAAAAATATATATATTGAAACAGATACGTTGTTTCACATATAAAATTTGAAGTCCCCTCCCCCATTTAAAGCTGTCAAGATAAAATAAAAAAAAGCTGACACAGTTTTCAAAATAAAAGTTAAAGTAAGCAATTTAAAAATTAATGTTTTAAAATATTAAAAGTACTGTTAAAATGTAGTATCTTGTGAAAGTTTAATGTTTACAGATTGTTAAAAAGAAGGCTGTAATTAACAGTTAATAATAATAAAAACAAGATTGCCGTGGGCATAAAAATCAATAGATGTTTTTCAAAAACATCAGATAAAAGTCATTAGAATTTATTCCCACCAAAAGTAGATGGCCATGAGGAATGATATAAACACATGGTCCTCCAAGAAGTTTGGTGTTAGATTGATCCCAAGACTGATAGATAAGAAAAGTAAAAAGAGATAAATAGGAGAGTAGAGATTACTTAAGAGATTTTTGTGCGGACATATGGTTAGAAAGCATCAAGACTGTTATTAGTGAAACCCATATTATATGACTACTAGCCCAACAAAGCTTGGAGCACTGAATAATAAAAAGAAGGAACCTGTAACTAATAAAATATTAAATGAAGAAACAAGTGGTTAAAATATATCTTCAAATGTCTGGGTAATCAAAAATAGCTTTCTCTCTTCTCTGCCCTCTGTTCAGTTATGAAGTAAAATAAAATCAAGGCCTGTGAACTGACCATCGACTTGTTAAGCTCTCAGAACACCCCTTGTTGATTGAAAAATTTATGGTCAACTGCCAGCAGATACAGGTTCAGGTAGGAAAATTGCATACCTTTTATAATAGCCTTTTATAATACGTAAAAATATTTTGTAAAATGTATTTATTAAGCTAAATTATATAATAATGAAATGTCACTTTTCTTTTTTAAAATTGATTGATTATAAGAAAATATATTTAAAAATGGAATGCATTGAAGTAATAGATGAATTAAAAATATTTTGTAAAATGCGTTTATTGAACTAAATACGTAAAAATGATTTTGCTAATCTGAAAATAATTCTATAATGAAATTCATGCTAATTTGTATCTACACAAAATAAATTATTGATAATGAAAATGTCATTTATTATTTTACTAAATGCTTGGATAGAATTAATTAAATTTGGATCCACACACATATAAATCAAGAAAATGTTTAAGTGAATAAGACTATGAACAATGATGGATAAGTGGTTCAAACCCACAGCTATATAATACACCTGGGTCTCATTTTATGCAGTAGATAGGTTCCTCAGAAAATGCGCACAAAAGAAATGGCACAAAAATAAACGTAACCTAGAAAAATGGGGGATATGTTCCAGTAATTTTCAGAAGTCGCATAAAAGCAAAGCAACAAGGAAAAATTGCTTTAAAATTAGCATTAAAAAAATAAGGAAATAAAGTATGACTAATAAAAAATTTCAAATATTTGAAAAAAATGAATACAAGACTTACTTTTTTTTATTAACTACAGTATTTAATTTTTCATACATATTTTAATCATTATCGCTAGCGTTTGTTTGTAAGCTGGTAAGAAATCAGAATCGATGTGATGTATTGTGGCTTCTCGTTAAAGTCAAAGCAATTATGCCCAGAGAAACCTGTTAGCTACTTTTTTTATTTGTGATGTGATGTACAACTAGCGCCACTTTCAGTCTTGAACTATGTTAATGGTTTTTTGTTTCTACAGCAATCAAAACAAAAAAATTATACATTATTATTAGAAAGATTATTTTCAGTTTATAAAATCAATAAAACTTCGTTATTATTTATTTTAAAAATCTAAAAAAATATTTATTTTTGCTAATATCTAACAAAATATGTTTTAAAAGTTTAAAATTTTTGAATATTTATTGCGATATTTTTATACGTACGTATAAATCTATTATTACTTACTCATTAGTATAAGTAGATTATTTATATAGAAGCTAACATTCTAAATACAGCTTCAGGTCATATTCACATTAGCTGCTAATATAACGTTATATTTTTGAAAAAAAAAAAAGTATTTAAAGTCAAAATAAGTTATTAATAATTTAAACTTTTTGATATCTAATAAATATAGTCAAATATGAAAGATATTAAGAAGAAACATGAATCACATAACTTCAAAATGGCATTAAAATAATCCGCATAAAACGAGACCCATGTGTATATAAGAAATATTAATAAAATGCGTCCAAATAATGACTTCAAACTGCATTGAAATGATAAATAAGTGGTTCAAACCCATACATAATATATTAAGTAATAATAAATCTTTTCCAAATAATGACTTCAAACTGCATTGATATGATGAATAAGTGGTTCAAAGCCACACTGACTATATTAAGTAATCTCTTCCAAATAATGACTTCAAACCGTATTGATATGATGAATAAGTGGTTCAAATCCACATCGACTATATTAAGTAATAATAAATCTCTTCCAAATAATGACTTCAAACTGCATTGATATGATGAATAAGTGGTTCAAACCCACACATAATACATTAAGTAATAATAAATCTCTTCCAAAAAGTGGTTCAAACCCACACTTGTATGATATGTAAAATAAAAACAAATATTCCAGGATTCCTGGATTAAAACAAATATTTCCAGAAACCTGGATTAAAATAAGTACTTCAAGATACTTGGATTAGAATAAATACTTCAAGATACCTAAATAAATTAATTACTTCTATACACATGGTCTCTATGCAGATGAAGGAACTTCGAACCTAGAAGGACAATTCCCACTCAGGAACAATCAGAAAAACATCCGTAATGTGCACCTGGATATGAAGACAGCCAGTATAGATACTGTCAGTAAACTTTTCTTCTTTAAGAACTTTATAAGTCGTATTGTTATTAAATAAAAATTATTGTTTCAAAATAAATAATACCTTTTGTCAATTTCAATTGCATTATTCATCCATTTATGCACTGGTTCATAATATGCCTCCTGAGCTATGTCTGGCATAACCAGATGATGGTAAGTAAGGTTGTAGTGAGATGGAACTCTAGTGGCGCCATTTGGGAAACCAAACATAAATTTGTAGATGCTTCCAGTCTCTATGGTGCTACATCCTCTGATGAGCAGGAAATATAAGTGTGGTGACATCTGCATTGGGGAATGCCAATCAATAGTTCCTTCCTGCAATATGCTCATCAGGAAATAAAACCAATGAAGAATGGGGTTGGTGGTGTGTCCGGTTACATTTGTTGCCTTAATTGTGAGGCTCGATCTAGTTAGTCTGCCTTTAGAAGTAAAATAAGAAAATAGCTGAATAAGAAGTCTACAAGGCAGATGCGATTATGGATCTGTAGATGTGAACAGTGCACATGCTATGGGGATGTGAAATGAACCAGAAAGAAAGAGAAGGGGGAATTTGAGAGAGCTAAGTAAAGTAAATGGTAATAAGAACAAAACAGGCATGAGGAAGAAGCTGAACTGTGGTGTGGAGAGAGAGAAAAGCTTATTAAATAAAAAAATAAAAGCGTCAATAGTAAAAAGTTGTCAAAGAGTAAATCTAGCAAAGAAATAAATTGTAGTTTAAATAGATGATAACCGGAGCAAAAAGGAAAAATATGATGAACACAGAAAGTAAAGAGAATCTTCCTGAGGAAGGACAAAAGTGAGAAGATAATGATCCCAAAGCAGATCAACAATAAGCACAGAAAATAAAAGAGGTTTCCATGCTAGTCCAGCTGATGGAAATGGTAAAAGAGATAAACAAAGAGAAGAATAAGAAAGAGATAAAGAAAAAGATAAATGAAGATAAAAAAGAGATGAACAAAGAGAAAAAGATAAACACAGGAAGATAAAAAAGAGATGAACAAAGAAAAAGATAAAAAAAGATTAACAAAGAAGATAAGCAAACCGAAGAATAGAAAAACAAGTCGCATGCAATGAAAAGTTTGAGTAAATGACCAAATATTGAAAATAGAAAAGATCATGGATGAAGTTATAGGGTCACTAATAGAGGTCAATATGACTCAAATTTGCAAAGCCATGGATATGAAGTTATAGGGTCACTAATAGAGGTCAATATGACTCAAATTTGCAAAGCCATGGATATGAAAATTGTCAAGCATTGTTAGCCAAGAGTGAGCACAGCTGCCTTGCAAGCAAGCAAGTAGTTAGTTGCAGACAGTTGTTCCGGGGTTGCCTTTGTCAATGCTATGACTTGTGAAGAAAATAAAATTGAACAAATCCAGGAATCCATACAGGAGCAGGTGGACAGTTTGACCACCCAAGTGAGAATTGAAGATAAAAAAACAGCTGTGCATTGCCAGTAAAGGAAGGGACAGCAACAGTCCCAAAGAAAATTTTGAGAAGAAAATGGTAGAAAAATTAACCAAGAAGTGTCAGTGGACAATTATATGCCAGGAATTGTGAACCAATTCCTTAAGATGAATGATTTTCAGGATGCCCTCATGAAGTGCCTATTGAATACATAAAAAGTTTAGACTGGTACTTCAGTATAAATGCAATGTCTCAGGAGGCAAAACTGCCAATAGCCTGCAGCCATTTGCAGGTGCAGCTCAAGCTTGGTTGATTCATTAGCCAACCCACCTATTTTAATGATTTTAAAAAGGCACTCATAAACTGCTACTGGAGTGAAGACTGTCAAGAGGGGATCAAGTATAAGGTATTCCAGGAAAAATGTCTACCTGGTGAACCTTACACACCCTTCAGAAAACAAGTGGCCAAGTTAAGGGCCCTGACAGTAAACCCACTATCAGAACTTTCATCAGGTTGATCCACCACAGTTTTGCTACTTATGTCCAAAGAATGCTATTTGGGACAGATCGTCAGTATATTAAGCAGGTGGCTGAGTTGTTAACAGCATATGACAACTGTGGTACCTCAGCAACCAGTAAAGAAGGAGGGTCCAAGCTGCCAAACAGCTCCATATAGAAGAGATGATGGGCCTATCCATTATAAGAGGAAATTGCTTCCACAATACTACAACAATTATAAAACACCACCATGGTATCAACAAAGAAATAAACATCACCATGAAAGAAAAAGAAGGAATTCAACAGGTAAATGCATAGTCCGTATCAGACCTGTACCATCAAAAGATCACACAGTAGTGATGAGCTGCAGAGAAGTGCGGATAAAAGTAAGTCAGCATGATGTCTGACCTGAAAAATGTCAAAGACATGAGAATACGAGTCCATCACCTCAAAACTTGAAAAGTATCAGAGAACTGATCATGATCTCAGTCTCCCAAACCTGGATGTAGTTACACTTCAGAACGATGAAGCTAAGGTAGCTGATAGAAGGGGTATGTGAGCAGGGCAGAAGTGATACATGAATTTGTGTTTCATGTTGAGGTGGGTGGATGATTTGGCAGGACCACTTGAATGCATTGTGTTCATGATGCTCTGAAGTATATGCTTGGCACTATCCAGACCTGGATGTTGAGCTCCTAGAGTAGTCCACCAGTGATTGATAGGTCTCATGAATCGACCATGTGAATAGGCTCTAAGACTCGCAAGATGGTGAGCAGGGCTGGCTCAGTACCAAATATATTTTCTGGCTCCTCTTATTTGGATCTCTATATGTACAGGAGAGAGTGCTTTAAAATGAGGTATTTTCTCGTAATGTCATGGGCATTGTGTGCTGGTAGTCCATGCTTAGCCATCTGTCCTGACCTTTAAGGCTGCAGTTCACACATTCACTTCCCCCCCCCATCTCATTTTACCTATTCATCAGCCTATCTTACCCCACATAGAGACCCAACAATAATAAAATAATAGTGTGTGAAATGAAATCATATTTCCAGGCAATTTCATCCCAAAATTTAGCGGGGGGAGGGTAATGAAACATGTTTCACATATATAATGTAAAGTTCTGCTCTCTTCCCCAATTTAAAGCTGTCAAGATAAAATAAAAAATGCTGAGTTTTCAAAATAAAAGTTAAAACAAAGTAATAAAAAGATGACAGCAATTTAAAAATTAATATTTTAAAATATTAAAAGTACTGTTAAAATGTATCTTGCGAAAGTTTAATGTTTACAGATTGTCAAAAAGAAGGGTAATTAACAGTTAATAATGAAAAAAAGATTGCCATAGGTATAAAAATCAATAGTTTTTTAAAAACATCAGATAAGAGTCATTAAAATCTATTCCCGCTAAAAGTAGATGGCCAATGAGGAATGGATATAAACACACGGTCCTCCGAGAAGGTTAGTGTTAGATTGATCCCAAGACTGATAGATAAGAAAAGCATAGTAAATAGAGGAGTAGAGATTGCTTAAGAGATTTTTTGTGCAGACATGATTAGAAAGCATCAAGACCTATTAGTGAAACCCATATTATATGACAACTAACCCAACAAAGCTTGTAGCACTTAATAATAAAAAGAAGGAACCTGTAACAAAATATTAAATGAAGAAACAAGTGGTTAAAATATTACATCTTCAAATGTCTCTAATTGAAAATAGCTTTCTCTCTTCTCTGCCATCTGTTCAGTTATGAAGTAAAATAAAATCAAGGCCTGTGAACTGACCCTTGACTTGTTAAGCTCTCAGAACACCTCTTATTGATTGGAAAATTTTTGGTGAACCGCCAGCAGATGCGGGTTCAGGTAGGAAAATTGCACACCTTAAATTTATAATAGTCTTTTATAATATGTAAAAATATTTTGTAAAATGTATTTATCAAGTTAAATTATATAATAATGAAATGTCACCCTTTTTTAAAATTGATTGATAGTAAATAAATGTATTTTAAAATGGTCTGCATTGAAGTAATAAATGAATTAAAAACATTTTGTAAGATGCGTTTATTGAACTAAATACGTAAAAATGATTTTGCTAATCTGAAAATAATTCTATAATGAAATCATGCTAATTTGTATCTACATAAAATAAATTATTGATAATGAAAATGACATTTATTATTTTACAAAATGTTTGGATAGAATTAATTAAATTTGGATCCACACACGTATAAATTAAGGACATGTTTATGTAAGTGAGTAAGAAATTATAGCTTAAAAATTGTTATATACACGAACAATGATGAATAAGTGGTTCAAACCCGCAGCTATAATTATAAAAAATATTAATAAAATGTGTCCAAATAATGACTTCAAACTGCATTGAAATGATGAATAAGTGGTTCAAACCCACACATAATATATTAAGTAATAATAAATCTTCCAAATAATGATTTCAAACTGCACTGATATGATGAATAAGTGGTTCAAACCCACACTGAATATATTAAGTAATAATAAATTTCTTCCAAGTAATGACTTTAAACTGCATTGAAATGATAAGTGGTTCAAACCGACACAATATACTAAGTAATAATAAATCTCTTCCAAGTAATGACTTCAAACTGCATTGAAATGAATAAGTGGTTCGAACCCACATATTAAGTAATAATAAATCTCACATAATGACTGCAAACTGTACGGATATGATGAATAAATGGTTCATGCTCACACTTGTATGATATGTAAAATAAAAACAAATACTTCAGGATTCCTGGATTAAAACATTTCTAGATACCTGGATTAAAATAAGTACTTCAAGATACTTGGATTAGAATAAATACTTAGATACCTAAATTAATTAATTACTTCTATACACATGGCTACATATCTATGCAGATGAGGGCGCTTCAAACCTAGAAGGACAATTCCTACTCAGGAACAGTTAAAAAACATCCGTAATATGCACACGGATATGAAGACAGCCAGTATCGAGACTCTGCAAACTTTTTCTTTAAAACTTTATAAGTCATATTGTTATTAAATAAAATTATTGTTTCAAAATAAATAATACCTTTTGTCAATTTCAATTGCATCATTCATCCATTTATGCACTGCTTCACAAGAATCTCATGCATCCTGAGTTATGTCTGGCATAACCAGATGATGGTAAGTAAGATTGTAGTGAGATGGAACTCTAATGGCACCAAACCAAACACAAATTTCTAGATGTTTCCAGTCTCTATGGCTCTATGTCCTCTGATCAGGAAATATTGTAGGTGGGGTGACGTCTGCATTGGGAAATGCCAATCGATAGTTCCTTCCTGCAATATGCTCATCAGGAAATAAAACCAACGAAGAGTGGGGTTGGTGGTGCATCTGATTACAATATGTATTAAAATTTATGAATATATTAAATTTTACAACCCAACAGTAGCTACATTTCTGTTGGAGCATCGTATATGACCAAGTTTATTATTTCATGAGTATTTGTTGAAATCTTCATTTGTTTTCTAAGTACCGTGCTAAAAGTTTTACGAAATTTAAGAATATTAAAGTTGACAGATTTAAAAATATCAGTATAACTAGAGAGGGTGTAATATTTAATAAAGAGATTGCTATTATGTCGCTACAAGAAAAAAAACTCATTAGGAAAAAGCATATCACCTAGATTATATTTAGTTGTTCTGAAAGTTGGAATACCGCTATTTATTTTATTTGAATAAATAAAAATATGTTACAGTAAGTTTTTTTTTATTTTTTGGTGAGTGTGAATGAGTAAGCACATTACAATATATATATAAATCTTCCTCTTCAATTTATTATTAATAATTACATTATTTTTTAATTTTGTTTATATAATTTTAATTTATGTATTCTATACATATAAAATAGTTGTGTTATTATATACATTTGTGTTGAAAAGTACTGTGCACTTGCAATTCAATAAATTATATTCCATTACAATCAAAGCTTATCAACAAAATATGAGCTATTATAAGTGATATACATGTATGTGTATGTAGTGGTTGGGGGGGGGGGGTCAGAACAAAATATGGCAGCTATCACAGCCCTGCTGTCTATATATATATGCTGTGTGTTTACATTGACTCAAAATATAATATTGTAATGGGAACTACCTGCCCATCTTATCAAATTCAAACCCTATTACTTATCTAGAATATCAGGCAGAGTGAAATAATTAATTTTACTAATGCAATAATTATTTTTTTACTGAGCTACACTAACTATTTTAGGCCCCGCATCAAAAGCAATAAGAATTATTTATATATAGATCTTGCTCAAGTTCAACCTCATATAAGTAAGTCTGTTAATGTAAAATTGCACCAAATCACAAATCTATTTGTAAAAAGGGGATTAAACTGAAGCCATCAGTTATATTTTGATCTCAATCTCCACTAGGACAACTAAACTTGGCCTGAGTAAAGCATTTTATAAAGCTCCTAGACCCATGGACTTTAAGCACCACTTTCATAGAAAGCTGCTTTACAAGACCCTTATAGAGAGATACACCTAACATTCTCTTACAGGATATCCCATATACTAGCTCTTAATTCCAACTCTCAAGATTACACAATACAGAATTAACTATGGAATGAGATGAGCAAAGACATTATTATTGAGTAAATACAAAAACAAACATTTTATTAATCTTAATAATAAATTAGAAACAACAAAAAATAGCAATAATAATGATAATACAAAAAAAATCTAATACTGAATATGTGGTTGCTTAGCTATACAAAAGAACATTCCCTCTCATCTCTTTGTTCCTTACCATATACATCAGATTATGGGCATATAAGTACCAAAAAACATACTCGATGATTGGTGATATTAAATAATTTTTTTATTAAAAAATGACATCATCATTCATGATGTAGAAAGCAAAAAGAAAATTATATATGTAGATCTAATTTTATACAAACACATCCCCATACGTATAGCTTTAATTTAGACAATACAAGAATTATTTAAACTGATGTATTTCTAAAAATAGAAAAAATACAAGACAAAAAAAGAATAGATTTAAATGTTCCTTCTATCAAAATGGGGGTATGTATATGTTTTTTTTAATTGTCTTTAAAGACTTGAAAGAATCATCTGCAATACATATTCATACCAGTCAGTAATACATATTCATATCAGTCAGTATATAATGCTGGCTTCTGCAATGACTCCCTCTGTTCTTAACAAAAAAAAACTTCATTGGCATGTTCTAACTTTAAGTATTTTTATTCAAGTTGTTAGCAGTTAAAAGATGGGAGATTGAAACAATTTTGATTTCTACTTTTTTCACATCTGACTTCTTTTCTTCTTGCTAGGTAGGTTTTAGCATAATGAAATATAGTTCACATGGTGATTACTCAAGGATTAGGTCTGGTGTACCTGATGAGTTTTTAATCCATTTTGCTTATTTAACTCTTTCAATAGCCTTAGTTTTTTTCTTTTTCCCTGATCAAAATAAAAATCTATACAACCAAGTGTTAGCTTATACTTTATAATTGTTTGTAAATAACAGATTCAAGTTTGTATCCAAAGACAAACAATTTTCCAATTTATTTTTGTCTCATTTATTTTATCTTCTCTAACACTACCAAAATTGTAGCACTGACCCTTTAAAAAATATATATGCCTTTTATAATATACACACAAAAGAATAACATTTTGTAAGCTATTTTATTTTTAATCTAAATTATTTTTTCCTTTAACTTATTGACTGCTGAAGCGGCCATATTGAATATTTAAAAAATTATGTTAATCCACAAATGGCAATATATATTTTTTGAAACATAAAACCCCAAAAAATGTAATTAAGTTGAAAAAAATAGTTATTGATATTTAAAGTAATAAAATAAGAGTTAATATTTCTAATAATTATTTTATAAATTCAAAATTATCATGCACACAATTTAAAACTTGTTTTATTAGTAGGTTAGTTGAATTCATAAAATTTCTAAAAATTTGGTATATAATAACTTATCTAAGGTAATCCATCACTTGAAAACTTCAGAGAATAATGACATTAGTACCATTCATTTTTCTCAGTAGTCCTTCAAAATGCATTTCCATACAGGGGTTTGCAATGTATAAGACATCCCTAATAATATTCCTTGTAACAAGTAGTTAATATTGATCAATAATTAGTATAATTTGAATATTATAATAAAGAACTTCAATATAGTTTGTAATTTATTACAAAGTACTACTAAAATAGTCACTATATGCAAAATAAATAAAAAGTGAATGAAATACTAAATTCATCATAAGAGGTAAGCTTGAAATACTTAGTATTTGTGTATTCTTACTATTATTAAAATACAGACAAGAAATTATAGAAACGTCTAAATCAGGTCATTATATTTCTGAAATATATTTATTTTTGTCTTATATCAATTAATTTAAATAATAAGCTTACAATATAGAAAAAAATGCAGGCAATCACGAGTTTTTTTTATTTATGTTTCAATAGTAATTTTTTTTATCAAATATATATATATATAAACAATAATTAAAATATATATAATGAAATAATAATTAAAAAACATATAATAAAATAATTTAAAAAATATGCAACTTTGAAATTTATATTGCAAATCTATAATCGGCCTAAGTTTATGTACTATCAAATCGTTACTTTTAGCATTTGCGTAATCTTACTATTTTAAAATGCAGACAAATTATAGAAACATATAAATCAGGTCATTATATTTCTGAAATATATTTATTTTTGTCTTACATCAATTCAAATAATAAGCTCACATAGAAAAAAATGCAGACAATCACGAAAGCCCTCATAACATTTTCTTCAAAATACAATGGAAAAAGTAAAATTTTTACAGATATATTTTTCATGCTGAACTGTTCTCCAGTAACTAACAAAAAAAATGAGAGAAAGACAAAAAAATTCAATCTGCTTGATTTACAAAAATTATAAAATTTTTATTTTTTATCGTAGAAAAATAAATTTACCTTTTTGGAATCTGAAGGCAAAGATGGAAAAGGTCTAAAAAGTGCATGCATAGCCTGTGTAGATTTCCATTAATCTTAACCTCAACCCTGATTTCCATTAATCTTAACCTCAACCCTGTGGTTATAATTTGAAATTTCTTGAGTGTTTTAAGCGCTTGTAATAATGAATAAGTTAACTGACAGATGAATCTTTTAATTACTTACAAAAAGGAATTACAAGATTTTTTTACAAAGCAATGTATCTAATTAAACCCCAATACAATATCTGACATTAAAAAATTTGCTCCCCGAGTTAGGATTAAACGTTTAATTTTTTAGAAAATTAATGAAAATTTTTTTAGTATTAACTTATTTAGAAATTTATTTAATATATATATATGCTTTAATAATTTTGTTTTCTTATTTAAAGTAGATAAAAAAAATTAAAATTGATGAAATTTATTAAGAAAAATTAACATTTCAAAATATATGCAGAAAGTAAAAAAATTGTTACAATATTGTAAATTTAAATGTGTATATTTTGTAATGTCCACTGCTCTATCAGGGTTTTTATACAAGTTAACTACCTGTACTGGGTGACCAAATCACATCCTATCTATTAAATTTGTTTCGTTAGACAATTCAGTAAGATTTAATGCATGCAATTATTTTTCCTGGTCACCCAACACCCTTTTAACTAATGTAACTACTAAAATAATGGGATCAAGTAAGCCAGCTTTTAATTTATTTCAAAGGTGCCAGGATTCTGTATCAGAATCCACTGGCTAAACCCCTTTTATTTATTTAGTTACGACAAAATTATCTGGAAACTCCGGAGGATTGAGTTTTGGTACAGCGTTGGCAAAGATAAATTATATTTTCAAATCTTAATAATTAACATTAATAAATTTATTAATAATCATTAATAACATACAATGAATAGGGGTTTTAGAAATAAATATTTTTATTTTAACAAATTAAAATATAAAATAAAAAAACACATTATGAATTAATTAATTGGAAAGACGATACACACGCTAATCCAGATATGAGTCAATAAAAAAAAAGTTCAATTATATTTTCTAGGTAAACAAGAGTCTCTTGAAGAATAAAAATTTAAAGTCTTAATTGGGATTATTTTGATGTTATTTTAAAGAATTGTTTGCAAACTTTGTCACAATCGGGAAAAGTTACTCTTACCAGTAAGATGGTGTAGGTTTTTGGGGTCCTGAGCTCATAAGAATTTCCATTAGTCTCGTCTGCTGGCATCTTCCATTATTGTTTCATTCTGTAGCTGGAGAAAAGGCATGGTTATAGGGGCCCTTTCATTGTAAAAATGGTCTTCACAAGGCCCGTTTCCATTGCTTGTGTGACATCTTGTTATGGCCAGTGGCGTACCTGTGCAGAAGTATATTACTGCCACAGGTTATGCTTGCAGAAACCTCCAACTTTTAGACATGTAACTAGAAAGTATAGAGAAGACCTAGATTGAAATTGTCCTCTTCTTTTTATACCTCGATCCATTTTTGAAACTTCTGCACATATCTTTTTGTCAAAAATACCCGTTGATAAACTTGCACGTTCTTTATCAAATTTATGTTACAAAGCCTATTTTTTTAGCATAATTCTGCCATCTTTAATTATGTAAAAAAAAATTTTTAATTGTAATCTTTTTATTTTTGGAATTCTTTTAATTTTCTAATTGTAATTTTTTTACTTTTGGAATTCTTTTAATTTATGTGGATTAGTAATCCGCACGTCATTTATTCTTTCTAATTTTAACTTTTATTTTTAATTGCATAAAAAAAATGTGGACGAAAATTTTAATTTTTATTATACATTTTAAAAAAAAATTATACTAATCAAAAAAAATTTAATTTCATCTTTTTAATAAAATTGCCAAATTTACTTTTTTTTCAGCTTTTACCCTTATGCCAATATATTTGTACCATATATAAATAAATGGCACAATATATTGGCATAAACATTTTGTTTTTAAACCACATTTACTCTTGAAATTTTATTATTCAGCCAACCCTTGAATTAATATCTACAGTGCCAGCTGACTACAGCTTGTGATGGGGTTTATTCATCACAATAACCCCTTTGTTGAGGTTCCGAAATGTGTACTAACCATTTCATGGTCCTCACCATTAATACAAAATCTTTTTTCATGTTCCCCCTAATTCATTCATCTCAGGCTATTATACTGTCACCCTGAATGGATTAAATTCTGGTAACGTATTTAGATTTCTGGAAAATTTATCAGGTTGTATCCCAATCTATTCCCCAATCATTACTTCAGACTTAAAAAAGCAGTGTCAACAGTATTCAATTCATCCAGACACATCTTCATAAAAGAAATGCAAACCCTGCTCATAGATAATCTGAGTTGCAAGTTCATTTAGCATCAAACAAGGTTAATGATTTAGTGATCATCAACCCTACATCACATGCATGCATACTAATGATTTAATCAAAAATGAAACAATTTTAGATCATGTGGGTAATTAAGCTAATTCAATATAATGGGTACAAAATTTGCAATAGTACCACAGAGCATCCAGATGATAACATATCTAACCAATTCTAGTCTTCATTAATTCCTATAAAAAATCAAAAAATCATAACTTCAATTCCCAACTTGTACCATAGTTTCCTATTGTAATGGTCCAGGTTTTTTTACCAGAAAGGGGGGTGCATCTCATTATGGTCATACCTAGGGTCTTTGGTAGGCTGCTGTGACTGATATGAAGTACATAACCTATGATAATACCTCTCTCCAATGAGCTAGCTCTAAGCTTGCACATAAATCTAGATACAATTTGAGCTAGTTCAGATACATCACCCCTCTTTTGGCCTCTGTTATGCCTCAGTATTCAAACAGAAATCTGCCTTCAGCTTTTTTCAGGGGTGAATTTACACTATATAGCAACTACTGCACCTCTACACAGGTTCCAATTGATTTAAAGATCTATTCAAACATTACTGTATTACATAAGAATGAGATGTGTATTTTGATAAACTAGAGATGAATTTAATTTAAATCAAATTAATGTTTATTAAATAAAAATATTCAAAACTATAATTGTGTGTATCCAGAATATATTCCTACCATACCAACAATTAAACTATTCTAACCCTTACCCATTGTAAAGATATGTAACAAGGCACAAATTATTTACAAAGCATATAAAATTAATTTTAAAAAATCATTAAATTGACCATGAAGCTAAGTAGTTTATTTACAATATTACACAAGGATATGTATAATATCCTTGTCATCCAGTTCCAGTTATTGATGTACCATTTTTGAGGACTCCCTACCTATGTATGGTTGATAGAAAAACATTCGCACTAGAAGGTTAGTCATTTATACCAAAAAAATAAATAATCTAACAAAAAAACAATATGAACTTTGTTCAGTAGTAAGTGTATGTGCTTAATATGGAATATCAAAACTTTTACCTTACTCCATATCATAGTGGTGATGATTAAATATCAAGTCACTATGGAGGGAAAGTTGATCTAAACTTTAACAAATTTTTTTATCTAAAACTTAATAATTCTCCCCCCTTTATTTTGTTGCTTTAACCTATAATGGACTCTTCCAAGTTGTAGACATGTTTAATCTTCCAAGTGGTGAGATAAAACAAAACTAGAATTTTACAAACAAAAAATAGATAATAGATGAAAAAATATGTCATATTGGTTAATGTCCATGAGTTTGACAATAATGTCTTTAATGGATACAATTATCTTTTTGGATCATTCTTTGGTAAGTCATTTATTGGTTGCTAAAATTCCTCAGCAATGTGTTTGAAATGATGTTTTTATTTTTTGCAGTTGCTTTCCTTCTCAATCCATTTAGACATTTAGTGAAGGATATCTGGTGTTTAGGTATTATACAGGTAAGTGGATTAAGTCATTGTGCTTTTATGGTCAGGACAGTAGCATTCCAGTTCTATGCCAATGTTAATTTAGCCAGAATACATTGCATGGCAGTTTATAACATTTTATTTTTCTTGATTTGCTGGCTTATTTAAAAAAAAAAATTACTTCATTATTTATATAAATGCTAGCAATGTTATAATTTTTTTTCTCTGTGTTCGAATAATAGAGCAGCTTTTATTTTTAAATATTAATTTAAAATCTGTTCAGTTCTTTTTGTTAAACTATCAAACTTTATTTAAACATCGGTTGTAATTTTTTTTATAGTTCTGCACTGCAAAAATTATACGGATAATATGGAATATTTGAACAAGTCCATCTCTTGTATTCGATCTTAACATGCTGGCTTCATACAGTTATTGCATCATTTTAAAAATAAAAGATAAATGAACTGGGTTTGCTTTTATACCATGCTTAGTTTCCAGCATTTGGTATACTCGCTTTTTTATTGCCGTGGCTGTCTATTGTTGCACGGATTATTCTGGTTGTAGTTAAAAAATAAAATTATGTAATAATTTTTTTATTTTCCACACTTGGTTACCTGGAGATTGGCTTGACATTAGGTCATCACTATGTTTACTAAGGCTGTCTTCATGATGTACAACACATTGATAATTAATGCATTGTTGGTATGTATATATATTAGGATTTCTTTAACTGAGTTTTTACTTTTTATTAATTGTGACATTTGTTTAATTTGGTACTTACTAAAGCAAACATTTGTTACACTTATATATATATGTATGTTTACAAAAAAAATGATAGTGCATATTCAACCACTTGTTAGCTAAGCTTAAGTTTTAAATGGGTTTGATTTGGTGTGGATAAATAAAGGCTTGTCTCTATAGGTTCGTAAGCTATTCTTACACTATACTGAATAGTGATTAACAGCTGTTTAATTAATCATACATCCTAACATATTTACAATATATTTATGGATAAATATCTAAATGCAACATTTACTCTTCTCTACAAAATATTCCAAGGCTTAAGTATTTATTGTACCAATAATGAATAGCGTTAGGTTTTATAATATTTTTTTAAAAAAAAAAAAGATTAATTTTAAGATTTTCAAAATGAAATTTTACAAAAGATTGTGTCACATTTTTTTTAGAATAAAACTTCTTAGCAAGAGAGAGAAGAAATCTTATAGAATTAGAGAAAATTTAAAACCCTTTTTTCTCTCTTTGTAAATAAAACTTTTATAATGTATAAAATATGCAAAGGTGAAAGATTAAAAATTAGTCTGTAAAATTAAAATGTTTGTAAAACTTTCAAAAATGTAATTAATTACTTTATAAGATTTCAGATTGATAAAAAAGTCAAAGTCAACAGTTGAATTAATTAAAAAACTTATTGAGGTAGTAGATGAATCTGAATGAATTAAGAATAAGGCAAATGTAAAAAATCAATTAAAGAAATGTAAAATTAATTTAAAAACCCTTCAAATCAAGATAAAATAAAACATTGAGAGAGTTAAGATATAAAATTTACATGTTGGTTATTGTTCTTCAGTCAGGGCTGTAATTTGCTAAATCATTCATCAGTTTGGATTATTATTAAGTCAGACAGAATGCAGAATCCAAACAATCAGATATTCAAAAACTAAACAGTAGTATGCCAGTCAATTACTGCTGTGGTCAACATCCATGCAAAAACCACAGACCTAGCAACATGCATTGCTAGACAACTAGCATATTCAGCTGGGCTTCAGACCCCCAAAACCCTCAAAGAAAATCAACTGAACCTCACCCAGAACCATGCCTAGATTCTAAGTAAATGCTGTTGCAAACTCTCCCATTGTCAACATGAATGGAAAACAAACCCTGGAATTATCGATGGGAACCAAAAAACCAACTGGTTGGAAACTGACAAACATGAAAACCTAGGTAAAGGTACGTTTAAATATATTCTGATCATAGTCTAGACTATTTATTTTAAATAAATGAACTTTAATTAACAGACTTATAAATATAGCCTAAAGTCATTTATATATTTTTTATATCAAATCTGTAATTGCTATATTAAATATATGGGTGTATAAACTAAATATATGTTTGCATTAATTGTTATTTTGTCTATTTTCTTTTTTTCATTACTGCATTACCAGTAAATTAGTGTAGAATATTATTTTATGTGTTAAGTAAATATGCTGGACCCTGTGACAGTGTGAGCTAGTCATGGGATATTTCACATGCTGGATTATGTGCCTGTTGTCCAAAGCATGCTGAGTATATAACATGATTGGCTGGCACCTGAGATTGATCCTCAAAACAAAATGCTTTGGATGGCAAGGGTTTGAATCTAGCAGTTGAGGTGGGCCACAGTCTGGAAATGAGATTGTGTTATGCTTTGCATAGCCCAATCTGATCATGGGTATCGATGTCTCTGCTATCAATGGTATTCTCCCCTCTGTTTGAAGGGCCGGTCCATTCACATAATATTAAAAATATAAATTAAAAATTATGTTGAAAGGTATTTAAACCCAATTAAAATAAGAGCTTTTAAATCACATAATGAAATCACATAACAGAATTCTATTTTTATTTTCCACATTTGGTTGCCTGCAGATTGGCTTGACATTAGGTCATCACTATGTTTACTAAGTCTTTGTGGGATACAACACCTTGGTAATTAACTCATTGTTGGTATATATATATGAAGGATTTCTTTAATTGGGTTTTTACTTTTCATTAATTCATTGTGACATTTGTTTAATTTGGTACTTAATAAAGCAAACATTTGTTGTGTATATATTCTACCCATGCCATGCTTCATTCTCACTTCCAGGTAGTATATGATATAAAGTAAAACAGGTTCTAGCTCAGTTAATAATTAATAAATGAAATATTCAGCATTAAAATTAAATATTTCACTAGCTCAAATTTAAAATACGAATAAGGTTCATTTTATAAAAATAAATTGAATAAATATTTAATATTTTCATGAGACTTGAAAGTGTAAACACTGGTGACAAGATAGATTACATTGAGCCAACATCCTACAAGATATTACCTCAATGGCATAAGAACACTATTCCCTCCTATTACTATTTCAAATAAATAAACTTATAGTATTCTTACGACTTTAAATAATTCTTACTCATTAAGATTAAACTGATAATTAAATCTTAATCTTCTATTTATAATAATCTAGCTCAATAAAATCTCAGGTTCATGAAATTTACTTTAAGTTAATTAAAATTACGATAGTAAAATATGAAAAGGGATTTTATGTCATAATCATACTACACTAAACTAATAATAATAAAGTAATAGTAATATTCTTCATTGTATAACTAACTCTGTATATCCTTTCTTATACTATAACTTTATTACCATAATAAAACAATAAAATAATTTAATATAATCTTTTATCTTCATGTAATAATATAATAAATACGTGGTAACACTTGATAATCTGACAAATAAAAGTGTGTGGCAATTGATAGCATATAATCCAATGTATTATTATGATAACTAACTTATGACCATAAGATAATGTAAATGTGATTACTTAATAAATAATCCAATTCTTAAAATAATTCTTGATTTATTTCTGTGCAAAAATATTGGGTTTACTTTTATTAACTCTGTGTTCAACTTCATGAAGATGGAAAAAAAAATAACAAACCAACACACAAATTTTGAGGAAAACAAAATTTTAATAAAGTTTATTATAACATTAACAACATAACAATTTATTTACAATATGTACATTTTAAACATCTGAAAATTGGTACCATTATACATTCTTTATATTCGAACCTTGTTAAGTCTTTACTCTGACTTAAATAAAATAATAAAAAAAAAATGATACAATATTATTAATTTTTGTTTGATCAATCTTATCTAAAAAAAATTTTGTACTTATTTAATGCTTACTCAAAATATATTTTACATCCTTTAGCCATTATTTATTCAGTATGTTTTTTTTTTTAAATTTTTTATAGAAAACATAATATGGATAAATATAAAATAATACTAATCGAAAACATGAATATCCTCTTTTTACTAGACAATTTCACTTTAGCAATATTATCGATATTATGTAAAATATCTATTGATAATTTATCTCCAAATTATGGATATTATTGTTCTCTACATTGGATTTATCAACTATAATACATTCCATTATAACAATATTATACTATTATAGAATTATAATTACTAATACATTTTCTATTATTGAATAAATATAAATTGTACCTAACTTATTGTGTAGATCGTTTTTTACTTTATAGAATTATATTAAAAATATACAGTACTTTTTTTTTCTTTAAAAATTGAAATCAATAATTTAATATTATTTAATATTTCAAAAAAACAACAACTTTGCTTTACATAATTTATTCTTAAGATCTTATATTTATTTTCCAAAATAAATAACTTTATAACATATTTTATGATTCTTTCATTTGAAGTCCACTGGATTTCCAATTCCAATTCATAAAAATTCTATTTCTTCATACAAGCAAATGAACTCATCTCATTCCAAACAATTGCATATCTTTAACATTATTTTCTTTTAAATATACTATACTGTACGATGTAGTTACTTTTTGAAAATAGATAGCGAATAGATTTATAGGATGGGAAAGAAAACTAGAGTATAACACATAACTCATACCAAAATATACATCATGGCACAGTGTAATTATAAAAAACCAGAGGGAAGACCTTTTCTTGTCTAATATCCTCAAATGCTATAAATGATGTCAAGCTATTCATTCAGCTTTATTGATCATCAATGCTCCAAGAAAAAAAACACTGTCCAAAATAAGCATACAATTGCAGGGCTATGTTAACTGCATTGCATCTTTACAAATATTATGAAATACTATTCATATCCCAAATATCCTAACTTAATAATCTCCTGGATTCATGTTTATTATATTACTAATACCAGGTCACTATCCTATTTTTTTTTTTAAAGATCTACCAGGTTTTTACATCGACAAATTTACTAGCTTGCATATTCAAATAATAAATAAGATTCAACTGTAATTAGAGCAATATTACTAAACCATAAGAAAAGTTTATTTTACTTTAATATTCTAAACCAGGGATGCCCAACCTTTAACTTGAAGCGAGCCACTTGAGAATTTAAAAAAATTTGGGGGGCCACAATTATATATTGCATTTTTCATATTACATTTATAAACATAATTCACAAACTAAAAAAAAAAAAAAACTGGTGTAATATGTTAAAAAGAAAAAAAATGTAAATACATTTTATTTATATTTATTTATTAAAAATTTGATAACATACATATAAATTACAATTACAGGAAAAATATATTTTAATTATTTTATTTAATCCTGAAACCTGACACTGCATATCATTATTGTTTGTATTGTAAAAATGTTTATTTTTTAAAGTGTGTGCATGTGGCATCAAGGAACATTAAATATTTTTATTAATTTTTTTTGAAGAGTGCAATGCGAGCCACATTAAACGGTTGCGCGAGCCACATGTGACTCGCGAACTACAGGTTGGGCATCCCTGAACTAAACACGTAATATTTTGATCATCCAGAAATATGAAAGTTCTTTTAAAAAAAATCATATAAATATTTACTATCATGTTGGGTTATATTATCATTATAAAATCATAGTATGCATATTCCAAAATAACTCCTGATCTCACAATGTTTTAAAATATGTTGTATAATGCATATTTAACATTCATACATCATACATTGTTACATAAGCAATCTATAAAAGAAAAAAAATAATAAATATCAATAATTCATTAATTGTTACCAAGTGACATTAGATCATCTGTATCACTTTTGCAGTCTTCTTTTCTCCAACTAAATATAACATCTTATACATAAAATACACATTCATGCTTCTATTTAAAATATTCTAAATTAAGTTATTAAATATTATACTATAGGATTCTATACCATAAATAATTAATATTCATGTTCCTATTCTTATTAATCAAAAATTTACATTTTAAAAATAAATAAATCAAAAAACATATTTACGTAAACTTCAGATGAAACGTATATTTTTCCTAGGTTCACATTTTCTTTCTCAAAATTTTTCTTTTTCAAAAGTTTTTTTTTTTTTTTAAAAAAAAAAAAAATGTTCTCTTCAAAAACGCTTTATTTCTTCAGGAGCATTTTTTACCTTCCCCCGTTGCTCTGACGACGAACAAGACAATTTGTCGGTCAGGCGGTGGTGAGCGATTAAAAAAAAAATACATAGTAAAAGAAATAATACGGACGTCTTTTTGAATCTTGAAATTAAACAAAAATAATAATCAATCCGTTTAGCAAAGTTTATAGATAAATAGTTTATGGATTCTATAAACTAGAAAGATAATTATTGGAATCATAATAAAATACACTTCAAAATAATTCGAAAATTCTGTTCTGGAATATTCCTATGTTGGTTGATGCATCTTTCGACTTAACTAAAAAATATTCGGATAAACTTATTGCGCAATCTTTATTTCCATGGCTCCATCCTTTTATTTATTTATGTATTCATTTCTCCCATAAGTTTCTTATTTAGTACTACTTTTCTCATTTAGTACTACTTTTCTCATCAGTTTAAAAACTTCAAGCTTTTTTTAAAAATCCTTTCTAAAATGCGTTTAACCCTTTTAAGACCGTAAGTTTTATATATCAAACGCTTTAGCAAATATTTTCCATGATTCACTTTCTTAAATAATTTCTTGCAAAATATACTTTAAAAATGTTTCCTTCAGAAAGAATAACATTTTACTCTTTTAACATGAAATTTTATCAATTACCATAAAGTACAATTGTCTTATTATTAATTAATTTTAAACAAGTTTATCTTCCATATAAAAATAATGCATCTTTACCTTTAGACGGTAAAATATCTTTCTATCTGGGCTTCTTATACAATGTCCAGTCCACATTACTATTTTATTCATTAGAACAATCCTCCTGTTCATTATTAATGAAACTGTATCAACGAATATTATATACATTTTTAAAATATTATAAACTGAATATACTTTACTTCTTGACATATCCATTTATTATCGTGACATTCTAAGTTAGACTTTGATAAAATACCACTGGCAAAAGGAACTTTAAAACTTTAGCAAAACATTTATTTGAAGTTACTAAAAATATTATAGTTTAACTCTCTTTTGCAAATACTTTTTAAAATATCAATTAGCTTTGCAAATAAAATTGTACGAGAGTACAAAACTGATTAAATAAAAAATTTAAAATGTAATATCACCTTTATATCTTCTGATATACTTTAATCTGATCTTTATCCCCCTGTGCAATGGTATTTTATACTCCAGAAAAAGCGTCATTTGATTGGTTGATTCTCACTTTTAGTTTGAGATCAAATTTACATGTAATTCAGTTTTACAAAATTCAATTTTAAAAATAAAAATTATGACGTAATAAAACTTAAAAATATTATTTAAAATATAACTTTTAAATCAATTATTACTTTATCAAAATTATTTAAACATTTAAAATAACTTTTAAAATATAATTTAATATTTATCCCACTCTTAATATTCAATTTATCTAGTTTTATTTATACAAAATATTTAATTTTTATTATATCTGTATTCGTCTTTACTGCATTGTTTAAACGTGCAATACCGACAGTTAACTGAATATTTGCTATGAGCTTTTATGATAAGTAAATAATTCTATTCAATCCTATGATACAACTTTTAAATATTTCAAACTTTGTTATTTATTCAAACAAGTGTGTGTGTGTTTAACCATGTATTAAAAGTCACGTGATCAATATAAAATTAAGGCAGACGATTTTCAATCTATTTCTCTGTCTAAAATAATAAAATTGCAACACTTTATTATATTATATAAAATAATTATAAAAAATTGGAAAAATAATTTAAAATATAGAATTAAATACAATTTTACTATCATAAAATTACTTTTAAAATATCACATGATCACATTTCCTATACTAGCACATTAATTGTTGATAAACAGAGCAAAACTCTCCATACAGTATTGCCACCTGTGCTAAACAGAGTAATCAATGGATGCCAGAAGGCTTGTGCATAAAATCCCTATCTAATGCCTACTCATCCAATATCCCCAGACTAGTTTCTGGCTTGTGGCCTTCATCAGTGAGGAGCTTTGGATCTGAGAGCACTGCATCTAGATCTTAGGATCTAATGCAACCCTCTAGCAACCACCTTTTATCTCTACTTAACTACAAAACTATGAGAATGAAATTGAAAACACAAAAAAATATTTTCAATCTAAGCTCAATAGCTTATATAGTCATATGGGTCTGAACTCAGTTCAGCACCCATACATTTTGGTGTCTTTGGCTCTTTTACAACCATAGCCACCACTATCCTATTAGGCAGGATTGGTGTTAAACCATTAAGCATCACATGATCACATTTCCTATACTAGCACATTAATTGTTGATAAACAGAGCAAAACTCTCCATACAGTATTGCCACCTGTGCTAAACAGAGTAATCAATGGATGCCAGAAGGCTTGTGCATAAAATCCATATAATGCCTACTCATCCAATATCCCCAGACTAGTTTCTGGCTTGTGGCCTTCGTCAGTGAGGAGCTTTGGATCTGAGAGCACTGCATCTAGATCTTAGGATCTAATGCAACCTTCTAGCAACCACCTTTATCTCTACTTAACTACAAAACTATGAGAATGAAATTGAAAACACAAAAAATATTTTCAATCTAAGCTCAATATCTTATATAGTCATATGGATCTGAACTCAGTTCAGCGCCCATACAGTTTGTTGTCTTTGGCTCTTTTACAACCATAACCACCACTATCCTATTAGGCAGGATTGGTATTAAACCATTAAGCATCACATGATCACATTTCCTATACTAGCACATTAATTGTGATCATGTGATGCTTAATGGTTTAACACCAATCCTGCCTAATAGGATAGTGGTGGCTATGGTTGTAAAAGAGCCAAGGACATCAAAATGTATGGGTGCTGAACTGAGTTTAGACACATATGACTATATAAGCTATTGAGCTTAGATTGAAAATATTTTTTGTTTTCAATTTCATTCTCATAGTTTTGTAGTTAAGTAGAGATAAAAGGTGGTTGCTAGAAGGTTGCATTAGATCCTAAGATCTAGATGCAGTGCTCTCAGATCCAAAGCTCCTCACTGATGAAGGCCACAAGCCAGAAACTAGTCTGGGGATATTGTATGAGTAGGCATTAGATAGGGATTTTATGCACAAGCCTTCTGGCATCCATTGATTACTCTGTTTAGCACAGGTGGCAATACTGTATGGAGAGTTTTGCTCTGTTTATCAACAATTAATGTGCTAGTATAGGAAATGTGATCATGTGATGCTTAATGGTTTAACACCAATCCTGCCTAATAGGATAGTGGTGGCTATGGTTGTAAAAGAGCCAAAGACACCAAAATGTATGGGTGCTGAACTGAGTTCAGACCTATATGACTATATAAGCTATTGAGCTTAGATTGAAAATATTTTTTGTGTTTTCAATTTTATTCTCATAGTTTTGTAGTTAAGTAGAGGTAAAAGGTGGTTGCTAGAGGGTTGCATTAGAGATCTAGATGCAGTGCTCTCAGATCCAAAGCTCCTCACTGACGAAGGCCACAAGCCAGAAACTAGTCTGGGGATATTGGATGAGTAGGCATTAAATAGGGATTTTATGCACAAGCCTTCTGGAATCCATTGATTACTCTGTTTAGCACAGGTGGCAGTACTGTATGGAGAGTTTTGCTCTGTTTACTTTTAAAATATACGATATTAATTTTTATCAAATATAATTCATAACATAGCATTTATTAAATACAAGTTTAAATCATTAAAATTTAACATTTAAATATACTTTTTAACTATTTATAGCTGAGTTATTTAATATGGCCAGCTTTTGCAATCATATGCAACCATATTTTAAGCTTTACATAACTATTCTTAAATGATTCACTATAATTTTATATACTATGTATTTTATTAGGCTTAAAATTGTACCCTATAATATTATTAACAAAATATAATTAACATATCAAAAGAACATACTCTAAAATTTAAATTTTTTTAGTAATCTATTGTACTTGACTATTTCTGACCTATTGAAAAGGGTACAATATATATGTTTTAAAAAAATAATAGTGCATATTCAACCACTTGTTAGCTAAGCTTATGTTTTAAATGGGTTTGATTTGGTGGTGGTGTTGTTTTAAATGGGTTTGATTTGGTGGTGGTGTTAAATAAAGGCTGATCTTGATAGGATTTAAGCTACCATTACACTATATTGAATAAAACAGGCAAAACTCTCCATACAGTAGTGTGATGTTTAGTGGTTTAATCTTAATTTGAATAGTGATTAACAGCCATTTAATTAATCACCATATATCCTAATTAGTTATATCTATAATATATTTCTAGATGCAACATTCACTCTTTTCTACAAAATATCCCAAGATTTCTGAAACAGGTTTTAATACTTGATCACATGATTCAAGTGTGGATCTCACTGTTTTATCACCAGTTGAGCCAAATCTTTATTGTCTTATTAATAGTTAATGCAGTTACACCTGGTCTCTCTTTATGCAGTAGATAGGTTCCACAGAAAACCCACATTAAAAAAATCGCACAAAAATAGACTTAACTTACATTGAAAATGTGGGATATGTTCCTTAATTTTCAGAAATCACATAAAACCAAAGCAACAAGGTAAAATTATTTTAAAATTTGCATTAAAAGAAAATAAAAGTATGAGTAATAAATTTTAATTATTTGAAAAAAATTGATACAAGACAAACTTTTTTAAATTTTTTTTATTTATTTTAATTTTATTCAAAACAATATTTATTTTATATTTTTTCCTATATATTTTAATAATTATCTCTATTTGACAATATGCGGGTTCGTTTGTGAACTGGTAAGAAGTCAGATTCGTTTGAGGAGGAAATATAAATTAATGCCAACTTCAGTCTCGTGCTGTGTTAATGGTTTTCTGTTGACAATCTGATCGGTAATTAAACTTTAAGATGATGATTTTACTAATAGTTTATGAAGCTCACGATATACGGACTTATGTCTAGCTGTTTGAGAATGCATTTCCATGAGTGCAACTATATAAATAACACGCTTCCACTAGTGTGTTAATAATGACTAACGATTAAATTTTCTTTTATACACATCTATACACGGAGAAACTTTTAGACAGAAAAAAGTTACAAGTAAAAGTATTTAAGAACTTTTAAAGGATACATTCTTTTTAAATAGAAATTAAAAGTTCTTAAATATCTTTCCTTGTAACTTTTTTCTGTCTAAAAGTTTATCCATGTATATGTGTATAAAAGAAAATACTGTATATACATACCCATTTTAAAGATACATTCGTTTTAAGTAGAAATTAAAAGTTCTTAAATATTTTTACTTGTAACTTTTTTCTGTCTTAAAGTTTCTCCATGTATATATGTATATAAAAGAAAATATAAACATACATATACATAACACAGACATACATCTTTTCAGCTCTCGGAATTTAAGAGCTCATTCATAATTCATGTTATTAACAAAAAATGATTTTCCAATTAATTAGAAAGTTGAAGACTTTCTCGAATCATTTTTGATGTGAAACGAACAGGTTCCACTTCTGTTTCATTATCTTTTTCTAAATCTTCTAAGGTATCTAAATTTATTGCCAAACCTTTCCAACAGGCATTTAAAGTATGTAAAATTTAATGTGTGTATATAAAATGGGGAAATTCCGATTTTAAATGAAGTATGAACTTTATCACATAAAAAGATATTAAGAAGAAACATGAATCGCATAACTTCAAAACGCATTAAAAAAATCCACACAAAAAGAGACCCAGGTGTAATTAAAAAAATCTTCCTAGGAAAAAAAAATTGTCAATTAGCTCACTAAATGATTGTTCAAAAAACTTCAGAAAGTAATTATATCTGAGGGGAAAAAAAGGACATTAATATAAAATTCTAAAGGAGGATGCTATAAGTCAATGGAAAAAGAAAAATTTAGTTAAACATTCAATTGTAGGATAATTACTAAGAATATAGGTTAATGTGCAGTTATTGAAATTAGTGTAGGGATTAAATTGTTTTAGATTTAACAAATTACAAAACCGAATCATTCTCATTGCTCTAGATAAAAGTGAGATTGAATCTATGACAATGTTACCTGAGTATAAATCAGAAATATTAAAGTCAGTAATAACAATATATGATTTGTATTTGATTAAAAAAGTCTTCAAGAATACAATTCATTAAATTATAAAAAGGATAATGAAATAGAAGCACACTTATGAATAACATTACATTTAAGGGCAATGGCATATCTCCACCTCTGGGAACATCAGAAGGTCTATCTGTTTAAAGTACTTTACACCTTTTATCTATAAAAATATCATTTGAAATGTGATGAGAAAGCCATGTTTCTGAGATAGAAATATCAAAATTTTCAGATTTTCTATTTAATAGTTAAGTATTAGATAAATGCTGATCTTGAGCTTGTATTTTAGATCTAGTGTCTGAATATCCTAACACATCACTGAGGATATCCAGTAGCTTGAAACCGGTTTGGGAATAATTCTAGTTAGAGATTTTTGAATGCTTTCTCTTGCAGCATTTATCAGAAAAGCTTGTTTAGAGCTATTAGCATGCTCCTTATATTATATTTGTAGTACAAGCTTATTAAGTTAAGTCACTTAATGTATGACTTGATTTTTTTTACTATTATAATTCTCATTCCACAAATGTTTATACAAAAATAATGAAATCTAAACAAAATTATAGAATAACATATAATTTTATATATATTAATAAAGAATAATATTGTCAAAAGAAGTTAATCAGAATGTATTAATGAACTGGCCAATGAGTCATAAATTTTTTTAAATATATTACTGGAAGGCCATAAATAATTAAAAATAAACTCCCAATGTTTAAGTTTGGGAACTGAAACAAAAAAAATACTAGTATTAGAGTTTAAAATGTTAATATTAATACATATCACTTTAACCTGAAGTGTGTTTTCCAGAAATATTAAAATTTAACATCGGCTGTATTTGAAATCAAAAGATTACTATTATTAGGATCTCTAAAAAACAACAACCAGACTTTCAAATCTAAATTCATCAATATCTTTAGAAATATTTTGTTTAAATTTAGAAAAATAATTAGTAAAATTTCTATTATAAAATTTATTTGAATTTCATCTAGAATTATGGGTTAAACTATATATATTTTAAATAATACTCTTTGTTAGGCAACCTAACTGATAATTTTTTATTAGAAAATTGATGAGAAGAAGAAGAGGTGTCAGTAGAATATACTGTTGAAGTGGAACTAAAAGGCCACCATTTATAAGATGCATTAGGACTTCCCTTATTGTGACATTATATAAACTAATATTATTAACAGTAGAAAGATAGCTGATACACTTTTAAAAATTGCAACAAATATAGCTGTTACAAAAGAGCAGCAATTGACCAGTAAAATTTGTATTGAGATGACAATTTAATGAAAGCAAAAAAGGAATATGAAAAAATATATAGATGATGCATTCAGAAGGATTGAATATCTAGAATTTTGTAAAATGGTATGAAAAGGAGTTGATAACAATATAAAGAAGTATAAGTGTGAATTAGGAAGGCAAGCTATAGAAGAGAATAAAAGTCTCAAGAGTATAAAACAACATCTTGGTATTGGTAGGAAACATTTCTGCAATAAGAAAAAAATATAGAGCTATTACTAAAAAGAGATGACATCATGAAATGTGTAGAAGAGTTCTATCAAGAATTATATAGCAATAAAGAACAAGGAAACGTATCTCATACAATTACTATTTTTTGAATTGCCCAGGATTTATGAAGAAGAGAAAAGCTTCAGTTAATGATGGAATTATAATTGATATCTTAAAAGAAGCAGGTGAATAAGTAGAATTTTTTTTGGGCAAAGTTATATACCAAATGTTTAAATGATAAAGATGTACCCAATGATTGGAAGAATGCAGTATAAATATTTAAAAAAGATGATTAAGCAGATATTAGAAATTACAGATCTATTAGCCTTTTATCAGTTCTATACAAAAATTTTACCAAAATAATTACAATTCATTTATAAAGAACATAGGATTTTAACCAACCAAAAGAAAAATCTGGATTTAAGGGTGGTTTTAGACAGTGGATTATATTCAAGTATTGAGAGAGGTTATAGAAAAGACCAATGGATATGAGTTGCCATTATGCTGTGGGTTTGTTAGATTTTGAAAAGGCATTTGATTTTATAAGCATTTCTTCATTGGATCATCAAATATAGATCTAGGATATTGTCATATTATATAATATTAAATATTGTCATATTCTAAAGCATATTTATAATAGTGCAACAGCAAAAATTAGACTACAAAAAGACACTAAAAAAATTAACATTGAGAAAGGTGTACGACAGGGTGACTCCATATCTTTAAAACTTTAGAACAGTTTTGCAAGAAGTATTTTGGGGATTAAAATGGGAAGCTAAGAGAATAAAAGTAAATGGAGATTATTTAAATAATTCAGATTTGCAAATGATGTAGTTGTTTTTTGCAAATAATGCTTTAGAGCTTCAGTAAATGTTGCAAAAGTTAGATGAAAATAAGAAAATAAGTTTAAGGGTAAATGTTAAAAAAACTAATGTTCAATGGATTTTTTCAAAATACGAAAATAAAGATCGATAATGATGAGTTTAAAAATGTTAACAATTACAAATATCTTGATCAGTTTATTACTACAGATAGAAACATAATGGATGAAATTAATCATAGAATTAAACTTTGTTGGCGTGCTTTTGGTAGAAATAATTTAATATTAAAATAAAATATGCTTATATATTTGAAAAGGAAGGTTTTTAATAAATATGTGTCACCAGTTCTTACTTAGAGATTTGAGACTTGGACACTTAATAGAAGAGCAATAGAGAGACTTTGAACCACTCAATAAAGTATGGAGAGATATATCTTATGAATAACAAGAAGAGATCAAAAATAAAATACATGGATGAGAGAACAAACAGGTGTTACTGATATCATGGAAAGAATTAAAAGACAAGTAGAGTTGAGCTGAATATATTGCTAGAAAAGGTGATAATAGTTGGACAGCTGAAATCTTAAACTGGATTCCAAGAGATTGTAAAAGACTTAGAAAGAGACTACATGTGAGATGCATGGATGAAATAAGGAAGTGTGCTAGAAATTGGAGATGGATTGAACTTGGAGAGATCTTTATCCTGCAGTGAATTGATAATGGTTGAAAATGATAATGATTATGAAAGTTTATATTGTACAAAATCCAAATCTTGGTTGGACCAGTTCTTAGAAAAGCAAGTTGTTTTGACAGAAGGAAGAGAATACCTTTGCTAGAATTAAAGGAATAATTTAATGGCTTATTACAAAACTGTGACATCTTAATAATCAGGGTATGAATTTGTGAAATAAAAAAAGAATTGTAAGACTTCTAATGTGAAATGTTCAGAACATGAAATGATATCATTAAAGCATTTATCTACATGGTTTAAACCAGCAGAAAAAGATTCATTTATATTGGTGAATGTATAAATTGCTACATACTCCTTAATTGAACACTTTACAATGCAAATTAATATAAAATAGAATTTATTCTTTTTTGCTTACAGTTTCATCCAGATTATTAGTGGGTTACCATGAGAAAAAATCTGGTTGTTCCTGTAAACTTGCTGATGCTAAAATTATTTGCTTAGACAAAAATAATAAAAAAAAAAACAAAAAATAAAAGAACCTTGGCAAATAATTAAGTCTAAGAATTCCGTAATTATAAGAACCAATAACATTCCTCTTAGCAAACACCGATCATTTAATCCAATGACATAGCCAACTGCTAGGTCAATTTACACATGTAAATATGCAAATCTACGATAATTAGTGACTAGTTTAATGTACTGTATATTTATATACATGATTATATGCTAATATATTTACTAATATTCGCTGTAGTTGTGCTTTGACAAAGATAAGCTGCATGGAAAGTCCGGCTCAGCAAAGTACATAATATTGTTTATGTCAAGCGTTGGTGGTCGAGAGGTCAACACAGCTGCCTTACAAGCAGTTGTCCCGGGTTAGCGGGTTCGCATCCCGGCCGATGCTATGACACACGAAAAAGGAAAAAAAAATTGTTTATGCCAAAAATTTATTACCGTAATAGTTGATAATTATCTACATACTCTTGTAGAATATATTTTATTACATATTATCTATGGGATACACATGTATTATAGTTTATTCTTATCTGTACATACATATATGATATTAATATTATCTATATAAATAAAATAAAAAATTTAGACAAACCAAAAACTATTACAAAAAAAAAATTATTTAAATAACAAAAGCTGTATAATTTTTACATCATAAAAAAATAAGATAATATATTTATCAATTAAAAATTATCAATTAACATCAAGACTTAGTTTGTCTAAGAATATTCTAGGAAAATAATAGCTATTATATCACTAAATATAGTAAAACAGATTTGAACCCAAACTTTCAAGTTCGTTTCAGCTATTCACTCTATCTCATATAAATGATACACATGACCACACACATGTGTATATATATATGTGGGAAATGATGATTTAGACCAACCAATGAGTGCTGATTCAGCATGATATATGTATATTGGAGATCATTTATCTTTTTCACATATGTGTGTGGTCATGTGTATCGATTGCATGAGATAGAGTGGATAGCTGAAGAGAGGTGGAAAGTCTGTGTTCAAATTCCATCTAATTACATTAAGTTCAGTATAGATAATATACTTGTATTCAAATAAAACAGACCGAAAATAATCACTAGATTATTTCAAATAAATTAATTGAATTCCAATCAAAATTCTTGCAATTTTTTTTAAAACATAAATCTAGTCTTTTTCTAATATTAAAATAATACTTTTTTTTTTTTTTAAATGAAATAAAAGATGTAAACTTAATAGAGAGAGAGAAAAAAAAATCTGTATTTCTTAAAATAGTAAAATCCAAATAAGCATATAATATCTATTATAGATAATAATAATAAAAGTCACTCAAAAATGAAAATGGCCAATCCACCCCCCCACCTTTTGCAGTCACTATATAAGTGTAAAATAATATATATACATTAAAGATATAAAACAATTTATGCAAAAGAAATCAATCAAAAATAAAATATAAGATTAACATTAATAAAATTGTTAAAAAATATACAGGAAAATATAGTTATTGGACTCATTAAAAATATATGTTCTTTAAAAGCTGTAAGATTTTGTATATAATGTGTTATATAATTGTATATGAATATGTACGTATTTATAAATAAGTACTAATTGTGTGGTCGTATATATTTGAATATTAGAGCTCTGATGAAGACTGGTGGGTAGTTGAAATCATAAGCAAATGTAAAGAAATACATTTTATTTTATTAGATTGCATTGTAAAGTGAGTAATGAAAGTATAAATTGTATGTATAGAAATGAATGTATAAATAAACAAGAAGCAAAAAATATCTCTTTTTGCATTATAAAATATAAAGGCTGTCTTGTTTTCAATAAAAAGACTGTTGTCTTTCATTGAAAACTAGATAGTTTGCAAGCAGCTTTTCATTTTTTAATCTCTGTTTTTAGAGTTTTAGTTGGCACAAGGGTTGTGTCCATGTTATCTGTAACAATGAAAGTGTGTATGTGTAATCACTTCTATCCCATAGTTATATGCCTAACAGTTCTGATTTCAATTTTTTTTGAAAGTATATGTGATTATGCAAAACTATTAACATTAAGTAAATAGGATCAAAATACAAAACTTTAGTTGTGATCTTGAATAAGGTAATTCAATCAATGAATGGTTTGAAAATAAATTTAGTACAAAAATGTCATCTGGCAAATGATAGAATTGGGTAGCCTTATATAAAGCTCTCATTCCACTCACAAATGTGTAAGGACATAAAAATAATTGTCTAAAATGATCTTGTACAATATCTAGTTAGAAATAATGAGAGGTCAAATAGAAGGAAGTAGTAACAATACAAATATTTCAATTTTTTTCTAAATATAAATACATGGAATGTGTGAGTCTTGTTTGATGTAAATATAAAAACATCGGTTTAAATATAAAAAATTGTCAAGGTTTAAGATAAAACAAAATTTTATTGAAATTTCTCTTACAGAGAAATTTTAACTGAATAAGTAGATAGTTACAAATGTCAGTAAATTTACTATTTCCTTTATTTTGTTGTAATATTTTAAATAAATACAATTTGAACACCTTACTTCAAATAGTTTTTAGCAAAAAATTTTTATTGTGTATATACACACACAATCTGATATTTCGACTGTTCTGCAGTCTTCCTCAGCATTTATGATATAATGATAAATAAAATAAAAACTATATAAATAATGCAATAAAAAATGTAAATAATGAAATTTAAAAAAAAAAAACCAACAACATAAAATATAACAAAACATAATAAAAATAAATTAAATGTGATAAAATGAAATTAAAACCAAATAAAATAAAATAATCCAGGTAATATAAAATAAACAACATTACATCGAAATATAAAATAAATACAGATTATACATGTATATTTCTGTCTGTATAATATACATATATTCACCAACAACTACTAATTTAAATATATTACTTCTTTTACTATTTTTTAATAATCCCCTAATTATTACTATTCCTTATAAATAAAACTGTAATTTTATTATCTCTAAATACTTATTATTTTATCTTTATATATTTCTCTGTTTAACATTAACTCATTTATTAAAAATATTCTTCTTATTTTTTAAATCATATATAATATCTACTATTTTCTTATTTATTCTTCTGTTATTAATATTTTCTTTTTATTTTACAGTTAACATAAATATTATAAACCTTATAAACCTACTCCTATTTAAATTTCTTAAAAATTTCCACCAAAATGTTTTTTTTTTAAATGTGATGTGATGTACTGTAGCTTCTCCTTCAAACGGAGTCAAGAATTTCTCAACAATTATGGCCAGAAAAACCTGTTAGCCACTTTATTTTCCATTCTCCAGTCTAAGTTTTCTCATATTCTGCTCCATCCCATTTCCACAACATAATCTTTGTCAACTCTATGGCCTTTATATCTAAATCCCCCTTATCTTTTCCCAAACCCAGCATAAAAAACAATAATCCACTTTCTGTATAATCACTTTTTTCATATTTATTCTTCCATAACTTCATTACATGCGACCTTTTTTTTAAAAAAAAAAAAAAATCTTGTATCCTAGCTCCCTCTATTATATATTATTTAAACTAATTATATCTATAATCAGAACAACTATTCTTTTTTATTTATACACTTTATATTTATATATTTTTATTTCTATATTTTGACTAACTAATTCTTACCATTTATAATCTTATTACTATTATCATATCATTCTTTCTTATAAATTTATACTTCATACTATATTATTTTATACTTGAATGTGTGCTTCTTTTTACCACATAAATACATATCATCTATAAATACATTCCTGTTTATACTCCTATATAAAATTTTTACAAACCCATATATATTAAAAAGATATATAAAGGAAAATATATAAAGAGCAAATTATGTATATAAATATGGGTTGTAATTTTTTTTACATAAGAGTATAAATATGAATATATTTATGAAATAAAAAACTGAGCATAACATTCAAATATAAAATAGTATAATATGAAATATAAATTTATATGGAAGAATTATATAATAATATATAATTAGCAATAAAATACATATTAGTTAATTAAAGTATATAAAAAAATATATATAAATAAAGAATTATAATGATTATAGATATATAATTAGTATGCTGATATGGCTGTTTTGTTCTGCAAGATAAGTTAAAGTTTATATATTTTTTTGCAAATATCATGCTATAAAAATTGTGTGCCTACAGTGTGGAGATGGAGAGAAAATTGGGATCAAGAGAGATAGATTTAATTGGATTTGGAAAGATCGAGAATAATATTGATAATGTTTGGAAAGTGTTTTGTTACGCCATTTTAAATATAGAAGTAAAAAAAATTTTGTTGTGGGGGTGTTATTGTAAAAAGGCTTTATAATTAAGTTGTATGTAGGATTAGTTGGTTTTTAATAATTTTGATACTAAAGAATTTTTTTGATTTAAGAAAGGAAGTTATTTATATGAAAAAGAAGATAATATTTTGAGGCCTATGATTGGAAAATGTGTTTATCGATCATCATTGAAATAAAGTTTTTCTTCTTTTATATAAAGGTGTTTGAAGAGTAGGAGAGGAAGCATAAAGTTAAATATAGAGTAGGGAATTTGAAAAATAAGGAAATATGGATTGTATTTGTATCCCACAATGCATATATAGTGGTCCGAAAGAAATTAGGTGTATTGTGGGAGAGTGTACCATATGAGATGAGGTTTATCATTTGAAATGCTTAAATAAGACTAGGAAGAATGTAACAGTTTTATGGTTATGTAGACAATGTGTAAATGTGATAAAAGAGGCAGAAAAGTGGTTTCTAAGTATAAATATTTTAAAGTGAAAGTCAGGAGAAATGGAGCAAAATGTAATTGAGGAAGATAGAATAGAGTATGTTTTTAGTGGAGTGACTAGAGATATGGATGAAAAAATAAGTTGTGCAATGGAGATAGTTAGCCAAAGAATAAGTAAGATAGAGGAAGAAGTAAAGGATGTAGAAGCAAAATTAAAATCATTAGAGATGAAGTGTGAGATAATATAGGAATTATTGAATAGGAATGATAAAGAAGTAGATAAGAAAATCCAGGTGGAAGAAGTAGATAAGGAAATCCAGAAGGTGGAAGAGAATGTTACAGATGAAATAGGGAAAGTAAATTATGAAACAGTATTGATAAAAGACTTCCTAATTAGAGAATGTGGAGATATAAATGCATGGAAAATAGAAACAAGTATGTAAGAATATCTCTGCCTGGAGCTAAAATTAGGGATGTTACAAATAAAGTAAAGAAACAAAGAAGTAGAGATGTGTGTGTTATGATAGAGACAAATAATTTGTCAGAGCCATTGAAGAGAGTAATGAATGAGTACATAAATTGATTAATAATTTGAATAAGATTAAAGGAAGAGTAGGAATAGTTGGATTATTACCCAGATTTGAGAATAGGTATATGTTAGATAGGTAAATGAGAGATTGAAAAAATTGTGTGAGAGAAATGTTATGTTTGCAAAGGTATGGGATTTTTTTATTAGTAAGAGGGAATGATATAGTAAAGATGAATTGCTTAGCAAAACAAGGAAGTGAATTTTTAAAGTTTGATTTATAAAGAATATAGTTTGGGACACTTATAAAGGGAGGTGGGTTTTTAAATTGCAGCGTTATTAGAAAGAAGAGGAATGGACAGGATGTAAAAAATAAAAAACAGGCAAAACTCTCCATATTAATGCAAGGCAGAATAATCAATGGATGTAAGAAGGTACCATCCAATATCCCCAGACTAGTTTCTAGCTTGTGGCTTTCATCACTAAGGAGCCTTGGATTTGAGAGCACTGCACCTAGATCTTAGAATCTAATGCAACCCTCTAGCAGCCACCTTTTATCTCTTCATAACTACAATACTATGAGTCTAAATTGAAAACATAATATTTTCAATTCAAGCTCATTAGATTATATATAGGTCTGAACTCAATTCAATATCCATACGTTTTGGTATCTTTGGTTCTTTAGTAACCATAGCCACCACTATTCTATTAGAAAGGAGTGGGACTAAACCACTAAACATCATATTATCACCATTTCTTATGCTTGCTCAAGCTATTAAAAGAGGCAAAACTCTCCATACAGTAGTGCCACTTAGTACAAGCCAGAGTAATCAATGGATGCAAGAAGATTTGTGCATAAAATCCCTATATAGTGCCTTCTAATCCAATGTCCCCATACTTGTTTCTAGCTTGTGGCTTTCATCAGTAAGGAGCCTTGGATGTGAGAGCACTGCACCTAGATCTTAGAATCTAATGCAATCCACAAGCAGCCATCTTTTATCTCTATTTAACTACAAAACTATGAGTCTAAAATTGAAAACATATTTTAAATTCAAGCTCATTAGCTTATATAGTCATATAAGTTTGAACTCAGTTCAGTACCCATACATTTTGGTGTCTTTGATTTTTTAATAACCATAGCCATCACTATCCTATTAGGGAGGATTGGTATTAAACCACTAACATCACATGATTACCATTTCTTATGCTTGCTCAAGCTGTTAAAACAGGCAGAACTCTCCATACAGTAAGGCCACTCAGTGCAAGCCAGAGTAATCAATTTATGCAAGGTTTGTGCATAAAATCTTTATCTAAATATGGAAAGTTTTGCCTGTTTCAATAGCTTGAGCAAGCATAAGAAATGGTGATCATATGTGATGTTTAATGGTTTAATACCAATCTTGCCTAATAGGATAGTGGTGGCTATGATTATTAAAGAAGCAAAGATACCAAAATGTATGGGTACTGAACTGAGTTAACACCTATATGACTATATAAGTTAATGAACTTGGATTGATATTATTATGTTCTCAAATTTTAGACTCATAGTTTTGTAGTTAAGTAGAGATAAAAGGTAGCTGGTGGTGGATTGTTAAGATCTAGGTGCAGTGCTCTCAGATCCAAGGTTCCTCACTGATGAAAGCCACAAGCTAGAAACTAGGCTGGAGATATTGGATAAGTAGGCACTAGATAGGGATTTCATGCACAAACCTTTTTGCATCCATTGATTACTCTGGCTTGCACTAAGTAGAACTACCATATGGTGAGCTTTGCCTGTTTTAACAGCTTGGGCAAGCATAAGAAATGGTGATCATATGATGCAAGAATTAAACAAAGGGTAGCTGATTTAGATATAAATGTTGTAGATGTGGAGAAGGAATGGGTCGTAAAATTAATAGTAAACAAGTTATTTATAAAAGAATCAAAAGAATTTATAAAAGAGTAGTTAGGAAAGAAGTTATTGTTAAAATTGGATATTTTAATATGCAAGGTGATAGGAGACAAGAAAAGCAGCTGGAATTAAACAAAGCAGTTAAAAATGTAGAGCTTGAGGTACATGCAGCAGTGGAAACACATCCAAGAGAAAAAGAAGAACCTATACTGGAAGATTTGGGATGGCATTGTATAAATAGAAAAGAAAAAGGAGTGGCGGTATAGGAGTTATGTCAAAAAAATATTTAAATACTGTTAAAAATCGAGAACATTGGTGGTTTGAGATAACGTTAGGAAGACAAGAATGGATGGTGGCTATAGTGAATATAACCACTGTAGACAGTCCAACTATAATGGAGTGGAATAGTAATATATATGAGTGCCTAATTAAGGATATACAGAGTTTCAAAAAAAAAAGGGGGAAGAAAATAATAGTTATAGGGATATGAATGGGCATATTGAAGAAATTGATGATATAGCTAACAAGAATGAATAGCTTTTGACAAAATTTTTGTCAGAGGGTGGCTTTGAATATTGGAAATTTATCAAATATTTATGAGGGACAATACATATGGTCTAGAAATAGTATATTTAACACAATAGATTATGTATTAGTACAGAAAGAGGGAATAAATAAAGTATGGAAAATTAAAGTGTTTGATAATAAAGAAAGCGTATGTAATAGTGATCATAATTTATTTATAATAGAAATGTTTAGTAATGTGTTGTAAAATAGTAAGGATAGTGAAAGATGTGGATTGAGAATGAATGATATAAAAGTTGAAGTCATAGAACAGTTGGTTGGGGATGAATATAAGGACTGGTGTGGTGAAGTAGAAAAAGTGGCAAATAGAGTTTTAGATGAGAATATTCAAAGAATAAAAGTGATAGAACAGTTGGTTGGGGATGAATATAAGGACTGGTGTGGTGAAGTAGAAAAAGTGGCAAATAGAGTTTTAGATGAGAATATTCAAAGAATAAAAGTGATAGAAAAGTGAGATTTAGCAAAAGAGGGTAAAAAAAAAAAAAAAGAAAGAAAGCATGCATAGAATATAAGTGTGCTATTAAGAACAAAGAAAATGAAAAAGAAGTTAATGTTAAACAGGAAAAGTTTTTTTAAAAAGTTGGCTGAAATAGATTATTATATAGAGAGAATGAAATTAAATAGTAAATTGTTGGAGAATATTAATAAAAATGGAAGAAATGGGAGTAAAAAATTTTGGAAATATATTAAAAGAAGGAATGTAGAGGAGAGAGAAAAAATATTACTAGATGATAAGGGAATAGAGTGTAGCTCTAGAGAAGAACCAGACAAATTTTGAATATGTATGTAATGGATATAGAGAAGATGTTAGATATGAAGAACAGAGTAATAACAAACATGAAAACATATAGTAATGAAAATATTAGGTTTACAGAAAATGCCTGAATGAGGCAGGGAAGAAATTAAAAAGTGAAAAGGCAAGAGGTTTAGATGGATGGGCAGCAGAGATGGTAATAAATTTAGGACATTCAGGCAGGGAAGAAATTAAAAAGTGAAAAGGCAAGAGGTTTAGATGGATGGGCAGCAGAGATGGTAATAAATTTAGGACACAGGGCAAAATTTAAAACAATTATCATGTTTTAATAAGATGGCACAGAAGACAGATATTCTGAATAGTTGGAATAATACAAGAGTAAGCCTACTATTTAAAGGGAAGGGTAAGGATCATAGAAAGTTAAGCAATTATAGACTGATAGCGGTAACATCGGTGTTATATAAAGTTTTCGCATATATATATATATGATGGCTGGAAGGGTCACAAAATGGATGGAAGAAAATAATAGTGGAAGAAATGCAAGGAGGTTTTTTGATTGGATAGACATATAAAAAATAGTTTATTTATAGTTATACAACTTAAAGATATGAGTAGAAATACGGGTAGACAATTATATATTGTTTTTATAGATATAGAGAAGGTATTTGATAGAGTAAATAGAATAGATTATGGGTAAGTGTAGTAATTTTGGGAATGGATGGAGCTTTAGTGGATCTTATTAAGAGATTGTATAAAAATAATTATTATATGTATCAATTAAGGAATATAGAATGTTAAAATTAAAAATGAAATGGGACTAATGCAAAGATACTCTATGTCACCTATTTTGTAGTATTTGAGAGAAATGGAAAGAGTGATAAAAAGATTAGGAAGAGAAGTAGAGATACTATTAATAAGTGGCAAGGGATTATATACATTATCAGGTCTTTTATTTGCAGATGATGCTTTCTTGTGCACAGAAAGAAGGGAAGATGTGGAAGTTATGTTGAGGACATGCACAAGGGTGGATAAAGTGGTAGGGATTAAATTTAATGAAGTAAAATCAAAAGTAGTGATAACAAATGCTGGGGAAAGAGAAGAGAAATAATTTTATTGGGGGATATAAAGTTAAATATTGTATAACTATTTAGGAATCATCTTAAATAATCAGAGAAATTGCTTGATGAATGGGAGGAAAAGTGAAGAAAAGGATGGATAAAGAAATTAAGTGTTTAAATATGATGTAGCTAGAATTGTATGAAAGGGTGTGGCAGTAGTAGGGCTAACTTATGATAAAAATGTGTTATGTGTTAGTAAAGAAGTGTCAGATTGCTTAGAAAAAGTATGAAGAGTTGCATTAGATGCAGATGTGTGGTCAGCAAAGGAGGCAATTAATTCAAGAAGAAATGGGATATGAGAGATGAAAAAGCAAAATTTAAAATATTTGATAGATTTCAGTTTATGGATAATAAAAGAATAGCCAAAATAGTATTTAATTGGGTTATGATTAAAGAGTAGGCAACAAGATGGATGAGAAAGGTAGTACAGTTTGCAGATTGATTATTTTTTGGGGTTTTAATTTCATTTTATCACATTTAATTTAGTTTTATTATGTTTTGTTATATTTTCTTTGTCTTTATTCTTTAAATTTTGTTTATGTTTTTTATTGTATTATTTAGTTGTTTATATTATATTATAGGTCTGAGGAAAATTGTCTGACAATCAAAATGTCAGATTGTGTTAAAAAAAAAAATTTGCTGAAGCGTTTGAAGGTGTCCAAATTGTATTTAGATAGCTACCAGTTTTATTTGGAAGAGTTGCATGCTTACTGATGTAAGATCTGATCGGCATCTTTTAGGAATTCCTAAAAAATTGTTGGTTATAATTATGATCATCCTATCATTATGTTTGCTCCTCTCTTAGATTCATAAAGTTGAAAGAAAAGTTTCATTGCTTGTAAATAATGTTACTGCATCAATACCAATAGAAGACCAACATTTTATTCATAGGTATTTGATGTGTTTTTAGAAATTGTAAATAGTGGTATTGGTTCTGTGAATTTGATCTATTATTATTACTTTTCTGCACAGGAAATGAATTGACTTTCACAAATACTTTGTTTAAATAAAATTTATTATAAAGGCACTTGGATACATTCATCTTCAAAACAATGGCATTTCATGATTTAGGTTACAGTTTGGAGCCAGAATGTAATGAGAGTCATATTAATTCTAATGTTTTTAATAATGCATGACTAAAAGGTAATTATAAATTTGACTGATAATTGTAGCTTTTAATGTAAAATTATTATTGAAACTTATATATATAAATATATTAATGGCTTCATTGCTTTGGGAATTCATAAGAAGTTTGAGTGCCAATCGGATACTCTACTAACTATGCCAAACCTCACAAGGCCTTATAAAAATTAATAGTTAACTTTCATATCATTTTATTTAATTATCGTATACTGGCTAGTTTGTAATATAAAGTTGTATACATGTACGCAATATTGTGTCATTCTAGAAATAATATGCAGAAAAGAAAAATTAGTTTACTTTAAGAAGCAACAGTTTAATTTGCATTTCAATAAAGTCTAACATTATGCAAATTTATTAAAATGCCTCCAGAACTTTTTGAGAAAGAGAAAACTTCTAATGAAAAAGAAGTGAGTAAACCAACTAGGATTTGAAACGAATTCGTCACATACTGTATGTGTGAACAATAAGATGCTTACAGAACCATAGTTATAAAGAGATGAACATATATTAATCTCCTGAGATATGAACTGTTATGTGAACAATAAGGTGCTTTCAGAACTAGTTATAAAGAGATGACTATACATTATTTATCTTCTGAGATATGAACTGTTACGTGATCAAGGCTGATCTTGTCTTCAACTAGCTAAGTGTCCGTTGAATTGTTAATCCTATTCTACTAATATTATTGTTATTCAGAGTAAATAAACTTTTGAATTTATTATTTAATTTTTGTTTGTTTCTTTAAACAAAGTACATAATTATCCTGCTGCCAGATTATAGTTTGACCAATGGGGAAAAGCCTAATATGTAAGATACGGTTTCTAGCAGATAATTAATAATGATGGTTGCTAAATAATTTCTTCTTTTAAAATTTTATCATACTAAGAAATTGAAATGCATAATTTCAATTAAACTTGACTTTTCCTTAGTATTTTTTTTTTTTTATTTGTTAAAAATAGTAAATATAGATCAAAGCTTTAAGTAGCAGACTTCCGTTGACCTAAGTGGAAGATAGTCATAATAAAAATCTTAAAAACAAAACAAAACCTCGTAGTATAACCTAAATTAGTTATTTAAGATGAACACGGTTTATAATCTTTTTTTCATCATTTGTAATCTCAGTTACAAAATTTATAATAATTAAAAAACATAATTTATAAAAAGTATATTTTAATCAATATATCCACGTAAATATAAATAATAGTTTAAAAAATTAAAATTTATTTTTATAAATTTTTCATAACCGGAAAATGAATCTAAAACTACACAGCGTCATCTAGAGGCTAATAAAAATATAGCTACAATGGCCGTTGTTGTGAGAGATTTGTTAAAAGTGACACAGTAAACAATTTCGTTATGACTTCCAGCGTCTCTAGCATTCCACCTAGAGATCCAAAAATGGTGGAAAAAATAGTGGATCAATTAAAATCGAATGGAGTATTCGATCAGTTAAGGAGAGATTGCTTAGCCGATGTAGATACTAAGGTAATTATTATTTAAAAATACATTTTCAAAATTTAGTACATATTTCAATATTTTGGGAATTAATATTACAAAGTTAATTTTGTTTCCAAATTTTCATTTATTTGTACGTTTTAATTTGACTAGATAAAATACTGCAATCTTAATATCTGGACTATTCAGATAAATTAATTGTATATTTTTGTTCATAAATTAAAATATAAAGCTTATTATAGTTCATCTTTGTTATTTTTCTTAACTTAAGAAGTATATTGTATATTCATACATTTTGATTTTTGATGAATGTAATATACTATACCGATGATTTGTTTGTTAATATAGAACAAGTTCGGTTAATAGATTTCTCATCGAATTCTTCATTCATCCGTTGACTAAATATTACAAGAGAAAATTAACTAAATCAAAATTTATATATAATTAAATTATCAGTTGAATTTAATTTTAATTAATAATATTTGTTGAGGAAATTTTCAACCGAGACAGTATAATGTATGAAGAAAAGCAGGAATATTAAATTATTTAAAAGTGAACCATTTAGAAAAATTTTGTAAAATACGAAATTAAATTGCCAGAAAATTTATAAAAAAGAACAAGTTTCGTAAATACAACATGATATCCTGGTATTAGAAGTAAAGTTATCTAAGCATTGAGAAAAATCAATCATCAGATAATATGGAAGAGTTCTACAAAGAAGTAAATATTAATAAAAGACAAGTAAACAAAAATAGCCTTTGCAATGTGTTATAGTGTTACATATAAGTGTGTGGATATATATACTGCTATAAATTGTTACTGCACAGCACTTGCTTAATTATTTTTAGCATGCATGAAACTTTAAATAAATTAATGCTAATTAATTATTTATTCAGGAGTCACACAAGAAGAGCAATAAAAAAATGCAGTTGTGTATACAAAAGTTCTGTAAAATGAATGCAGAGGTAAAATCTGTTTAAGTTGCGTGTGTATATAAACACTATAGAATATGTTTAATTTCATTCATCTATATGTATATATATTTTATTTAATTTATTATGAGTATAATAAACTTGTTATAGATGTAACTGAATTGTTATATTAGCATACCCAGGATCTCAGCAGCTTTTATAATGCCAAGTATTTTAAATTAAGAGATGAGACATGCTGTCAAGAAAGAAGAAGGCAAAGAAATAGGAAATTATTGGTAAAGCTATGTATGAAATATCTAAATGATAAAGATATATCAGTGATTAAAAGAATGTAATAGTGATATTAATAGTAAAAAGGATAAAAAAGATAGAAATTTCAGGCCTTTCAATGTTTTATTATTTTTGTATAAGATGTTTACTGATACTATTATAGCTTAGTTACAGAAAACTTTGAAATTAAATCAATCAAAAAAAAAAAACCCAAACAAGCTGAATTTAAAAATGGTTTAAGCACAATAGCTCACATTCAACTATTAAGAGAAGTTATTGAAAAGATTAATGAATAGGAATTACCATAATGCTTTGAGTTTGAAATCTATTATACTAACACACTTTGTAGATTACTAAATAATGAATTTAAGCATTCTGTTGAAAATTATTATTAACTGTTGATATCCATTTGAATTTGAAGGCGATCCATGTTACTTTGACTAAAAATATTTGTACTAATGATTTAGTCATAACGATATAATCCAATCCTTGCTCAATTGTAAAAATGGAAATCATTATTATATTTAATAGTAAAGATTTTATTATGCTTCATTATCTTTCTTAACGTATGCTGATCTATGTTTATTTATACATACAGGTAACATCTAAAACAAAATGGTGAAACAATTAAAAAAAAAAAGCATGATTTTAAAAATATTAATATACCAAATTGTTAGATCGGAAGTCGAACTCCGATAATGCGCTATTACTTTAAATATTACAAATCTCTGCACCCTCACACATTAATAAGAGTTTAAAAAACTTAAGTGAATCACTTAAGTACCTTCACTGACCATGCTAAATCAGGGCTTGAGTCTATTGTGTGCTTGATATTATAATCAAATTTTGAATTGTACAAATCCATTTAGCCTATCGCAGGAGAAAGACAGTGTCTCATTTTAACCACCAACAATCAGACAAACATAACTTATAAATGTAAATCTACTATTATAAAGCGCTGAAAATCTTGAAATTGTTAGATCGGATGTCAAACTCCGATAATGCGCTATTACTTTAAATATTATAAATCTCCGCGCACTCACGCACATTTATAATATTTAAAGTAATAGCGCATTTATTGGAATTTGACTTCCAATCTAACAATTTCGAGATTTTCAGTGCTTTATAATAATAGATTTACATTTATAAGTTGTGTTTGTCTGATTGTGGGCGGTTAAAAATGAGACACTGTCTTTCTACTGCGATAGGTTAAATAGATTTGTACAATTCAAAATTTGATTATAATATCAGGCACACAATAGACTTAAGCCCTGATTTAGTATGGTCAGTGAAAGTTGATGTATTTATAGAAAGCACTATAAACTTAAGTGATTCACTTAAGTTTTTTAAACTCTTACTGACATGTGAATACACGGAGATTTATAATATTTAAAGTAATAGCGTATTATCGGATTATTTCAAGATTTTCAGGCTTTATAATAATAGATTTAAAGTATACCAATGGGAGGTAGTCTGAATTTTTAAACTGGCAATAGTTTATGATCTTACATAGATATAAAAAACCAAACAAAGTTAGGTATGCATACAAAGTTGGAAGATCTTTTTCAAGTTAGACTGAAATTTTAAAATTGAGGTTTTATAGATTTAAATTCAATAGAATTGCTTGAAATTTGATATATAGCTAATTAATATCAGGTCAATCAATATATGATATTAATTTTTCAGTAGGTCATCTAGTTTTTTAGATATGGAAAAGAGGGCAGGAAAATATTGAATATTTTGTAATTTCAAATTTAAAAATTCTTAGAATTTTTATTTGTTTTAAGTAAGACTTAAAAGAGGACAGTATAGTCATTTTTTTTTTTTTTCAATTTAATATTTTAAAATTGAGATTTAATAAAGTTAAGTTCAATATATTTTGATGAAATGTTGTGCATTTCTTAAAAATCTATATGAAATTAATAGGTTACATTAATATTTTAAATAGGTGACTTAGTTTCTTAGATATAGAGGGAGAGGGGGGAACTTCAGTATTTAAAATAATGCTTCCAATTTTCTTTGTTGCAATTGTAAGCTTCTTTTAAATTTTAATATTTGCTTTTAATATAGTTTTGTTAAGATTTTTTTTTTCAAATAAAACGAAAAAAGTCAACCAATTTTAAACAGAAAAGTCAGTTACTAATTTAGTATACATATATAATTAAGTATACATACTAAATTTTTACATAAAGAGTATTCTTATTAATTTTCTGCAGAAATATGTAGTGATGTAAATACCCTATAAATGTGAAATTGATTTAAAGTAAAATTATATATATTAAGTGAAGTTTATTTACAATCTAATTTTGGTAAAGGTTTTTTTAAAAAAAAATATATATATAAATTTTCAATCAAAAGCAAAAACATCAAACACTTTTTACTTAAAAGAATATTTTATATTTTTAATCACTTATATACACATATATTACTATATACCAGGGATGAAGGCTTCATGTATTGAATGGAATGAGTGCTACCATAGAAGAAGTCACTAAAAAGTTCAAAAACTTTAACTAAAATTCAATTTTAAAAATTCACTAAAATATGTACATATTTAACCTCACAAATCGATCCAACAAGTTGCACATATAAATGTAAAAAAAAAATTTTCTAGACTATTTTGCTAAACATAAAAAAAAGAATGAACTATTCAAAATCATTTTTTGTATGGAATTTCTGTTGACTTTCAATTTTTTTTACCAATAGTTGAATTATTTTTATATAAGGCAAATAATGAGTTTGACTATCGCATTATTTGTTGATTATAAGAAGTTCAAACAATGCTAAAATGTAATTTAAAGTTAAAACTTAGGAATGTTAAATGCATTTGGAAGATAAAAATATCTTGATAATGTATTATCTATACTCAAGTTAGTCATGGTCTGATTAACAGATAAGAGAGTTCCATATTTTCTCTAAACTATTTTGTCAAACATAAAAAAGAAGAATGAACAATTCAAACTCATTATTTTTTGTATAGAATATCTGTTAACTTTTAATTTTTTTACCAACAGTTGAACTGTTTTTATATAAGGCAAATATTGAGTTTGACCATCACATTATTCACATTATTTGTTGATTATAAAAAGTTCAATCAATGCTAAAATATAATTAATAGTTAAAACTTAGAATTTAGAAAATATAAATATCGATGAGAATGTTCCAGATGTATGCAATATATACGAATTAGCTATTATATAAAAATTATTGTGGCAAGTAAAATAAAAACATTATTAAAAAAAGATTACGTAGTGTGCTTCCATTCCTAAAAAAGTCATGCTTCATCACCACTATATACACATAATAAATGTGATATATACATAAAGGTATACATTTTAACTTACAACAGCAATATCTATGCTCTTTATTACTGTTTCACAATGCTTTATTTACAACCCCCTTTTTTTAATAGTTTCGATTGCCCTAGCAATCTTCTTCAGAACTACAACATAATACAAATATATGAAAGAGTGTAGATGATTTAATATTGTATTATATGGATTTGGCAATGCAATAAGAAAGATATAGTTATTATATTTCTTAATAGAAATATCTAATGATATATATATATCAATTCTATGAGTCAATTTAAACTATAATATACTTTTACATTTTTATTTACTGTGCCAATACTAAAAAGTTAAAAATAATAAAGATAATATATATTTTTTATATTAAATGATTTTATTTACTATCTGCTAAAAAGAAAAAAAAATGTTTCTTTAACCACAATTAAGGTTTTTAGATTTAACTTGAAATAAAAGCATGGGAGTTGAGGTCCAGAAATTAATTAAATCAATCCCTATTTTTTATATATTTTTTCTTAATTAATTTCTGTAAACCCAATTGTGATTGAAGAAACAACTTTTTTTTTACTGCATGGTAAATAAAAGTAATATAAATTTTTTTGATTTTATCTCTTATATTTATTTAAAATATTCGGTACTCATCTTTTAGTTAAAGATGCCGCTCTATGGCGCGGTTTTCGCGTCAAAACACATAAAAATGCTGTTTCCGCGGCCCACACTTTCGAACCCACATTTTCTATAATACAACTTTTTTGTTGTGCTACAGAATGCAGGCCGCTATGTCGCGTCGCAGTACAGGATGTATGCAGCAAATACATTTTCCGAATTCGCACAATTTATAAAATAATTACGGCTTGATGAGAGAGTTTGTATTTGAATTGTATTGAAATGTTGTTTTCATTGAATTTTATTTTATTTTAAACTATTGAAATGTTCAGATTTTTTAAAACAATAATTATAAGACTTTTTACAACGTACTGTATTGAACTTTTATTTGGGAAAATGTTAAATATTTATGTTTTCATTGAGTTGCAATTAGGTAATGTGTCAAGTAACATACTGTTAATAACATTCCACGAGACAAAGAAGATTCTACCGTCTGTATATTTTTGAAGTAAAAAAGAGTGGTATGAAAAAAATATCCAGTAAGAAAAGTCCAAATATACAGATTTTTTTGTAAATTTAATAAAAAGCAAATATTATAAACATGTTTAATAAGTAAAGAAGACATTTGTATGTGTTTGTTGTTGTTTAAAAAAGTTTGAGTTTCTTCTGTCCGAATACGGTTACGATTTTGAATTTTTTATTTTAGCATTACAAGCAAACAGAACACTAACCCTAAAACTAACCCTAAAACTAACCCTAAATCTAACCGTAACAACTTTTACTTTTATTACGATTATTATTTTTTAGTTAAACAACAACAAAAAAAGTCGTAACACAAGTAAAAAAATATTCGATAGAAAATTGATAAAAAAAAAGCCAAAACTCAAGTAAAAAAATATCTGATAGAAAATTGATAAAAAAAAAAGCTGTAACACAATTTAAAAAGTATACGATATAAAAAACACGAATCAAATTGTAATTTGTTGATTTTATTTTACATTTATTATCATTTAAACTGTATACGTTAATAAAAAATAATATTTAAAAAAGATGATTTTGTTTTGCATTACAAAAAAGCACAGAAAAATTATTAAAATCAACGGCCCGTGAATGTTCATATTTTATAGTTTTAGCGTGAAAACCGCACCATCCAACGGCATCTTTAGCTATAAGACAAGCACCAAATATTCTTAGAAAAATATTTTAAAAATTAGAACATATCCTATTCTATCAATTTATATATATATATGTATTTTTAAATTTTACAGCCTGCTTATCAGAATTTGAGACAAAGAGTTGAAGGGTACGTATCAAACTTTTTAAGTAAACAAGTATGGCGTCCAGATTTAAACAAGAATCAATTAAGAGATCAGCTCCGGCGTCAGATTAACCAGTAAGTTTTAATTAACATACAAAAATATTTCACAAATACTAATTACTTTTTTTTCCCCAATCTTTCTATCCTGTGAACAATCTCATTCATCTTCTAAATTTTCTCCAATCATAATCATTTTTAATTTATTCTTCACCATCTTAGTACTTATTAATAATAATGACACTTTTTAAAAACCTTTTTAATTTTTACTAATCCTTTTTAAAATCTCAATGTTCCTAATTTTTTTTTTGTTTATTTTTTTTTTATTTTTATTATAAATTTTTATATTTAGTGATGAATTTCATCTAATAAAAAAAAAAAGAAATAAAATAATAACTGCTCCATTTAAAAATTATTTTATCAGTTGCGTGCTTATCTACTTTTGCAAAAATAGATAAATATCTGAATGCTATTTTTTACTTATTACAACTATTTCTTACTCCTATTTTTGTTTTTGTAATTTTTGATTTCTGTAGACTTATTTTTATCTAAAGTTTAGCATATATGACATAAGATTATTGTTTGGGAAATTTATTAATTAATCTTAATTATAAATGTATAAGGCAAAAAGTCTTAAATGTAATGTAGAAAGCTTCTTCATAATTTTCTGAAATAGTTTTGTAACCGTAGTTATTTATTTCATTCTTATAAACAAGGCAAAACTCTCCATACAGTAGTGCCATCCTGTGCCAACCAGAGTAATCAATGGATGCCAGAAGGCTTGTGCATAAAATCCCTATTGGTGATCATATGATGCTTAATGGTTATTTCATTCTTATTAAATTAATTATAGTCAATGTCATCCTGGATAAAACAATTTTAACTTTGCAGAAAATAAATTTTTAGTTAGAACAAAAATTTATCATTTAATTGTCATTTTATACCTAATATTGCAAACATTTTTTAGGAAGTATTCATGATTTAAGACTATATAAATAATTTGCATTTGACAGAAAAGTTAGAATAGAGATAAGAATTTGACGAGAGAGAGAAAAGGTAAATATAGAAAGTTTATGAAGTTGGAAAAGATCATGAAATCTCAACTTGAGTAACGTAATAAAAGTGCCGAATGAATATATATAATTTAATAATCTTCAGCAATGAAAGTTAGCAGCCAGCAATTTGTCTGGAGATCTGGATTACTATTATCTGATATCTATTGATTCGTTCTCTGTAAATTAGAGAAAATATAAATCTTGCCTTCAGTAATTTGAATATATTTTCATTTAAGCATCTTCATTGATTTGGTATCTCTATCTGTCAATCAATTATGGTTAAATAAACAATTTACATTTTTAATTAACTTGTAACCTTTTATAATTGTGGTTAATAATGGAAGGCATTTCTAAATCTATTTATTAACATGTTATTTTAAAAAGCAATCCACCAAAGTTATTCCAACTAATCATCCAACATTAATTGATAAATAAATATCTAGAGATGCTTAGCTAGAGCATGAAACAGGGATAGAAAATTGCTCAAACTCTCACCTCCCAGCAGTCGGGCACCCTAGTGAATTTTCCCTTCTTTTTCGCTGTTCCTTTGCAAAGCTTTATTGGAAAGGCTTTTGCCTGGCACCCAACTATTTATTAAAAAGTTACCTTTTTATTTATTTCATCATTGTTAAAATTTAGGTTGTGCTAGGGATTTCAGCAGAATAAATATCTACTTATGATTATATCTCCAATATCTCATTCAGTAAAATCGATGAATAATTAATAGCTAGATTTTCATATTAGACGTAGACTTCCACTATCTTAATCAGCATGTTGATCAATTATTTTGATATGCTTGTTAACATGTGATAGGTTTTTGTAACTATAATAAGGTCTTTCGCTATGAAAAACGTGTACTTAGGAATTGGGTAAATGATTTCTATTGAATCTTCTTTAATTATACTATTAAAGAATTGACTCATCAACTCCAAGGACTCTCATAAGTATTCTCAAAGAAAAAGTAAAGAGAATCAATTTTAATCATGTTATAATAACCAGCAAAGATTTATTTCTCCAGAAAATTTGAGATTTGTGAAATAGATAAAATTTTACTGTTTATATTGCTGGAGTTTTAGGGATACATATATGTGTGTTCTATTCTAAATATAATGGTTTAACAGAGATTACAAAGCAAATTCAATATTTTAAGGGTTATATCTATTATATTAGTAGTCAGATATTAATTGCTAATGCTAGTCATCAAAAATTTATTTTTTATAAATGTAATACGAAGGATCATATCTACACTTAATATTCGTTTTTAAATCTAATGCACCAAAGATCAATAGCCTGTGCTTATTCATTCTATCTTCTTCATGAAATTTATAAAATTTAGAAACTTTCTTCAACTTTATCAAAATTATACTTCTAATGTGCAAAAACTGATTAATTTAGAAAATAATACACAAAAGGATGAATTTAATATTTGAATGAAAAAAAAGTTAAGATATTTATTAACATGATTTTTAAAGGACTGAATATTTTTGTGAAGAAATAAAGAGATTACCAGGTAAAGAATTTCATATATGAGGGGCATAAGTAAAATTTGGAAATTTAGTGTCTTAAGAATAATAATATAAGGATATTGAGAGAGGAAAAGATGGATTGAACTTGGAGAGACCTTCATCCTGCAGTGGATTGATAATGGTTGATGATGATGATGATTGAGAGAGAGAGACAGTAAATTGAGCAGAGCATTTATTTTAAAAACATGAGAAATTGGAAAACAAAATCATTATTAAAATGAATCAAATCATTATTGAATGTATGATCCTGTTTTATATTTATCAGAGATAAACTAAATCTTCCAAATTTTAAAAAATTATAAAGTGTATTAACCCAACTTTCCTACTAATTATTATAACACTTAAATCATTTTCACTTTTTCTTTCTCAGGATAGATTGTAATAGTACTTTGAATTGATCTTAGTTCATTAACAAAAAATAGTATATAAATCAGAGATAATAATGTAACATTAGTGTCTTAATGAGATCTTAGTAAGAAAAGTATTCAAAATAACTGAAAATATATATTAGGATCATCAGTTTAAGAATATTCTTATCAAAAATATCTTTTCACAATATACTTTACAAATTTCTATCATAATATTATTTCTCATTACAGCATTCTCTTATTAATTTCTATCATCTGCATGGAATGTGGACTGAAACTTTTAGGATATTTTTAATAATTGCCTGATTTTATTTATTTAAAACAATATTGTACTTAAAGCATTTCAATGATTGTTGTTGCATTCTTTATATACAATAAACACAGAATTACAGATAATTTGTGCTTATTAAGATTCATTTGCTTTGGAAGGTATATGAGGGTTTTCAAAATACAGAAATAATCAGTATAAGAACTTTTTAACCATTACTAAAGAAATATATTAAAGGTCTTTCTTCAAGATCATAATTATTTTTCCATGCTTCTTGATAACCATTTTGCTTGACTCTAAATTTTGTTAGTCTTGGCTCTTGTAGTTAAAACTTATAATAAATTTGAAATTGGTTTTTATAATTTAAATGACAAATGTTCTCCTTATTGAAAAGACAATTTACAATTTGAAAGAATACACAATTTTTACTTATTGCTTTTGGCGTTGTCATGTTAATGATTCACTCTGAGCACAAATGACATCACTAATTTAGGTAATGCTTCTGCTTTAGCTTATTAGAGGCTTAATAATCATTTAATAATATCTGGAAGTGTAAGAATTCTAAAATAGATCTTTAAGTTTGTTGTTCAGTAATAGGTATTGCCAACTTGAGAGTGAAAGATCCTGGTATTCCCGGAGAAAGAATTATTAAAGCTGTAGCTTGGAGATGGACTGATAGAAATTAGTGAAACCTCTGAATTCTTAATGATTATACGGATTTATTTGTGAGATGCAGGCATAATCTGATTCCCACTGGCACCCCTATGAGTTACAGCTTTACCAATTCTTTTTCTGGATGTGAACTAGGATCTTTTACTCCCAAAATTGTTATGCCTACTACTAAGCAGCATATTTGAAGCCCAAGTATTAGTGAAAGAAGCATTAATGTTATATTAGAAGTTTATTAACTAGATATTAGTTATTGCTAAGGAAAACTAAGTTTGAAAAAAGTGTTTTAGACTTTCGATAGTATTGTATGCTGAATTTTCACTGTTGGAATAGTTTGCTAATCATCAGGTATATTTCTGACAATCTGTATTTATTTAATTCTACATATTGTTTTATTTATTTATTTGCCTTGCATTATTACTATTGTAATATCTAACATTTATTTTTAAAGTAGTGCTAGTAATATCAAGGATTCTGTTAGCCAATTATTCTCCAGTATGTATTGTTACTTGAATTTGTACTGAAACGAAAGTATTTGTATATTTATGAATAGCTTAAGTAGTAATGTTGGTATGTAAATATTTGTCATTCCTATTAAAAAGCACTTACTTTAAAAGAAAATATTAGATTAGTTAGGGAAGTAATGCCAAGCCCATCATCGTCTATGCTCCTATATTTGCATTTTAAAGTCTTTGTTTTAGCATATATTGAATACGTACTTAGTATTTTATCCCTAGATTAATTTTTATATTAATAAACTTTTAACCCAGTTGTATTGCTATTTTTTCTTACTGTTTTACTATATCAGAATAGCAACTATCTTAATGTTTACATGTCATTTCTTTGTAATGAATTTTTCGCTTAAAAATATAAAAATAAGAAACAATTTTTTAATCAGTATATTGAATTTCATTAGTATTTAAGCTTATTAATGTTCATTGTTCAAATGTTTTTGTCTATTTTTTTACTTTCCAGTTATATATTAATAACTATTTGGAAATATTAACATTATATATTAGAATGACTTAGAGACTATCATTTTATTTTACATTTATTTATATTAATGTTTTCATTTTCAATTTTATACATATATGTATATATTTACTTTAGAGTGAATTCATTTTTGATAAAGAGTTGAAGAAATGCTGATTTATTGCATGATCACAGAGATTTTTAACAATGAACTTTGTGGAGCAATAAATTTTTTTTTCTTTTTTTCAGATCATTCAACATGTGTAATATATATAAATCTTAAATATTTCATATGACTTACATGTTCATTATAATTAAAAGCAATAATGTTATGTTATTTTGTTAATAAGATTAGTTTCTTTCGAACTAATATTTATAAGATTTTATATTTTTTAAAAGGTCTGGAATGCTGCTCACTGGAGTGGATCGTGTAATAGATCAAGTGGTCAATCCAAAAATTTTTAATTTGTTCAAACCTGAAATTGAAAAAGTTGTTTATGCCTACTTAGGAATCGATAAATCCAAAAATAGTCCACAGGCTATACAAACGTCTATGCAGTCCACAAGTATTATTTCATCAGGTATATCAATTAAATAAAATCTATTTAGCTTTATTAATTACTTTATTTTTTTATATATTATGTCTAATAGATAATTTTTTGATTTGCCTACTTTTATAATGTACTGATTTGTTGCGACTATGAGCAAGCACTTCATTACTGATGATGAATTTAATCATCTAACGTTCAAACAATATGTTAGTCATTATATAGCGCACAATCAACTGTGAAATTAAAGGATCAATATTAGAAATGCTCACAGCCAGCACAATATTGGTGAGTATCTAAATCATTGCCAAAATTATTCATCATCATTGATTTACTTAGTATGATTTCTCAAACCATGCCCTCAATGAAATAATATGAGGGAACTGGTTATATTTATTTAATAATAATCACTGGTACTTATTCATTTGATCCAACCTTAGAGATAACATTGGCTAGCACAAATCAGCTTTGTTTTTTTTTTTCCATATGTCAAAGCATCGGCCAGGAAGTAAATCCGCTACAGCCGTCTGCAAGACACTGCTTGCAAGGCAGCTGCGTTGACTTCTCGGCTACCAATGCTTGACAGCTTTAGTTTTATTTGTTTTGGGAGTAAGAATATTTTTTTTTCTTCAGATGCCACTTATCCTTACTATTTCTTAACAATTTCTCTATTATAAGAAGTCATTGGCAATCAAGCACAACTCGGAAAAACTTGGAACATTTTTTTATGTATTAGAAGACCCAATATTACATGCATAAGTAAACAGTATGCTATGCATTCAAGTTAAGAATTGCATGAAGAATGAATACAATTAGTACATTTTAATTTTAAAATAATAATTTAATGTATTAACTTACGATAATTACAAAAAAAAATATTGAACTAATCACATTTTATTACATATCAAATATATTAAATTATCTTTATATGCCAAGTACATTTATAAATATATGCATAATCTCAAAATAGTATACTAGCATATATCTCTGACTGGACTTAATTCCTTCCTCTCAGTCTTTTCAAAGATATATGCATTTACTGCATGACATCCTTTGTTAATTATATATACACTTTATGAAATAAAAATTTACATTATTTAATATCTCATAATAGAAAATATATATATTAATATTTTAACGGTCACTGAAAGAGCCTTCATGTGATGTGATGTGATGTGATGTATTATGGCTTCTCTTTAAACGAAGTCAAGAATATCTCAGCAATTATGCCCAGATAAACCTGTTAGCCACTTTCTTTTACATTCCCCACTCTAAATTTACCCATAATCTGCTCTATCCCATTTCCACAACATAATTTTTGTCAACTCTATAACCTTTATATCTAAATCCCCCTTATCTTTTCTTTAACGTATCTGCCGTATGAGGGCGCCATCTAGGCATTTGAACCTAGAAAAATTTATAAAGTAGGCAGATACGCGCTGTTAAGATTCCACATTATTTAAATATTTAGACCGTTAGCCCATTGTCACTAGCTCATCGAGTAGCAGAGATTTAAACATTTTTATAAGTTTTAATAGTTTTAGATTCTCAAAATATATTAATATTTAAAACAATAAAATAAAAGAAGCCACTGCCAGTAATTAACACACAAATAGATTTTTATTAACGCACATTTAAAATTGAGGAATAAATTTATTTTTAGATTTTAATATTAATAAAATTTTTTTAAATTTAAATTCAAATTACTATTTAAATAGACCGCACAGGTGGATATTTAAATTATATTTTACTTTAGCATGTCGAGCATAGATAGTCTACATAGATTTTTTCCACTTAAAAACTTATCAAAACATTCATTCAATCTCAGACTGAAAGTTCGTAGCCAATCCAATGTTAGCTTCCAGATATATATTTGCAACCAATGCAATATGAAGATGCTAGCATAAAACCACGCCAACAGGAATGTGCATCTGACAGCGTGATATTATTTGAAGGAAATGATCCATGTCCAGAACAGGAAAGTGCATCTGCCTGACTAAGGAATCATGAATATAATTTTTTTTTAAAGAGTGCTACGTATGGGGGAGAGCGGTCTTTTTGCCATCTTATAAATCCCTGTCCATAGAGCTAGAAGGGGTCAATGGCGCAGGAAATACATCTGCGACCATTTCAACAATATGACTGCCTTTTTGGGGTCATGCATTCAATTGGGCACGTTGCCCTGTATGCTAAACACGCTTCAGATTACATTAATATAAACACTCATATATCCCTCCACAAGCATTGCCTAACTACGAAACAAATAGCCTGAAATTAGAATCCCTTAAACTAAACATAAACGAATTTAAACATAGTTATTAATCTTTATCCATGCAGCTATCTACACCCAACTTTAAATTTAATACATTTTAGTTAAAACATAATACACACACAAAAAAAATGAAATGGAAATGATTGCTTAAACATCTGCATAAAAAAAATATTAATAATTGAATTTGCATTTTTTAATTCAGATAAGAGTTCTTATTTTCATTGCAATTTTAGAAAAGTTCTTATTAGATAGACATAAGAGATCATACTTTATGGATTGAGTAGATTTAGAAGTCTATCTTCGTGATGACTTTTGTAGATTTTGTCCTTATTTGAAACCAAACCGCTACTTGCCATTCATTTGGTCAGGAACTGTCATCCAGAGGCCTCACCTGGTTGTCCGGAAAATTAAATTTATTGCAGACTTCCACATCTTGAAAATCTGCAATATAGCTAGTTATAACGATATATTCATAGTCAGCTCTCAGATCCCAATTATAATAATCCTTTGGCTTTTATATTTTTATTAGTCTCTTATCATCCAATCTTTGGATTCAACCGGTAAGACGTCACTAATCCTTTCGTGTTTCAGTTATGGTCCATGCTGTCATTTTCGTGCTTGCATTGACCATTTAATTTCTTTGTATTCTCTTACCATTTAATTTATTTCAAGTGACTCAAGGGTTTGCTTTCGAACAATCATTTAATTAATAAAACAATCATTTCCATTTTCTAAGATTATAGAAATCAACATTATTTCTATTTTTAAAATATTAATCTTTATATTTTTACTTTTTTACAAAAAAAATACTTTCAAATACTTGTTCTTAAAATAGTTTAAGTTTTCCATCTGCGCGACAATATATATATATTAAACAACTTTTAATTTTCAGTTTTTAAGTTTTTTTCTTTTTAATAAATCAATTTTTATTTACAATCTTTTTATTTTCATTTTAAAATAATGTAACGGAATATCATATTCCGTTACAATATAAATGGAGATACAAATTTTATAAAATTTTAACAGAGAGAGAGGGGGGAGGGAATTATGAAAGGTTTACAAATTAAGTAATTATTACTAATTAAATGGTAATGTTTTGAAATATTTTAATTAACTAAGATACAATGAAAACTAAGACCTTGTTTGGACTTCATTATATTTTCACTTCTGTTTAATTTTACCTTATTATTTTTATCTGTGCATGATTTAAGTTTAATAAAATATACTGCTGATAGAGTTCAAAACAACTATATCTTCTAGCAAGTTAATTCTTCTAATTTAGAAAGTTTCTTTCAAATGTTTGATTTTCAGTATCAGTAGCTTGGATGAATTTAATTTTTTGAAGCTTAATTTTTTTCATGACATTGGTTTTATTTTAATCTTTTGGCTACCTTTCATTTTTCTACAGCTGTTTGATTGGTATACAGACTGTCAGCTCAGGGCCACATTTTATCACATAGGACAGACAGTAGGCAAGTTATATGACATTTTCATTAGTATAAATCCCTATCTAGTACCTACTCATCTAATATCCCCAGACTAGTTTCTGGCTTGTGGCCTTCATCAGTGAGGAGCTTTGGATCTGAGAGCACGGCATCTAGATTTTAGGATCCAATGTAACCCTCCAGAAGCCACCTTTATCTCTACTTAACTACAAAACTATGAGAATAAAATTGAAAACACAATAATATTTTTAATCTAAGCTCAATACTTATATAGTCATATGGGTCTGAACACAGTTCAGTATTCGTACATTTTGGTGTCTTTGGCTCTTTAACAACCATAGCCACCACTATCCTATTAGGCAGGATTGATGTTAAACCACTAAACATCACATAATCACTATTTCTTATGCTAGCATATTACTGTTATTAAAACAGGCAAAACTCTCCATACAGTAGTGCCACTCAATACCAACCAAAGTAATCAATGGATGCCAGAAGTCTTGTGCATAAAATCCCTATCTAGTGTCTATTCATCCAATATCCCCAGACTAGTTTCTGATTTGTGGCCTTTGTCAGTGAGGAGCTTTGTATCTGAGAGCACTGCACCAAGATCTTAGGATCTAATGCAACCCTCCAGCAGCCACCTTTTGTCTCTACTTAACTACAAAATTATGAGAATAAAATTGAAAACACAATAATATTTTCAATCTAAGCTCAATGGTTTATATAGTCATATGGGTCTGAACCCAATTCAATACCCATACATTTTGTTGTCTTTGGGTTTTTAATAACCATAGCCACCACTATCCTATTAGGCAGGATTGGTGTTAAAACACTAAACACTACATGATCACTATTTCTTATGCTAGCACATTACTGTTATTAAAACAGGCAAAACTCTCCATACAGTAGTGCCACTCAGTGCCAAACTAGTCTGGGGATATTGGATGAGTAGGCATTAGATAGGGATTTTATGCACGAGCCTTCTGGCATCCATTGATTATTCTGGTTGGCACTGAGTGGCACTACTGTATGGAGAGTTTTGCCTGTTTTAATAACAGTAATGTGCTAGCATAAGAAATAGTGATCATGTGATATTTAGTAGTATATATTCTTCTTTCCCAATACTACATTTCTAGACAATGATGACTCATGTAAGTTGACAATTAGGAAATCATCTTAATTGACAAACAATAATGATAACTTACAATCTTTCAATGCTAGTTTAATATGTTTGCCCAGTTATCTTGTTACTAAATTCTTTTTTTTTGAAGATATTTCAACCAACTAATGTTGCTTTTCATCTTTTATGAACTTTCTCTGAACTTATATGCACAATTTGTGTTTTTTGAATCAAAAAAACAAGTCACTTTAATAAAGAAATTGATTACAAAATAAAATAGCTTAATTGAAATTATATTTTCATTTACTATCTTTGAACAGTATTTTTAATTTGTATAAAAACTGAAGTTTAAAACCTTAAAATGTAAGACAGTCATAATGAGTATATTTTTTAATGGGTGTATCTTGGCTGATCTTTCTCCTCACAAATAGTCACTTGCTTGTTTTTTATATGATATCCTTCTCTCCCATCATTAGACACATATCATCATCATTAACCATTATCAATCCACTGCAGGATGGTCTCTCCCAGTTCAATCCCTCTCTTTGATCTCTAGCCTTTCTTTTCCATATCACCCCTGCACACTTTCTTATTTCATCCACCCATCTTGCATGTAGTCTTTTTTTGGGTGTTTTACAATCTTCTGGAATCCAGTTTAAGATTTCAATTGTCCATCTATTATCATCTGTTTTAGAAATATGTCCAGTTCAAGTTCACTTCAGTCTTTTAATTCTTTCAATGATATCATTAACATCTGTTTATTCTCTTACCCATGAATTGCGTTTTCGATCTCTTCTTGTTACTCCAAACATGTTTCTCTCCATACTTCTTTGATTGGTCTGAGGTCTCTGTATTGCTTTTCTATTAAGTATCCAAATCTCATCCACATAAGTAAGTGCTGGTAAAACACATTTATTAAAAACCTTTTCAAATTCATAGGCATATTTTCTTTTAATATTAAGCTATTTCTACCAAAAGCACTCCAACCAAGTTTAATTCTATGATTAATTTAATCCATTATGTTTTCATCTGTAGTAATAATCTGACTAAGGTATTTGTAGTTGTTAACTTCTTCTAAATCATCATAATCAATCCTTATTTTCATCTTTTGAGAAAATCCTTTGAACATTACTTTAGTCTTTTTAACATTTACCTTTAGTTCTACTTTTTTACTTTCATGTGATAACTCTTGCAACATTTCCCGAAGCTCTGAAGCATTATTTGCAAAAAAAAACTACATCATCTGAAAAATCTAAATGATTTAAATAATCTCAATTTGCTTTTACTCCTTTAGCTTCCCATTTTAATCCACAAAATATTTCTCGCAGCACTGCTGTAAAAAGTTTTGGAGATATGGAGTCACTCTCTCAATGATAACCTTCATAATATCATTATGTAATCTAATTGTTTCTGTTGCATTTTTATAAATATTCCTCAGAATATGACAATATCCTGTGTCTATACCTGATGATCCAATGCTTTAATTATGTAGTTAGTTATTGATTTTTTATAGAATTGATCAATTTTTTTAGTAATTAATCTGTAGCTGAAGCCGACACTTACTAAATCCTTTATATAGCCTGCAATATTATTCTTCCTATCAGCCTCGAATTTACACAAATTTTGGTTCCTAAATAAAAACGCATTAAAACCTGCTACTATTAAAGATAGAGGATGATATTTTCTTTAAGGTAAATATTTGTAGATACTGGTTTCATTAAAGATGATTTATAAGCAGCAGTTTTCATTTCAGTCAGAGTTCTAATTTTTCTTAGTTGATCATATTATAATGTAATTTAACAAAAGATGAGACAAACCTAGTACAATAGTGGATTAGCAAATACCTGAAGGTTTTTGTCTGCTGATAAATTTATAAAACAATGCCCTGTTACCATGATGTAATCCTGATGTTATAAATTATTTAAATATGCTCTTCACTTTGTAACTCACTTTTCTCTCCCTTGCAATTAAAATTCAAAACTATTAATGGTTGTCACTTTTAGATTTTGATAATAAAAATAAAATGTTCTACCATTAATTAATTATTTTGCTCCATTTATAATAACATTTTTTTTGAAAAAAATTTCTGTTGTTTTAGAACTTTGAAAAGCTAAATTTAGAACATTTAATTAAATTAAATTTAATTATTTCTATTATCTATTTAATTATTTATTTAAATTATGTATATACTTAAACATATATGTTACTTTATATCTGTGTAACAAAGAAGGCATGATTATCATCAGTTATGATTCTACCTCAATATATATATATATATATTAAATAATTTTATATTGGTATTAAAAATAAATTTAATATACTGAAAGTAAATATGTATTCAAAGCCATAGATAATAACTTAATATTTATTTAAATTTTCAGCAGAATATGAGTAGTTTAATTAAAGTTTATTGATCTGTTATTGAATTATTACTAAATATTTACTTCATTCAGTAAAATCATTAGGACTAAAGATACTGAACAAATGGCTTTATACTTGCTTTTTATTTATAATAAAAAATGATTTGTTGTCAAAAATACATTTTGTCTGATATTTCTATTCCTATCTTTTAAACTAAAATCCAGTAAAGTTACAAAAGCTAAGACAAATTATAGATTTTTTGTGATCTTATCAAACTATAATAGAAAACTTCCACTGTAACACAATTTGCTCTGTTATTTGTTTCTTTAAATCCGCATGACTGTTTTTAATATGCTTTACAGTATATGCTAATAAAGGAATGCACTTCAGTTTGCTGATATAGTGTAACCAATGTGATATTGCTACAAGTTTTAAAGTAGCAGAAAGCATAAGTATTTTCACAATGATATGTGTTTTATGTTTAAGTATTAAATAAAACCTCAAGAGAAACTTGCAAATATTTACTATTAAGTTTTGTGAAATTTCACTAAGCAGTCGTTTGCATATTGCCAACTTTGAACAGCTGTAAAGAAATTTTAACGAGTTTTGTATATGTTTTGAATGTTTAGTCTTTAGATATTTTCATTTTACCGTTAATAAATTTTTTAGAGAATAATAAATAATAAACAAAATAGATTTTATTTTTATTAATAATAGCTGTCATTCCAAATATCAAATATTCTTTTTGAAATATATGATTTCTCTTAGATGACTTCTATTTATTCTGAAATTATTATTATCTCTTATTCTTGTTGATGAAATAGTTCCGAGAAAAGTGTCACATTGACACTTTTATTGCTTGTTTGTAGTATTAACAATTTAATCTTCAATATGAAGCTTTTAGCATATCTTTGTATCCATTTACCATTTGTGGTTATATTATTTATTTTAAGACTTGAAAATATTTATAAATTAGAAATTATAATTCTCATGAATGTTGATTTGAATTGCTATATTGTGTTTAATATGCTGGCCGCTGAATAAATTTTCCAAAAGCCGAATTCAATATTTATTATTGGATATCTAAAATCTTATTTATAACATAGATTTATCTTAAATTAAAACAGGCAAAACTCACTATACGTATTGCCACACACAGCAAACTAGGGTAATCAATGGATGCCAGAAGACTTGTGCATAAAATCCCATCTAGTGCCTACTCATTCAATATCCCCAGACTAGTTTCAGGCTTGTGGCCTTCGTCAGTGAGGAGCCTTGGATCTGAGAGCACTGCACCTAGATCTCTCAGATCCAAGGCTCCTCACTGACGAAGGCCACCAGCCAGAAACTAGTCTGGGGATATTGAATGAGTAGGCACTAGATGGGATTTTATGCACAAGCGTCTGGCAACCATTGATTACTCTACCTTGCTGTGTGTGGCAATACGTATAGTGAGTTTTGCCTGTTTTAATAACAGTTATAAGCAAGCATAAGAAGTGGTGATCACGTGATGTTTATACATTTATCTTCTGAACTCATAAATTTTCACTAAAAAATAGAGAAAAAAAACTGAACAGATTTTCCTATAATTTTTTGCATCCGTCTAACTACAAAATAATTTGTTACTTTTACTTGAACTGAAATATGAGATAATTTAGTAATTTTTGCTCTGATCTATTTATAAGTGAATAAATAATATTCATAAATAAATTTTATTCAAGCATGCAAAACTAAAAAAAAAAAATTACAAGTTGTAATTGTAGTTCATTTAACTTAAATTTATTAGAATGTATTATTCAATCATCTTATTTTTATTTCAGTTTTATGAATTCTCTTTATGCTTAAAACATTATCGATTAATTTCAGAATTTTTTTACGGTTTTAAAATTTTTTATTTATCCTACGTTAATGATTAGTTTAGATCATTAATGTTAAATTAAGTTTATTCTTTGACTTTTTTAATCTCAGCCTTTATTGCAGGAGACAAAGTCATTAATCATATAATTTCTCTAATTAATTAATCAAGTTTATTATTTTATCATTACCATTTTATACATGTTTGTGTGTGAAATATAGCTTAATTTATATTTAAGACACAAAACTAAATATTTTTCGTTTTTCTTTTAAGAATTTAAATTTTTTAAAATTTGTATGATACTTATTTATATGCTTGAGTATGTTATAGAAGTTTTGTAAATCTTTGAAATTATTTTATATATCTATTTAGTTGTTTCATGATGTATATTATTGCTATTATCATCATTAAACAGATATATTAATTTCAGATTCAATTTTTTTTTAACTATAGGTGGAATATATCCATCATATTCTGTCGGTCAAAATATATCATATCCAAATTACAGTGTAACAAGCTCATCTTTAACATCTTTTAATAGCTATTCTACTTACAATCAGTCTCAATCTACACCATATTCTCCTTATAAGCAACCATCTGCAACACCTTCTCAGCCTCAACCATATACCCAATCTGCTCAAAATTCATTTACTTATCCTTTGACAAATTACAATTCTTCTCCAGTAACTAGCACTTCTGTAGCAAATAAACTTCCACATACTTCTGATATTCCTGAGAAATTGGATATTATATCTGTTGCTGGTGTAGAAGATATAGGACCACTTACTCCTGGAATTGTTCATCAGAGAAAAGACTTGGAAAATTCTGAAAATTTAGTTCCTGTTTCTAAAAGTAATGATGTTTTGGATAGAAAAGAATCCATAAAAAGTGACTCAGAAATTATTTCTACAGATGTAAGTATTGTAAAGAAATGTCTAAATGATTCTGACATTCTTGGCGAGAGGGAATTAAAAGAAGATCCAAGATTATCTAGAATGGATTCTAAAAATGATAAAGGAAGAGAAGTGAAATCTGATAACCATAGAAAGAATAGTTTTGATTTAAGTAAATCAAGGTCATTTGATAATTTATCTAAATCTTGTGAAAGTAAAGATATCCGATCCAAATCGTTTGACAATTCTTCAACTAAATCTTCTGAAAACAAGGATGTTAGATCAAAATCATTTGATAATTCATCTGCAAAGATTTGTGAAAGCAAAGATATCCGACCAATAAAAGTAAAATCTTCTTCACTTGATCGTCATCATCCTGAAAGCCCTAAAGGAAAATCAGGTGACTTTTTTAAAAATAAATCTCCCATTAAGAATGATGAGAAACCTAAAGTAATTGATGATAAAATTAAAAATAATGATTCAAAACATAAAAATAAATCTAGTGAGGATAAAAGAATTAAATTAGGAGATGAAATAAGAGGGAAACATATAGATAGTGAAGAAAGCAAAAATAAAATTAGAACTCCTGAAGATATTAAATTTAAAAATAGGTCAGAAGAAAGTAAACAGAAATCATTGCATAAAGAAGAAATGAAATTAAAACATAAAATCTCATGTAGTTTGAAGCAAAAATTGAAGTATCATGAGGAAAAGCTTAAAAATAAAAGTAGCGATTTAGAGAAATCACGACACAGAGGAAATGAAGAAAGAAATAAATTAAAACTGATTATAGATATAAAAAATAAAGAAGAAAAATTTAAAGGAGATGATAAAAAATCTTCAATAAGACCAGATAAAGTGAAATTATTTAAGCATAGCAAATCAAATAATTTACTAAAATCTAATATTTGTCAAGAATTAAGAACTAAACATTTATCATCTGATGTTAAATTGAGTGATAGTAAAATGAATGTTCATAATAAGTCAGATGGAAAATTATCATTTGAAAGTCAGATATGCTATGATAACAAGCCACTCTTAGATTGTCAATACCTTCTAGATAAAACCAAAGTAATCCAAATGCCGTCTAAAAAGCAAAAGCTAGATAAACTTTATATAAAATCAACAAAAGCTGTTATGTCTTTTATGAATAAATCTAAACCATTATCCACTGATAAAGTTTCTCATAAGGAAGATTTTCTGGAAAGTAAAGATAAATTAAAACAAAATAATAAAGGAAATATTGAAAAGGGAGTTGCTGTTTTAGAAATTAAACATCAAGACATCAGTGAACTTTCTGATGCTGATTCATTGGCTGGTTGGTCAGATATTACTGTCAGTTCAGTACACACTAGTGATCTCTCTTCTTTTGATGAAGAAGTTACTCTTACATCTAGTGATGATGATTATGAATTAACAAGATTGAATGAAGAAAAGAACAAATTGTCTCCAGTTTCTATATCAGGTAAATTGTATGATATATATTGGTTATTTATTTTAAGTAGATTTATTTAATTTATATTTCTTTTGTATAAATAAAAAATAAAAAGATATGCTTAAGATAATATTTTCCTTACTATTAATTTATGTTGCATTAACTTGAGTTTAAATTAAATAATTTTTTCATTTATTTTTGTATTGTAATTTTTGCAAGTTTTACATTATTGTTATCTGTGCTTATATAATCGTTGCAAGTATTTTGTTGGTTTTATTTTTAGTTTTTTAACATTATAGTCTGAATTATTATGTGTTCTAGAATTTTGTGGTTCTTAATCATGAAATGTCTATGACATGAGAAAAAAGATCTAGCCTAAGCTTCTCAGTTTAACGTTTTAGCTTTATGAAGAGATTTCTATATAAGTAAAAGTTTATTAGGTTGATATTATTTATGCAGAATCTTCACAGAATGCGTCTACACTTATGCTGCTCCAAGATAAAAAACAAAAACTGATTTCTGATAAAACAATTTATCAAATAGTTATTTAAAACTATTTTTAATAACAACTGAATTGTTATTTAATATAATGGTTAGATACCAGCTTACTGGTTTGAATGATGTCATAAAACCAAAAAAATCTTTCCTCTACCTTTTTTTTAGTCTTTTTTTTTTTTTTTGCAAACCTTACTATAGATATTCTGCCTTCAGGCCATTTCATTGCTACTAGCATTTTTTTCATTAAATGTAAGAAATATGTATTGAAAAAAAAATTGCAGGCTGGAACAGTCACTTCTGGAAGCCCAATATCTATTAACAGTGCATATGTTGCACCCTATGTTGGGAATCCTCTGTTTTTATGAATAAAATGATAGAAATATAAAAATAATTTTTCTTTTTATGTATTAAGAAATATGTTTTAAACAAACAGTCACTGATTGTTTAATTTTAATGGATTGTTATTAGCAATTGTTTTTTTTTTTTTTGTCTGTGGAGGGAACTGTAATTACCTTTTCCAAATGGATGTTTGGGGGGTTATATTGTATTAAGTGTATTTGCAAATGTATTGCATCCTTGTTGATTTGATTTCACTATTGCTAGTGTCCAACAGGTTGTATTTTCCCATTTTTGGATGCATTCAAAAGTCATGTGATTCAAATGTCATTATTCATGTCTTATAAAAAAAAATTTGGTTAGATTTGAAAGATCAGACTTAGTAGAAATAATTATTGCTGTCTATTTTGAAAAATTTAATTCTTCATATTGTTGAGATTTTAAATGTTATTATTCTGCCATCTGAATCCAAAAATCAAAATAATTTTGAGTCAGAATTGTTAATTTTTGTTATGTTAATTGGTCATCTTAGTATTATAATTTTTTGACATGTGCCTACAGGTTTATTGGAAGAGAATTCAGCAAATCTTATTAGTATTTAATTTAATATTCTTATGTTTAAAAAAACCCTCTTTATATATGTCATTTTAAAAACTAAGATGGGTTGTAATTATTCATAATTTCTATTTGGAAATGAGACATTTTTTGAAATAATTCTTTTATTTATTTTAAAAAAGTATTTTGGAAATTTTATGTTAACTCATCGCAAGACAAATTGGTTTTTTTCTTTTCACCAATACAAATTGTAATTATAAATATGCAATTTTTTCCGCATGAGTATGAGATTTGAATACTAAATCTTGAAAGCGCTAAGCGGCCATATTAAACATTGTATTATAATTACAGCTTCACTAACGCAAGCGAAAAAAATCGCATATTTATAATCACAAGACAAAGTAAAATTTATTTTAAGCAATACTAGTAATTTCTTATCAGGAAAAAAAAATATTGACTTGCTTACACATTTGTATTGAATATTAGTAAAGAAAATCCTAGCAAAGAAATCATTTGCATAAAATAAAATTCCAACTTATGTAGAATATATTATTTTAGAAAATTCAGAAACTTCTAACTTCATTGATATGAATTTCCAAATAATTAATCCATTTTATTATTATTATTATGCCTCTTGATACCTACCTGTAGAAATTACATAAATATTAATGGCTTAGTTTAATATTATTGTTTCAAATGTTTTTCATTGATTTTTTAAATTTCTGCATTAATTTCCCTTGTAATTTATTCTATATTGTTATTTGATTATCAAAATTAATTTTTATTAATGTAAGATATTTTCACTATTAGAAAAAATATTTATTTTTTATTTTTAATTATATTATTTGGCATTTCTCATCTGATTCCTGAATATTCTTGATACTTTCTAAAATTAGAGGATGAATATAGTCTGTCTATAGAGCTTCTTATGAGAATGTCAACCATTTTATTATATTTATTGTGTAAGTGTGCAATTTCCAGATTTTATTCCTTCAATCTTATGACCCAACAAATAATTCTAGAGTTCTTTTAACATCTATATAGTGACTAAAAGGTGGTAATCAGACAATATTAATTCATCATTCATATATTGTAATGTGGTAAACCATAAAACTAAACATCTTATTTTCCAGAATACAGTATTTTTTTTCCTCTGTTTATCTCCAGAATTCTATCAGCCTCAGCATTTCATTCCTATTGTTCTAGTATTCCATCTGAAGTCTGAGAAGAAGCATTACAAAAAAAATTATGATTTCTGGAATCCAAGAATTTTATTTGAACATATTACTTTAAGTAATATGGGTGCTTTGCCACAATTTGCAAATTGTTTAAATTTAATATATTGTAAGGATCGCTATAGGTCTCATCTCTATCTATTCTTACCATTAAACACATTTAACATAAATATATACGTGGATGTGTTGATCTATAAAAGCTAATACATCTATTGAACAGTTTAAGTTGATGATATATAACGGTATGAATAAAATTATATTGTAGTTTAATGAACTGGAAATGCTTGAAACAAAATCATAAATTTGTTACTAAATTTCATTTGATTAATATTTTTAAAATAACCTTTGACAAAACGATATTGTTCAAAGAATTGAGAAAGTTTTGTAAAAAAGAAAAAAAAAGGAAAACCGAGTTTATAATTTAGTGTTGTAATGCGAAGGGGAGAGAAAACCTGATAGAACGTATGCAGTAACCATGACAACAACGACAACTATTTTTTTTTTATTTTTTCTCTAATGGCTGGAAAAATTAAAAACATGTATAGAAAAAGTTATACGCAAGATTTTTTTTTTCTTTATTCATTAATGACGGCAAGTCAGATAATTTGAAAATTATATTTTGGTAAAAACGTTTCTCAACATTTTAAAGAAAGAATAATTGGACACGCAAGGATGCATAAAACTGTAAGTTGTTTAATTTGATATATACATGTAGAAAAGAAAAAAAAATAAAACTGAAATGGAGGAATATTACTATGCTTCCATTGGAATTGAACTTTTACATGAACTATGGAAATTAAAGAAATAAATAAATTATAATCTATTGATTGAAGCATAATATGCACCAAGATTTTTTTTAAAATTTTATTTATAAGTTTATTGAACTATTCATTATAAGACATGTGAAAAGATATTTATTCACGTAATCAAGCGTTTGATAATTCTAGGACTGTTGAAAATTTAGACTTAATAACGTTTATTATCAAAAAAAAAAAAGAATTGACTTTAATCGTGTTTTGTTTATTATATAGCTATAACGTGCTCACTGCTGATATAGAAAAAAAAATTATATATATATACTAGTGTAAGAATGATGCAGCTGTGCTAAAAATCATTGTGAAAGGTCAAGGCAACTCAGATGGTTTTTGAAGAGGGCGATGAACACGATTTATAGGTGTGAATTTCCACCATCACATATATAAGTATACAATGGCTACCAAATATTATGTGAAGTTTTATAGATCAATTGTGAAAGTTGCCAAATCAAGGATTATCCAAACTACTTGGTCAGCTTGTGGGAGATGGATAAATCGTTGAAGGCACTAATTTGAAAAATGAAGCAAGTATAAGAGATGCTGAAAATTCCCAATTTATAATGAATTTTTTTTTTTTTCATTCAAAAGAAGATACTCATGTTGATCAAGATGTTTACAGAATCATTCATAAATTTATGTTGATATGTAACTGTTTGTTTGTTGTGGTTGACATGCTGATGTTATAAATTTTGTAAGGTTTTCTCTCCTTTATTTTTTTTTACTTCCATATTGATTTTTTTTCTTTTGAGCTGGAAGTACCGATAGAATTTAAATGTATGCCTTTCATGATGTAAAATGTATTTTTTGAAATAAAAAAAAAACATAAATGGTTCTATTAGAAGAGAAAGAAGGACTGGACTATGATGAAATGAGTATATAGGAAGGTAAGACTTACTCTTTGACCCATTAAAGACATAACATTTAGTAACAAAGTTAATTATTAATCAAATCCATATTAACCACTTATTAACAAGTTGCATACTAACCATTACTTATAAGTACATATAATTAATTTAATCAATTGATGGCAATTCCAGTTCTCATAACTCATAATAGTCACAAACGAACCCATTAATTCAACTATATTTACAAAATAATAATTTGTATATTAATATGATGATATCATATTTATTTTTTTTTTTTTTTTAAAAAAAAAAAAAGGATGAAAACAATGTCATTTATTTAGATAGTATTAATGACCATAAATTATTTCTTTTTATATGATGGCATAAAAGGTAGATGCCGATGCATACCAAGAATGACACATAGTTGATGATATTATTATTTTATGTATTTATATTTTTTTTTATTTGGATGAGATTATGTGGAAGTGGTAGGAATCATATTTATGGTGTTTTAAAGTGTATATTTATATATTTAAATGTGTTATATTAAGTTAAAATAAATTTATTAATTTAAATTGATCATACATCAAGGGTTGTATGTAATTTGTTGACAATACATCACTGAATTTACGTATCTCTTGATATGGAAACATACATGTAATAGGTACTTAATAAGTGTAATATATGAACCATAATGTCAAGTCATTGCCCACATTGGCTAGATATATACTTATAAATTATACCTGAACAGAGTAACTACTCAGATTATGACTGGGTTTGAATTCTGGGAATCTAATGGATTAACATGAAAATTGGGTGGATCCTGTATGTATTACCAAATGAATGCGGGTTGAATGGTAGTAAAAGATCTATTTTGGCTGTAGTGTTGCAGGATCTTTCCGATTTTCCATGGACGGCCGGATTCTTGTTTCAATATATACCGTGGAATGGATTTAAGTAAATGGTTGAGGGAGGGTCGTCGGTCTGTTACAATATATATATATTTATGCTTGCACATTTCACTCAGATTGGAAATAAATCTGTAAGAATTATTCATTTCCAACAAAATGGATCTTATTTTAGTATTTTAGAAATTTTAAATATTTTAAATTTTTTTTTACATTATCAGGAAATATTTAAACTCACTTGCAGTTTTTAAAATGACATACACAACAGTTTTTTTTTTAAAAAAAAAAAAAGAAAAGGGATTTACTTGATTTTATTATCACATTTGCTTCTCTGGATTTTTTAGGTATTTGTTTTATTAATGTTGCTGCTATATATATATATTAGAGTATTATTTGTTTAACATATCTCTGCATTCACCATTATAAAACCCAATATTTTTTTCTATGACGCTTTGAAATTAAAATGAACTATTCATGTCTAGTTTAGTTAATTGTAATAATTTTCAATTTGAAGGTTGAAATGCAAAAAAAAAAAAAAAAAAGTTTATCTTCTTACATAATGGTATCCTGATCTCATATGATGCTTAGGCATTAAATGTTTTTCAATTTCTATAGTTTTTTCTTTTATATTTTAACGATAATTGGCTTACTCTTTGTTTTTTTAATTTTCTGAAGATTGAGAACTAATTTATAGATGCTTTGAGAATGCAACTCTGGTATTATTGAATTAGTGGAGGAAATGGAAGAATACTAAGCTCAAGTATTTATATATGTATATTTTTAAATATTTGTTACATTTTACCTCTAGTTACGAAAATAATACATGAACATTCTTTTAATTCAGCAATACAACTTTAGCCTCTGGTAATTTTTCAGTATCTTCTAGAAACAAGATTCTATATTTAGTCATTGAATTATTTTAATCTATTTATTTCTTATTGCTAATATTATCAATTTTATTTTTCCTATTTTATCTATGAATCATTAATAGTCGTAGAATGAGTATTATTAATTTTAATTTTTTCTGTAGTTGACAATGTTAATTAGGAAAATCCATCTTATATTTTTCATTCATTTTTCAAATACACATCTCTGTATTTCTAAATGGATAATAGAAAAGAAGAAAAAAATCTTGAACTTTAAAACACACTTCTAATAAAATATGCGGTACTTATCATTGATCCCATCTCTAAATATTTAAATCTTTAATTATAGCCATAGTATTCACTGCAATAACGTTAAACTTAATTGATTATTGCAAAGACTCTATTTGACCATTGAGAATCTAAAAGGCTGGTGGATGAACTACTAAGCCTCATTTAATACTACTGTACTATAGATAATCAAAAAATGTATCTAATCTCAAAAATATATATCGTAAATTTCTCTTCTTTGGGAATAATATAATTTTTGGCAGATTTCTGCTTCTCATTTCATTTCACCAATTTTAAATTGACTGCAAATATTATTTATTATTAACACATAATCTTTTGTCTTGATTTAAGAACATCGTAGGTAATTAAAATTCTCTTATTATTTCTTTTCATTTTATTTATTCTATTATCTACTAAATATGTCAGGTGATGAATATTTGCTATATATATTATACTAATGTCGAATAGTGAATTTAGACTATTAATGTGGTCCATAGTTGGATAATTAATTGATCTTCAGTATGAAGATTAACTGTGAACGATTAATAAACAATGTCTAGCCAAGAAAATTATGTGGATTTGATGATGCCATATCAAAGGGTTGCTACTGTTTCTAACACATCAGTCTTTTCTCTGTATTCTCTGCATTTTTGTTTTCTCTTTCTTTTTGCCTAAGAAGGTATAAATTTTACGTGCCATGTTTTTCTTATGCCGGTAGTCATAACTGACACTTTGTGAGTTTATGCAACTGCATTTTTATTGTTTAACTGCATACAGTGTAATTCTGATTCCAGCCTTTTTTTTTGTATACAAGTGAGTATAAAGTTTGAGAAAACAAAATTTACAATGGAAATGTTGTGATTTTGCATAAGGCTGTACAATTATTATTTAGTTTCTCTAATAAGACTGACTAAATATGAAAAAAAATCTATTTAAGATGAACTGACAATTGTCTGTCTTACAAAATCTGGATAGGTTTCTGTCTCTAGTGGATTGAATTACTTAAACTGTAGAAATAATTGTAATATCAGTAATTGTGGCTTAATAAAAAATATTGTAATATCAGTAATTGTGGCATAATAAGAAATAGTGGTAGGAATTAAGATAACTATTTTTTCCCCTAAATATATGTATATTCAAAGTGGATACTTTGCTTAATGTGGACTTTTCAAAACCTGAATATAGACAATGCTTGAAGCTAAGGAATTGTCAAAGTTTAAGATTGATATAGCAGCTCTTCTGGCTAGAGAATTTTTTTTGTAAAAGCAGTTTATTGAGGAAAGGAACTGTATGATGTTGGCTTTGCTATGAAAAGTAATTTAGTACCTTCTATTTTTGGACTCCCTAGAATGTATCATGGGGAAACTAATGATATTAAAAATTGGTTTATGCATTTGTACCTGTGCCCATTGTATTATTTCTTATGCTTTAGAGTTTAATTCATTTCTTTCTTGTAGACTAACCCATATGGTGGCAGGAACAAGATTATTGGGAATAATGATGCCTAATACATGGATTGACTATCACGAATACTTTATTTAGACAGAAAAATCATTATGAAAAACTTGCATGCATCTATAATCAAAATATTGGCATATAGGAATTATATTGTAATTAAGAATCAGAATGTAATATTACACAAGCACTTGGAGGTGTAGACATAATGCACCAAGCTAAAATGATTATGTCTTTATAAATAAATAATTCAGATATATTGAGAAAAAATTAATGTTTATTCATTAAGAACTACTGCAACATGTTAAAGTTTTAATAGCTATCGAATACTATAATTGCTAGTTTGGACTAATTTGAAATATTGAGACATTGAATTAATTCTCTAAAGGGCTATCTTGTGGATAGAAATAAGTTTGTTATTGATTCAATAAAAGAAAAATCCTGATCAGTTTCCTAGCAATAATATATTATTAACGAAGTAGTTAAAAAGAAATATATAGCATTCTCTACTTGGCTGAATAGTGAAATGATTGTAGCATTTCATAAGAAAAAAGAGTGATTTAAATGCAGAAGTTTAATGATTGACAATAAAGCATAGGTTTTAAAATCATTAGCTGCTTGCTATCATTTAAAATTTTTTGACTCATTTTTTGTTCTACTGATCCAGATGATTTTTATCCTATTGATTCATTTGGATTTGGACAAGATATCTGGCTTGATGAGTTTAAAACAGTTCTTAGTAATCTGAAAACAGTAAGTCTTTAAATTGTGATGGAGTGCTAAATTTAAAATTATGATGGTGATGTCTTAGTTACAAAACTATTGGAATTTTTTAGAAATATGTTTTCTAAAGTAGCACAATTTGATTTTAAAAATACCTTATTAATCCAATTTATAAAAATAAAGGGGATAGAAAAGACTGCAATAATTATTGTAGCATATCCTTGATGTCCACTAAGTTATTTCCAGACATAATGCATGGTTTTCAGAAATTTTTGGAAAAAGCATATTATACTTATAGTTTTAATGCTAAGCAAATGCAAATCTTTTGAGAAAAGTATGATTTATATATTGCTTTCATTCATTTTGTCGAAGGTAGTTGACCCAATTATTGGAAAAAGTTTTTGCATTATTTGAAATTAATTTGTTGTCCACTGAAATTTATTTTTAATTTACATGATATTCTGAGAGAAAATGGTAGTGTAATACCTGAGGTATTTAAATGAAAACAGATAGGTGTTTAATAGCACTAAGCTATATCTTCATTTTGCCTTTTTTTGACAGTGTTTTTTGGAGTATAATAATATGCATTTTCGTGATCTAGACATCAGTACATGAGTTCGATGGCAGTATTTTTAATTGACTTGTTTGCAAGAACTCGTGTATCATTTTTGATTTATAGTAATACTGATGATGAGATTATTCATTCCAGTTTAAAGGATTATCTATAAAATGTTCTTATCAGTAATGGAATAAACAGCAGTAATTTTTGGTCTCATATTAAGAATGTGAATCATTTTAAATATGTTCATAGATTTTTAAATAGAAAGGCAGATTTGAATAATCAGATAAAACAGATTCCGATTTGTTACTGCTTGTATTTAACAGGTTAAGAAAAGACCATTTCATGATAGTGATATAACTACTTTAATTAAATTTGTTCTATACAATACTGTTATTCTGTCATATTTATATGGAAATGATATATGGATTGTCTAACAACATAAAATGCCCAGGAAAATTTTTATTTAAGAATGTTTCATAATATTCTGAAAATAAGGTAGCTCAAAGATCAGTTAATCTTGCTGAATGTTTAATGTTCAGTCTATGATTGTAAAACACATCTTCATTAAAATGGTATTGTGAAAGAAATGATAAAGCAATAAACTTCCTAAATACATATTTTATGTTGAATATGGGCATTGGTTTCTTAAGAAAGGCAGATCCTGATTATGTTATAAAGTATTTGTCAAAGGCACTTTAAAGAGATATGATGCCAATTGGTTTTGTTTAAAAAATATGGCAGTTAGGCAAATATGCTTATTATTTAAGGGGTTAAGAGAAAGCATTGCAAAATATCAATTAAACAAACTAATTGCTCGACATATGGATCACAGTTTCCAAAATTTGTCTTTTTTTCTTTGCATGTTTTTCTTAAAAGGAATTAGAGTTGTTATATTTATTTATAAATCGCTGTGAATGGTGATTATGATAATTATGCTAATATATCATACCATTTACAACTTTCTTAAACACTTTATCAATACTATTTTTTATATCAAAACTTTCTTCTAACAGTTTCCACTGCCCTGCACTCATCATCAAAGCTACAATATTCAAATACATAATTATATAATTAATACACTTATACACATATTCATATACATAATTAAATACACAAAATAAAATATACATTTTAACCTGACCATTATAAATAATCATTTCCCATTTTATTACTTTACCCTTAAATAATTCCATCCACATTTATTTTATATTACTTTATTTTATTTTTTAAAAAATTATTTATTATAATTTTAATTTTAAAAAACTTTTAACTTTTTATTCTACTATTTAATACATATTATTGTCTTTTTGCTTATATTTTTAATCAACTTCTAACCTTTTCTTATTTTTATTAAATATTTTATATTTATCAATTTACTTTTTCCACATTACAAATTACTTTTTTACATTCCAAAAACCTAATTGACAAAATTTTTAAAATTTGCATATGTTTTTAACACCTCCCTCTATTGCCATTTTCTTCAACTTTATTTTAACCTTTTTCAAATTTAAATTATTATTCATAATAATTGTTCATAAAATATTATCTTTACCCCAAAATCTCTATTTAGATTTGGTTTTATATTCTTAATCAATATTGCCTCTTTAATTTTCCTATCTCTTCTGGGTTTTTTTAGAAATAGGATTGTAAAGAGGTAGGTAATTTTTGTAATGTAAAAAAGTAATTTGTATTGTGGAAAAAGTTAATTGATAAATATAAAATATTTAGTAAAAATAAGAAAAGGTTAGAAGTTGATTAAAAATATAAGCAAAAAGACAATAATATGTATTAAATAGTAGAATAAAAAGTTAAGGTTTTTTAAAATTAAAAATATAAATAATTAAAAAAATAAATAAATACAGTAATATAAAATAAATGTGGATAGAATTATTTAAGAGTAAAATAATAAAATGGGAAATGATTATTTATAATGGTCAGGTTAAAATGTATGTTTTATTTTGTGTATTTAATTATGGATATGAAAATGTGTATAAGTGTATTAATTATATAATTATATATTTGAATATTGCAGCTTTGATGATGACTGCATGATAGTTGAAGCTGTTAGTTTTGATAAAAATAAAGAGTATTGATAAAGTATTTAAGAAAATTGTAAAATGTATGATATGTAAAAATAGAAATCAATATATAGGAAAAGGAAGAAGAAGAAAATTATGCTAATAAAATTAATTATATACATGAAATACATATATATATATATATTAGCATATTCAAAAATTTATTGTAATTACATTTATTAATAAATTTATTGTATTTACTATTATGAAAATCACTAATAAATTATTGTAAATTATCAGTTACACATTTAAGTTCTGTGCTTTGTAGATTTTAACTATAAATGAATACTCTCACTTCCAATCACAAGATAAAGTCTTTGAGAAAAGATAGAATGAATCCATCTATCTTTTCAACCCAAACGTTTATGTATGGGCAAATCTTAAGCATTTGGAAATGAGAGCGTGATGATGTTAAGCAATCACTTTAAATTACTTTTATATGCTTGAATGAATGACACTTAAGATTTGCCCATACATAAATGTTTGGGTTGAAAAGATAGATGGATTCATTTTATCTTTTCACAAAGACTTTATCTTGTGTTTGGAAGTGAGAGTATTCATTTATAGTTAAAATCTACAAAGTGCATGTGCATTAGCTTAATGCTGATTTATTAATATTACAGTTTATAAACATAGCGCTACATAAAATAAATATTTCATTTACATATATTTAATTTCAAATAAGAATGATGTATCGTAAATTCTAGAAAATTTCGCAAGTGTCATTCATTCAAGCAAAGTAAAAGTAATTTACAGTGATTGCTTAACATCATCACGCTCTCATTTCCAAATGCTTAAGATTTGCCCATACATAAACATTTGGGTCGAAAAGATAGATGGATTCATTTTATCTTTTCACAAAGACTTTATCTTGTGTTTGGAAGTTAGAGTATTCATTTATAGTTAAAATCTATAAAAAGCACATGTGCATTAGCTTAATGCTGTTATTAATTTTGCAGTTTATAAACATAGCACTATATAAAATAAATATTTCATTTACATTTAAATTTTATATATTTTTATTGATTACATTTTCTTATTTTATAATTTATACTTCATAAAATTTTACTATATATTTAAGTGTATATATATATTGTAAAACAATAATTACCTTTGCATTTAATTGCCCTTAAGAAAGTCTTTATTCTGTTTTATATGGTTTGATTACACTTTATGACATTTTCTTCTATAAATTTCTGTATAATATCTGATAATTTTTCACTGACTAATGAAATTTTGTTTTGTGCTCATTAATTCTGTGAATTATTTAACATTTATTTTAGCTGGCCAGCTGTTTTTTTGACTTGACCTATTAAATTATCCTAACCACTTATTTTAATGATGTAATCACATGAATATAGTATTCTTATTTAATATTACATTAATCTTTATTTAAAACAATATATTTGATTCAAGTTTATATTTATCAAACAAGTATAAACTTATATTAAATTTGACAATAATAAAACAATAATTTATTATAAAAAGACATCTATACATGACTTTTAATGAATTGTTTTAAATAATGATGACTATATATCTAGTAAATATGATAGATACATATATATATATATTAGATTCTCCACACTTTTATATAATTTTTGTGAATTATTATTAATTCTCTCATTTATAGTGGCTTTCTCCACATTAGTATTTTGTACTTCATTTGATGTACGAAATATTCAAGTAGTTTTAGGATAATTGCAGTGTTAAATATTGGAATTTTTATTTTTAGCTTCTTAATTTATTCCCGTTGATTTTTCATGTCTCAGTAATCTCTTACTCTAGAGTTGGACCATGTTTGGCAATTATTTATGTCTTTTTTTAAAAAAAATCAGGATTTGGAAAATATAAATTAACAACAAAAACAAATAATATTTAGTTTTTTTCTTTTTTCTAAATGTAATTGTATTATTTATAATGGTATCTGTAAAGCAATTGTAACTGGAATTAAATGCTGAAACTGTAGTTATATTTTAAAATAATTTAATGGGCAACAAAATGCCTTCTGTTTTTTAAAATTATCATGAAAATCGGTTCTTGTTAAATAGCTACTGAACATCGCTTAGTGGCTCGGTTTCTGTGTAAAAACACAGAATAATACCACTTTCGCGGCTGAATGTATGGCTAATAAACCACTATGATCATAGTAGCCGTTTCAGCGGCCATGTAATGCAGTTTGCGCGGCTGAAACTACGACATTACCGATCAGTAAGAGCCATTTAATTCTGCCGCGTACCGAACCTATGGCTAATTCTATGTTAGGTAAAATCCTAATCATGCTATCAAGTAATCAAAATATTTATAATATGCTTTTTATTTAATTTATATGTTAGTTTATTATTTTTAATAAATGAGTTCTTTAGTTTGAGAACTTACTCTTCTTTAATTATGAAAATATCCTATTTTGAATGTTAATTGATAAATTATTTTTTTATATATATTTTATTTGCTTTTAATATATTTCAATAAAGATGTATGATTTTTTAAATTTTAAACAGCTTTTTTTTTTTTAATACTAGATGAAACTATAAAAATGGATGTTCAGATAGAACTTCAAGTTAATGATCAGCATATAGAACAGAAGGTTAAGCCAAAACGGTTAATATCACTCATGGGAAGATATAGTGATTCAGATGATGAAGAGACCAAAGAGGAAAAAAGAGCTAGAATGGTATAAATAGAATTGTGAAATTAAATTTAACATGTTGAAATTTATTTTTTGTAATAATATCTATGATTAAACAGAGCAAAACAATCTACACCCAACACTGTGTCATATGAAAGTTTTAAAAAACAACTTAAAATGCAAAATTTTAGGTAGAGGAATTAATATTGTGAAATCAAGAAGACATAATGTTAAAAGAAAAGTTTTATTTGGATGTATACTCCAAATATTTGTTTTGAGGTCCTATACAAGCAGCTGAGTCATTTCAGTAGGTGTATTTGAATTTAAAAGCATTTTTTAATATACAGTATTAAGTTTACTTGAAAGGGCAAAACATTGAAACTATAACGGTTCATTATTTGATATTTATGCATATAATAAATAAGTCGAATATCATTGAAATATTTAAATGTGTGCATATGTAAGTATTCTTACATATATGTGACTTGATGAAGATATTTTTCTGAACTGCTAAACCAATTAAATTGTGCTTTTATAACACCTTATGGAGAGAGGAGTGATCAAAGGTTCAGGGAAGATATAATTTAGGATGAAATAAATAAAATATAATACTTTTTAAAAGATAAAATTAAATCATTATTGTTATATAAAGCTGGCAGGTATTATTGTGGTGAGTTTGATTAGTAGACAATATAAAATTCCTATTGCCGACATGATTATAAATATAAGATTCGAATCAAAATTATGACTTTTTAAATTTAATACATAATTTTGTTAATTCATATTGTCAATTTTTTAAATTATTAATTTTTTTTTTTTTTCTGTAAAAAGATTTGATTAATTGAGACAAATTTTGTTTAACATTAAAAAAACAAAAAACAAAACAAGATCGATAATATAAAATTTTTACGAAGTGAAAAAAGAGTCTGCCCTATACTGATTGAAAAATAGCCCTTAAGCTTGACTATGAGTTTGAAAATAACTGGTTATGATGTGGACAAATGATACATCTATAAAAGAAGTAAAAATATTTTCAATTTGTTTTTTTTTCTTCAGTGTTTTATTGAACTTACAGAAGAATTAATCTACCATGTTTTCACTTCGAGATTTACCTTTGAAACGGCCAGTCAGTGGAGTTTAACTAAACCAAAAATATTTTTACCAGTATATTTCAGCATTAAGTGCTGGGTTAATCCAAGATTATCAGGTATGGACAAAAAGTTAATTTTCGACCTATTTCCTTATACCTACTGTGGATTAATCAGCATTGTGTAAGTGTGTGTGTAATGTGAATTGCTGATTGCAAACTTGGATTTGGCTGTGAGTTGACTTGTTTTATATGATATATTCATAGATAAATTGGATCTCATGCTGAAAGACTTTGATGAGAAGCCCAAAAGAAACCCTGTTACCCGTGCCCATCACAATGAGTTATGCTCTAAATCTTACACCTTTTTGAAAAAGAATATTATCGAAGAACATGCAAACTCTTGAATCCAGTTATATAAATCTAAGAATGAATTTTCAATTAGGAATGATAACATTTGAAATCAGCACATGGGTTTATCATTTCAAAATTTTAAGATTTTATTGCTACATCTTATCATTAATGTAAGCATGCATGAAAATTATGTTGGTTAAATCACCAAGAGTTATCTACTATTCCATACATAAAGACCTAAGTAATTAATAACGAGAGTTATAATATCTCACAGGGAAAGAAAAAGTTTCCAAAAAAAGAATTTCAGTAAAATTGGACTTTTTTTATTATCATACTGATGATGATGATGATATGTTTTTATTCATAAAATGCTGGAGACATTTAATTCATATTTATATATATGTTTGACATGTATCAGTTAGTTTTGGGAAATAATGTAATGTGTTATTGTTATCATCATTGTCGATATATTAAACATACTTCACAACCATTTAATTTTAGTTATCTCTTTGATAAATAAAAATGTACATATGAATATAGATAAATCCATTTACTTCTGTTTCTAATCACGACTCAATCCTTTTTTCTTTTCAAAAATATACAGTACATATAGCCATATAATTCTATAATTAAAAATCACTTCTTTTCTTTTCAAAAACTTTATTTGATGTATATATATATCCACTTATTTCCAACGTTTCGACTATCTTTACTCTATAGTCATTTTCAAGGATCTAGAAAAAACATTACATTATAAACAAACTTCACATAATAAAAACAAAAATAATCAAAAACAATATTTAAAAATAAATAAAATACATTAAAATCAATTAAATTAAAAACACAAAACATACACCACACTTACTTGACTCCCTTCTCAAAAAACTTTCCCTTTTTACATTTTTTATCCAAAAAACCAATTGTTACAATAAAAAACTTATTTCCTTTTTTCTTCTTATATACTTCAAAAATGAATTTATTTCCAAAAATAATTCTTTACTCATGTCTTATCCAATTCTATTTAAAACAGGTTTATATCTTTTTATATATAAACTCTCTTTTACCATTCTTTCTTTATACAATCTAACCCCCTCCAACATTTTAATCTTAAAATCTGTATGTCCAATTTTCTTACTATTAAAATGTTGGAGGGGGTTAGATTGTATAAAGAAAGAATGGTAAAAGAGAGTTTATATATAAAAAGATATAAACCTGTTTTAAATAGAATTGGATAAGACATGAATAAAGAATTATTTTTGGAAATAAATTCTTTTTGAAGTATATAAGAAAGAAAAAGGAAATAAGTTTTTTATTGTAACAATTGGTTTTTTGGATAAAAAATGTAAAAAGGGAAAGTTTTTTGAGAAGGGAGTCAAGTAAGTGTGGTGTATGTTTTGTGTTTTTAATTTAATTGATTTTAATGTATTTTATTTATTTTTAAATTTTATGGGGTTTATATGCTTTATATTGTTTTTGATTATTTTTGTTTTTATTATGTGAAGTTTGTTTATAATGTAATGTTTTTTCTAGATCCTTGAAAATGACTATAGAGTAAAGATAGTCGAAACGTTGGAAATAAGTGGATATATATATACATCAAATAAAGTTTTTGAAAAGAAAAGAAGTGACTTTTAATTATAGAATTATATGAATATAGATGTTCAATATTTTTAAATTTATTGATGTGCTATTCCAACAGAATAATTCAGATATCATGGTACATTAATTGATTATTTGTTAATACATTTTTGTAATGTTATTTAAAATTCTAATTTAATAGTGTATTCATTATTTTTGATATAGGAATGTATGTGCAATCATCATTTATCTAATTCCAATGTGTCATACTTTGCTTATTAACATGGCTATGCCATAGTTAGATAATGTTTTGTAAAAGCAATTCTTTAAGGTAAATAGAAGGTGACATCTGTTCTGATAGTTGTTGACTTATTTTAAAAATCAAAGCTTACTCTATAAAATAATTCTTTCTGGACAGTTACCTTGCAAATTACTCAAGATGATTGATAATGCAATCATTATCAAGGCCTGTGTGGTCTAATCCCCACTTAGATAAATGAAACAGTATGTGAAGATGGTGTTCATACTTAGGTGTAGGATTGTATAAATTCTTTCTACATTTATATATCATAGCTACCCAAGTATTCTCTTACAATATATATTCCCATAGCTTCCTATTTTAATCCATAAAATATTTTTTGTAAAACTGTTGGAACGAATTTTGAAGATATAGAAATACCCTATTGTATACATCTTATTATCAATCTTCTTAGGATCAGCCTCTAATCTTATTATTGCTATTAAATTTTGATAAAAAATCTTCAAAATTTAGATCTATATTTTGATGTTTTAAAGTTTTTATCAATATATACTTATAAAGTCAAATGCTTTTTCATAATCTACAAATCCGAAGTATAATGGAACTCATAGGCTTTGGCTTTTTTATAACTTCTTTTAATACTTGTATGTTATTTTTCTATGTTCAAAACCATTTTTAAATCCAGTTTGTCATTTGGGTTAATATGAATCCAAAGTTTTCTGTAGATAAAGATCTTCAATGGAACTGACAAAATCCTGATAGGTCTGTGCCTATAATATTTTCTTTTTCATCTTTCTTAAATATCAGAATAACTAATGTAGTCTTTAATAGATATGATGAATTTTTATTATTTAGTTATTTTATGTACAGCTTTATCAACAATTTCAGCATTACCATTTCAATAGTAATTTCATCATTTTCTAGCACTTTTCCATTTTTCATAGATTTGATTGCATGTACCATCTCTTTATTTTATAATTCTTGACAGTCTAAAAGATATTGTAATTGTAGGGGCTAATTTTTTTTTTTTTTTGTCATTTATTACTATATAGTTCTTTGTAAAACTTTTTCACACACTTTGTACTTTCCTTCCAATATCAAAATTTTATATACTTTTGAGATTTATGTTGTTTTCTATAGCTTTCCTTACCCATCCAGTCATTTTTTATGTATATCATTATTAACTTTTTTTCATGTCATTTGATAAAACTTTACATAAACAATTCTTCTTAATGGATCTTTTTTAAATATTTCAATATTTTTTTTTCTTCATATGTTATCTTGATCTCATGTAATATTAAGAAAATTAACATTGTAAAGGGTATAAAACAAGTTGATTCCATATCTCAAAATGTTTTACATTGACTTTACGAGAAGTATTTTGTTGATTAAAATGGGAAGTGAGGATAGTAAAAGTAAATGATTTTATTTTGTAGATTATGTGGTTTTTGTTTTTGCAAATAATGCTTCAGAGCTTCAGAAAATAATGCAACAATTATCAGTTGAAAATAAGAAACCTCCAAAATAATGTTCACCGGATTTACTCAGAAAAACATTAAGATTGATAATCATGATTTAGAAGCAGTTAATAACTCCAAATATCTTTATCAGAATATTAATACAGGTGGAAATATAGTGGATGAAATTAATCATAGAAGTAAATTGGGATGAAATACTTTTGTTAGAAATGACAATATTAAAAGGAAAAATTGCCCATGCATTTGAAAAGGAAAGTTTTTTTGATATATGTATTTTACCATTTCTTAGTTATGAATAAGAAACTTGATCACAACAGTAAAACAATACAGGGCCTTAAAGACCACTCAACCAAGTATGGAGAGATTGTATCAGAAATAACAAGAAGAGATTGAAAATGGAATACATGGTTGAGAGAACAAATATACTTCATTGACATCATTGAAAGAATTAAGAGATTAAAATGTAGTTGGGCTAGACATATTTCTAGAAGAAATGATAATGTATACACTGATGAAGTCTTAATTGTATTCCAGAGATTATAAAAGACCTACAAAGAGACCACATGTAAGATAGATAAATGAAATAAGAAAGTTTGTTGGTGTGATGTGGAGAGAGGCTAGAGATGGAAAACTGGATTAAACTTAGAGAGATCTTTGTTCTACAGTAGATCAGTAATTGTTGAAAGATGATAAAAGAATAGTAAAAACATATAATGAAGATTTTAGGAAATAATTATATTAATGATCAATGTTTCCTCTAAGAGTGGACTATTTCTGAACTAAAAATACAAGAGCTGAGCATATTAAACAGACTAATGTGCAGCAAAAAAACTTCAAAATTTAGCATTTATTTGTACATTTGCGTATAAAATAGTTTATATATAATGAAATATTGTAGAACATAATTTAAAAATAGTAACAAAACTCAATAATAATAATTAGTCCTTTATTTTTTTTACGACGTTCTTTATGATTTAACCAAATTTTATAAACTTTGTCTAGATTTATCTGCTTTTCTGACAAGATATAACACTTAATTTTTATTAAATTATCCAAACGTTTGTTATCTAGTTTATTACAGATTTTGATTTTATTGCTTTTATTAAACTAAAACCATATTCACAATTGGCACTGGAATCTTGAAAAGTTGCACAAATATCGAAAAATATTGAAAGTTCTTTATATTCTTAGTCTTCTAATTAAGATATATGTAGCTAAATCATTAAAATGATTTGATTATTTCAATTTTACATTTTCATTTACTAAAAATTTCCAATTACTGTATCGTTTTAAAATTGTATCTAAGCTTATATGATTTTTATCATTATTATTTATTTATAAATTCATTTTTTTACAAATATAGATTTTAGTCTATCTTTTCCATGCTCTATGTTTAAATTATTTTTCACTACAAAAGGATCCAAGGCATTCCAGTTATTTAAGTATTGAACAAAGTATCTATATAATCATTGGTATCTAAAATTGTTTGAACATCCACACTCTAGAGATGTTATCTAGTTATTGCATTCTTAGTCTATTACTTTTCGTCTTTGCACATTGGTGTTCCTCCATTGAAGATAAATTAATCTTTTGCAAAGTTTTGTTTAATGCTAATAATTCACAAATACATTTTGAAGAATCATGTATGTTACTCAATATTGTGGGTTTTTGAGGGTTTTTTAAAAATAGTATTTATTTATGGAGTCATTGAATTTCTTATTAAAATATCATAATTTTTTACCAGAGCATGTAAATACTTATCTTATTTCATTGAAAGATCTAAATGATATACGGGACACTCATGTTTTGGGTGATTATGGTTGCACTTTTGACAATTGTGTATGTTTGTTGTCATATTTTTCGCTATTGTGTTAATACATAGTTCAGACTTTCACAGTAATTCATTTTTGAGTCTTCTAGTTTCATGTCCACGTATTATTTCCAGTGCTTTTTCTAGTGTAATATTCCCTTTTTCAAATAATCTGTCTTTTAGTACCGTTATAATTCTATCTTGGAGGATATTTTGTTTTTGATCCCCGAAGTCAGCTTTTTCAACTACTACTTTTAAGCAAGTAAGAAAGTGATCAATCAATTCTCCCTCATGTGGCTCCATTGTATATGCTCTTATTCTGTCATGTAATGTTGTTTTCATGGTGTTGAAATATTTATCCATTTGGTTTAAGATAGATAGCAATTTTGTTTTATCTTCTGGGTTCATGTGGTCTAATGTTTTTATTACATCTCTCCTTCTTTTCCAATGAGATGACGTAATATTCCTAATTTTACTTTATCTGATTTCATATCGTTTTCGGTTGCTTCTGGGAAATTTAGGAATAATTCCAGTTAGTCCATTTGATTGACATATTTCAGTCCATAGATAGCAGTTTGATATTGTACAAACTATCAAATTGTGATGTTATTTTGCATTTCGACAAATATGATATGAAAAAAAAAATTTGCTATAAAAACTATTTTTATCAATATTTAAATACTCGCTGTTTTATAGACTTTAGAATTTTTTTTTTTACTATTATTTTATTAATTCACTCCTGACATTATGGTATGCTCTTGGCCGTAATATCTAAATTAATAATTACATACAGTTTAAATAACTTTCAACTTGTATTAACTACTCGTATTCTCTAATATAAGAGCGATGTCGCATGCTCGCTAATCTCAATTGTCACCGCTTGGCATCAGTCCATAATTATAGTATTAATTCAAGCACGAGTGCGTGTGCGGCGCAACTGTTCCCAAAAGCTATTAATACAAAATAGCTAACTAAAAATAATAAACTAGCTGAGCACCTTCAAAGGATCTTGCCTTCATAATCATAGCTTGCTAATACATTTAATGATATGTAAATATGCTAATTCCATTTTTTTGATAAAGCAAAGCATGTGTCCTTCCTGTTTATGGCATCGTTGTCTCGTGAGATGAATAAAGCCTCTTTGATTTTTGTCTCTCTCTACACACGATTGTGGGATTGTCCGGAATGCACTCATGGTGACTTGTGCTCTGATGCTGATAGAAAACTGAATACGTAGAAGGATCGTTGCGAGCTCTATTGTATGAATAATTATGTTGTGCTAATCGTGTGGCCAAAGATGCTCTGCTTTCCCCATAATATGTGCCTTTACAATTATTGTTGGTACATGCAATATTATATACTGTGGGGGGGGGTCTGTAACAGTGGAGTTTGATCTTTAGTGTTATTAATTAAATTGTTAGAATTTGGAGGGGTTCGAAAACAAAGCTGATATTTGTTGTTAAGAATGGAATGCAATTTCTTGTGTAAATTGGATATGTATGGAAGCAATAATCTGGGTTTATCCTGTGTGATGTGTAACATGGCATATACCTTGATGATCCAATGCTTTAATCACTGAAGAAATGCTTATAGACTCAAATGCCTTTTCATAATTTACAAATCCAAAGCATAATGGCAATTCTTATTCATTGGTCCTTTCTATAACTTCTCTCAATATTTGGATATGATCCATTGTACTAAAAACACTTTTAAATCCAGCTTATGTTTTTGGTTGGTTGAAATCCAAAGTTCTCTGTAGACGAGTTAAAAGCACTCTAAATGTTGAATAGAGTATCAAGAATAGAATAAATGCAAATGGATCCAATTATTCTTGTTAGTTCTGCTGTTTGTAAGTATATCTTTGGCAAGTTTCTGAGTGAAATTATCGGCTAGATGGAATATGACACTTGAAGAGTTACTAAACTCGTAATTAACGATACGAGGCTGGAAACAGCATCACACTTAATACCTTGATTGTAATAATTAAACAAAATTTAATATCTAAACTTTACATTAAACATTAATCAATGTATATGTAAACAAAATGTAAAAGTATAGGTGGATTCATTCTATTCTTGATTCTTTGTTCAACATTTTGAGTGCTTTTAAGTCATAGCCTGAGGTACCTCCTTTTTTTTAGATATACAATAAGCTATGTTTAATTTAAAGATTACATATTAAATCTTATTTAATTATTACAAATGCACAATCCTCTCCTTTTTTCTTTCCGAAAACTTTATTTTCTTCTATTAATAATGAACATATAAACAAAGCAAAACTCTCCATACAGTATTGCCACCTGTGCTAAACAGAGTAATCAATGTACGACTATATAAGCTATTGAGCTTAGATTGAAAATATTTTTTTGTGTTTTCAATTTTATTCTCATAGTTTTGTAGTTAAGTAGAGATAAAAGGTGGTTGCTAGAGGGTTGCATTAGATCCTAAGATCTAGATGCAGTGCTCTCAGATCCAAAGCTCCTCACTGACGAAGGCCACAAGCCAGAAACTAGTCTGGGGATATTGGATGAGTAGGAATTAGATAGGGATTTTATGCACAAGCCTTCTGGCATCCATTGATTACTCTGTTTAGCACAGGTGGCAATACTGTATGGAGAGTTTTGCTTTGTTTATCAACAATTAATGTGCTAGTATAGGAGATGTGATCATGTAATGAACATATATATATATTTATATTATACAAACTCCAACGTTTCAACTGTTATATACTCTTACAGCCATTTTCAAGGATCTAGAACAACAAACAAAAATATATTCTTCTTTTATCAACATAAACATTAAAAACATATAAATTATACATAATTATATTTTACTTCTCCTTCCTCTACTTTTTATTATTACTCTTCCTTCTTTACATTATTTAATTACAAATCTTATTATTTTATAAAAACATCTAAGAAACTTTTTATACCAATTTTAAAACCAACCATAATTGCAAATTACTTTATCCTTTAAATCTTTATCACACCATCTCAAAAACCTCATTTCTTATCTGTACCTTTAAATCAAATATAAACATTTTTTTTTCCAAAACAACTTTATTGGGACTATTCATGTTACATGAGCTAAGTAAATAAAAGAGTCCAGGTAATCTTGTCACCTTATGCTGGCGTTGTAGCACTAGATGGCTGCATCATGGTGTAAGTGTGGGTGCTTTGAATTTCTCAAGGTGAGCGTTCATCTGCTTGGGAAGGAGACGCTTGTCCAAGTATCTCTGAAAAGCCATCCAGGAGCCAACAATTTATCTGTTTGTTTTATCTTGTTGAGTAGCTCAAGAAAGGTCTGGCAGGCATTATATTTTTAAAAAAATTGTTAAAGTTTTTTTAAAAAAATGTTTATATTTGATTTAAAAGTATAGATAAGGAATATGGTTTTTGAGATGGGTGTTTTAGATAAAAGATTTAAAGGATGAAGTAATTTGCAAATAGGGTTGGTTTTAAAATTAGTATAAAAAGTTTTTTAGATGTTTTTAAAAAGTAATAAGATTTGTAATTAAATAATGTAAAGAAGGAAGAGTAATAATAAAAAGTAGAGGAAGGAGAAGTAAGCAAAATATAATTATGTATAATTTATATGTTTTTTAATGTTTATGTTGATAAAAGAGGAAAGTTTTGTGTAATTAAGGTATTATTTATAAATATGTATTTGTTTGTTGCTGTAGATCCTTGAAAATGGCTGTAAGAGTATATAACAGTTGAAACGTTAGAGATTGTATAATATAAATATATATGTTCATTATTAATATAAGAAAATAAAGTTTTTGAAAAGAAAAAAGGAGAGGATTGTGCATTTGTTAATACTATTGGAGAACATATATATTTTAAAAGAAAATATGATTGTACATTTATTGTGTTATAATATATGTTAATTATTACAATCAATATGTTAAAAGTGAAATGCTGTCTGTAGTGTTTCAGTGTCTAGAAATACAAACTAGCCAAAAACTTGTTGGGATTCTAAGAAGCGACTTAGCGCTATTTAATAACATTTGTTTACTAGTTACAGTCAAAACATTAATACCGCAGGCAATGATAATCTAGTTCTGCAGTCATTCTTTGAATGAAGTTATGATAGCAAATCATCGTGGATTGTAAGACATCAGACTTCTTCCCCCTTAGTATGTAACATCATAATCCTTGAAATGCACTGGTGGACGGCATTGACACGGGGTGTTCTCTGTAAGGCTTTGGAATTTGAATTGGAGATGTAGGACGCAATGGTGTTGTGCATAGTTTCGTTCGGCCTTAGATAATGTATGTGAAGCAAAAGCAACTGGAGCGGATGATCCATCAGGATATTGTATACCTAGTACTGCACCTACTCCATAAGGCAAAGCATCACATGTAAGTAGAATGCTTTGGTGAGGGTCAAATGGAATCAGTGCATTATTGGACATCAATGCTTTTTTAAGTTTAAGAAAGGCCCTTTCATGTTGTGGTGACCAATTCCATGTGGCATTTGTCTGTAATAAATGATGTAAAGGTTCAGATACGGTTGCTCGATCCGGAAGGAAATTGCTATAAAAATTTATAAGACCTAAGAATGCTTTCAGTTCTATTTGGTTCCTAGGAGAGCAAGCATTTTGAATTGCAGTTGCTTTTACTTGGTACTGTCAATTGTATATCCCAGAAATTCCACAGAATCTACTCCGAATACACATTTTTCTTTATTAGCCCGCAATCCACTGTGTGCTAACCTTTTAAACACAGTACGTAATTTTGAACATAGATCAATTGTTGAAGACGCACAAATTAATATGTCATCGAAATATGGAAAAACTCCAGAAATATTTCCGAGTAGATTGTCTATAATGCATTGAAACATTCCAGGTGCAACACAGATTCCGAACTGTAAACGTTTTACACGGAAGGCTCCTCGATGAGTGATGACATGTCATCAATTGTAAGTTGTAGGTAGGCCTTAGCTAAGTCAATTTTTGCAAAGATGGAGCTAGGAGGAAGATAAGTCAGAAGTTGATGAACCGCAGGTATAGGGTATGGGTGATTCTAAAGAGCTCTGTTAACTGGTACCTTGTAGTCACCACATAATCTTAACTCTCCTGTTGGTTTAAGAATCAGTATCACTGGTGTTGTCCACACAGGGTTTTCCACTTGTTCAATGATCCTATCGCAGAGCAGAATATCTAAAGCAACATCCTCCTTATGTTTCATAGCAAGTGGTAGTGGATGGGCTCATAATCTGATCGGGGGAAATTTAGGATCAACTGGCAATGATACAGCTGGAACCTTGTAAGTTCCTATAGATGTGCTGAAAACTTGTGGAAATTGGTTAATGATATCTTGAATAGACAGTTCAGTAATTAGATGAACTCCATTTAGTGAAATACCTAGAGGTGTGAACCATTTGCGGTCTAACAGGTTTTGTACAAGGACACTCTATTATCAATAAACATAGATGGCATGAATGTACACCATATTGAACATGTACAACACATTATCCCTTGAATGATATTGAGTGGTGTTGGAAATCCCGTAATGTAATTGTTACTGGATGTAGTTCGGGTATTTTTCCATTGCACAATTCAGATAGTGTGTCAAATGATAAATTCTGATCCTGAGTCAATTTTCATTTTACATTCCTTGCCATTAATGTACACATGTGCGGAGGATTTAGGTGTTGAGGCATCACGGCATATCTCATGGATATAATCTACAACATCATCGTCCATCTCCATTACTGCCATACATTGATTTGCAGATCCAGGAATAGTGTGTTGTTTTGCTCGGCATACACGCTATAAATGACCTTTTTTCTGGCAGAAATGGCATTTGGTTTTTTTTGAAGGGGCATTCCACTCGATTGTGTTGACTGCCACAACCATAGCAAAGTGAAAATCCCGATTGAGATGCACCAGTGTTCTTTTTATGTGCAGGGGATGTTTGAGAAGGTGGTGAGAACCTAGAAACACTTAAGGTTGATCTGTTTTGCTGAATAAGATTAATGGTCGACATGGGAGTATTTGTGGCACGGATTTCACGCACCTGCATCAATGCAGATTCAGCAGCTAGGCTACGCTGTATGGCTATCTCTAATGCTAAAGTTTCTTCTGTTAACTGTTAATAGTTTGCGCTGTATAGTTTCATCACGAAGCCTGCAGACAAATTGATCTTGAAGACGCTCTGTTAGTGAAAGACCAAAATAAGCAGCTCTCTGCCAAACATCGAAGGTCGGCTAAAAATGCATTCACATTTTCTCCTTCTCGTTGCCAACGATGGTGAAATTGGAAACATTGGTAAATAACGGAAGGTTGTGGATCAAAATACTGTTTTAAAATATTTACTAATTCTTGATATGACTTGTCATGAGGCAACGCAGGTGATATAAGAGAACGAAGAATGCTTAATGTTCTTTAATCCGCAGACAGCGAGGATTGTTGCACATTTCTTTTCATCAGGAATAATATTGTTAGCTTCACAAAAAAAATTCACCTGTGACGCATATGTATCCCACATTTGTGGTGAGTCAACATCGAAAGGTGCTAAAGAACCAATAGTTGCCATTATAAATCAAATAGAATTCAAAGTTTGAGTAAAAAAAAAAAATATGTGTTCAGCGTCCTACATACGATTAATAATAATATTGTCAAGAACACTATTGAATAGTAAACCACATCTATGCGAATAAAAAAAAAAATATTCAGTATCTCGCGTATCCGATCCTTGTCGCCAAAATTAGTGTAGTGTTTCAGTGTCTAGAAATACAAACTAGCCAAAAACTTGTTAGGTTTCTAAGAAGCGACTTAGCGCTATTTAATAACATTTGTTTACTAGTTACAGTCAAAACATTAATACCGCAGACAACGATAATCTAGTTCTGCAGTCATTCTTTGAATGGCGTCATGATAGCAAATCATCGCGGATAGTAAGACATCACCCTGTCTTCAGCCTTATATAGTTAATTATGAGATTAATACATCTTAAGTACCATATTCCATCTAGTTGATAAATTAATTTCACTCTGAAGTACTAACAATGTTGACAAAGGTATGCTTTTAAACATCAGAGCTACGAATAATAGGTGGATTCATTTGGATTCATTGTATTCTTGATTCTTTGTTCAACATTTAGGGTGCTTTTAAGTCATATCCTGGAGGAGAGTGATTTACTTCCTTTGTTTACATATATATTGAGTTATGCTTAGTTATCTTGGTAAACATTTTATATAAAACTGATAAAAGTCTGTAATTGCTAATATCTTCTTTATCACCTTTTAAAATATTAATACTGCATTCTTCCAATCTTCTGATACATCTTTATCATTCAGACATTTGTATAAAACTTTGATAAAAAAAAATTATATTTCTTTACTTGCTTCTTTTAAGATATTGATTATAATTCCATCATTACCTGGAGCTTTTCCCTTCTTCATAAATTTAATTGCATGTCTCACTTTTTCATTTAAAATCCTGGGCAATTCAGAGGATATAATAGTTGTTGGAGGTACTTGTTCCTTATTACTATATAATTCTTGATAGAACTTTTCTACCTATTTCATGATGGCATCTCTCATTTTAATAATAGTTTCATCTTTTTTTTTTATTGCAGATATAAGTTTCCTATCAATACCAAAATGTTGTTTTACACACTTGAGACTTTATTCTCTTCTATAGCTTTTCTTGCTAATCCATAATTATACTTTCTTATATCATTATCAACTTTTTTTCGCATCATTTTTACAAATTTTAGATTTTTCGCATCATTTTACAAATTTTAGATATTTCAGTCTTCTTAATGCATCATTTTTATATATTTTCATATTCCTTCTAGTCTCAGTAGAAATTTCATTAGCCAATTGCTGCTTTTTTCTATCAGCTATCTTTGTTGCAGTTTTTAAAAGTATAAAGTTATTTTTTTGCTAATTTCATTCAAATCCGAATCATGTTCAAAATCTAATATTTGAAAACGATTTGAAAGTTCTAATTTAAATTAATTAGTATGTTTCTGAAGAGTCAATATTGTTTTTCTTAATAATTTTTGTCTCTAGTTTTGCATTAACATATATCTTACATCTCACCAATCGATGATCACTTCCTGTGTTGAATTTATTAAGAACATTACAATCTCGAAATATGTTTTTTTCTGTTAGTCAAAATATAATCCAATTCTGATGTATTTTCATTTGGATGCTTCCATGTTCATTTCATTTTAACATTTTTCTCCAAAAAAAAAAAAAAAAAAATTCATAATATAAAATTTTTATTTTTCTGCAAACTCCACAAGTCTCATTTCTATTACCATAACCAAATTTACTTACAGCACTTTTGTCCTTCAATTGTTTACCAGTTCTAGCATTAAAGTCTCTCATAACAATTTTACAATGTTGTTTGATCTGATCAAAAGCCTTTTGTACATCCACATAAAAATCATCTACCACTTCATCATTATGAAAACGTGGAGCATAAACCTGAATTATCTGCATTTGGTATCTGCCATTAACTGAATAACTAATCTTGCCACTCTGTCCAATTCATCATCAATCTCCACAATGTTGTTTTTCCATTTTTTATTTACAATGAATCCTACTCCACTTATACTTCCAATAGTAGAGTACATGTCCACTTTTAAATCAATCGTCTCTTCACCTATTTTTCTAACTTCACAAAGTTCAATAATGCCCTATTTAATATGAAACAGTTCTTCCAATTTTTGCAATCTTTCACTTGTGATCTGCAATTGTTAGTATCTAAATAAAGGGTTGTCTTCAAATGGCACCCTGGATCTGCAATCAAGGGATTCTTAGCACCCTCCGCCTTTGGCTACCAACTGCTGCCTTGACTAGTAACTTTACAGCCTCCTGTGAATAAAAGCCATGATTTATTTTTATCGTCATGATTGTAAATATCTATTAGAAAAAAAACTGTTCATTCTCACTTGCATTTATTCTACTTTTTCAGACAAGTGAGAAGAAAGACCATAGTGTTTCTTGATCTAAACTCAGAGGTAACAAGCTAATAAACTCACCATGCTTGCTAATGTGTGTTGGTGGGGAGGCCTTTCATGTTCAAATACTATATGAATAATCACATATTACTAACAGCTGCAACGACAGTAATGTATGGGATGGACATTAGGAATTTGCCCTGCTCGGTTCCTTTAAGGTATCCAAGAGGAATCAAAGGGTTGCCTTTCAGTTCTTATTTTATGTAAATAAGCATTTATTTTTTATATATAGTGCTATGTTTATAAATTGTAATAAATTAAAGATCCGCCTTTCAAGCTATTTTGCATGCGCTTTCTTACGAGTGTTAATAATAAATGAATACTGTCATTCCCAACACAAGATATAGTATTTATGAAAGAATAAAATGAATCCACTTATTCTTTCCAACCCAAATGCTTATAGATGGGCAAATCTTGGGTACTGGAAATGAAAGCGTGAGGATAGACCACTCACTTTAAATTACTGTTTACGATGTCTGAATGAATGACGTCGATGAAATTATCTAGAATTTACTAAATGCCACTCTCAAATGAAACTTAAACATATGTAAATAAGCATTTATTTTTTATATAGTGCTATGTTTATAAATTGTAATACATTAAGGATCAGCCTTTCAAGCTATTGTGCATGCGCTTTCTTACAAGGTTTAATAATAAATGAATACTTTCATTCTCAACACAAGATATAGTATTTATGAAAGAATAAAATGAATCCACTTATTCTTTCCAACCCAAATGCTTATATATGGGCAAATCTTAAAGTACTGGAAATTAAAAGCGTGAGGATAGACCACTCACTTTAAATTACTGTTTACGATGTCTGTATTTTATTCATTTTTGAATCATAGGATTTGTCTTTTTTTAATGTTGTATAAATTAAAAACTCATTTAAAACAAAATTGTATATACGTTAATAAATTTTATTGGAATTATACATGTTCAGCTTCTTTTCCATTCTTTTATATTTTATTGATTGTTTTAAAATTTTCATTCTTGATGTATGTATTTATTTATTCTTCCTGTATTTTTATTTCATTTTATGTACAGTATTGTATTAGCAAGTGTTTTCTAGAAAATTTTGGAGATGAAATTAAGATTTGCTGTATATTGTAGCATGTGCATAACATGTAAACATTAATTCATGTATCTTAAATATTTTTTTGTATTTAAATTTTTATACAAGTTAAGCTTTATGTATATATATATTATTTAAATACATGAAAGTAGTCATCATTTAAATAATACAAATATCAATTACAATCATTTTTGTCAAGAAAACCTCCTTTAAACAATAAATGTGGAAATCCACCTTCATATATAGTCTAATATGTTTATATAGACACTAAAGATTAAAACTTGGCTACAAAGAATGAAATTATTAATTCAAAGAAGTGTAAATGAACTTCATTGAACAGGTAGATACACTATGTTCTGAAAGCAGACTATTATAACTTTCAAACTGTACTTCAACTATGTATTACTTAGTTAATAAAGCTAATAACATCCAAAGCTAGATAGGTAAATTATGTAAATATATGAAAGCAGTTAACACTTAAACAATATCAATAACAATCTCAATCTGTTGTTAAGGCAACCTTCTTTTTAACAATAAAGGTGGAAATTCACCAATATGTTTATATAGATACTAAAGATTGCAACTTGACTACAAAGAATAAAATTATTAATTCAAAGAAGTTTAAAGAAACTTCATTAAACAGATAATTATAACTTATTCTGAAAGCAGACTAACAAATAGTCAATTATAACTTTCAAACTACACTCCAACTATGTATTACTTAGATAATAAAGCTAATAATGTCCAAAGCTAGATAGCTAAATAATATAAATACATGAAAGCAGTCGACACTTAAACAATATCAATAACAATCTCAGTCTGTTGTCAAGGCAACTTCCTTTAAATAATAAAGATGGAAATCCACTTTTATATATGGTCTGATATATTTATATAGACACTAAAAATTGCAACTTGACTATAAAGAATGAAATTATTAATATGTATCTGCTTTATTTTAGTAAATATATGTTTTTTAAATTAACAGTGTCAAGTATTTTATTTTAATTTTTAATTAAGCAAGCTTAAGGAAATTAATTTGAATCTTTTTTTTTTTAAGTCATGTACTTATAATTATTATAACTAAAACATTATTTTTCTGTTTATTTATTTATATAGTGTATGCATAAATTTAATGTTTTTTTTTTAGGCTGCAGAAAAAGAAATACGTGCTGAAAGAAGAGCCAAACTACGAGAAAAATTGGAAGAAAAGCGTAAACAGACTGAAAGCATAATGGCAAAAATAAAAGAAAGCAAAGATAAGAAACAGTCATTTGAAAAGCCCAATGTTACTCCACCATTTAAGCAAGGTATACTTTTTTATATGCTGTGCTATTATACTGAAGTCTGTTTTGATTAAGTGGAAATTATTCTCATGATATTTATTTGAACGGGATACTTAACACACGTAAATATAGTTTCAGTAGAGAATTTTTTGGAACTTTTTTTTTAAACATTAAAAATTTAACGATACGATTAATATTTAATTTAACAAAGTTTTGGATATATACACATACAGTTTGGATTTGATGGAGCATTCATTTGCGCAAAATAAAATATGACTTTTTTTTTGACATTTATGGGAAGCTCATGATTGTTCATAGTCATACATAGCAGTTAAAAAATAATAATTTGATTATTACAATATTAGTACTGCAGATTGGCTTCAACAAAAAATAAAAAGCTGCTTTCATATAGCTCTCATTGTACTAACATGTGTGTTTATTGTTTAGCTTTTAATCTATATTTTTGAAGTTTTGTACTATTTTTAATTATTTTTGTAATTAATAACGACATCCAAGTGTAGGGCAAGTGTGCTTAAATAAGTTTTATTGGTAAAATGTGAATGATATGTAAATTTCATTCAGGAATATCCTAGCCCTCTGTAGGTCATATTTTTAAAAGTTTTGTATAAATGTTTTTGAGGATTGTTTTCAAGGAATTTGGTAATAATGCTTTCTTGTATTTCCTTGTAGATATTTAAAGGAGTAATGATATTATGAAATGATTATTGTACAACATATGATTATACTATTACAAATAAAATGCACAGTATAATACAAATAATTGTTTTTATAGGAAAAAAGCAATGATCAATTTCTGATGACTAAGAGCAAATACATAAAAAGGAACAGAATTCCACTAGAATAGAAACTTAATGTCCCATTTTCCTATAGGATCAATGGTTCCATTTTCATATTTTTCAAATTCATGAGTTTTCTAGGAGTCTAATTCCAATAAATAGCAAGAATTTATATATATATTGTGGCCTCAACTTTCTCTGCGCACTATTTCACTTATTTAACCTTAACAAACTCTCATTTATTTCAAGTAGTTAGTCAATTGAATTTTATACTAATTTTAGGATCAAATACACCCGGGTTTCAAATTGCAGCTATAAATTGTAATGCCCACCAGAGATCATCATCCTTGGCCATATTTAGGACTATAGAAGATACTGGAGAAAGTAATTAAATTGTCTCTCAAAAAAAAATAATAATAACAATAATATTGATAAAACCATTCAACCTATGTGGTCTTAATTTCAAACTCGGATGAGTCATGCAAATATTTCAGGATAACTTTATTATAAAATTTATAGTAATGAGACGACTTTCTTCCACAACTTTATTATAAATATCTGATCTCGAGAGTGGTAACTACAGAAAATGTTATATACATTTCTCATTTATATCTGACTGGAAATAAATCAGTAATTGATGCAGAGAACTCATAATCTATGTTCATAATATAAAATTATTATTTAATTTAACACTAGATAAAAAATTATCATAAATAAATCCTCCCCATTTACTTCCATTACTTTATTTTTCGTTCTCAACATCTATCACTTTTAGAATGTCAGTATTATGTTCTCTAATCTAAAAATCCCTAATTCTATTTCTTTAAACACATAAATTAACCTGTCAATCGACTATCAATTCCTGATCCCTATTTTAATAACAGTGTAATTATTTTATGATCATATGCTACTTGACTTCCAAACTAGCTCTTAGACTAATAATCGAACTGCTCTTTCTCAAGGTCTAGATCTGTCAAGAGGTGCACTTATAAGCGATTACATTGTAATGGATATGATCCCAAATATGTTAACATAAATTTTAATATGAGTTTACTAGTGGGAATCACTCTAAACCCCGAGAGCAGGAAAGGGCTTTTATGTCTGCTCCCAATATTCACATTACAACGAACCAAAAGATTAAATTTATTAAACTTAACTTAACTATTCCCTATCCTTTTATTCTATTATCTAATCTATTGACCAAATGTTAATTAATAATTCTAAATCTATCATATATTGTCAAAGTAAACTATGGAAGTAATACATGGACATTAATCATATAAATCGATCAAAATTTACTTATGAAAGTAAAATACGGAAATAAATCATAAAATTAGATTATGCAACTTAATCATGAAAATAAATGATGTGAAAATGCATTATATAAAAGTGACTTATACAAAATGAATTATATGAATTGAATATGGAAACAATATAATACTGACTACTGCAAATCGATCGTGGAAATAAATTATCAATATAAAATGAATTATGTGAATCGAATATGGACATAATCAATATAAAAAACAATACTGTAAATCAATCATGGAAATAAATTATTAATAGAAAGATGAATAATTAAATTTAAATATGAACTAATATTACATTAACTATAGGTGCAGGATATAGATTCTGGAGATATTTGAAACATCAAAACACAAGACACAATGTAATTTTATAATACTCATAAATTTTATTACATTAACAATAATGATAATATAAAATAAAAACACATTTAAATATAATATTGTTACACTCAAATATATGATTTCAGATCTATTAAAGACTATGGTTCGAATATATGTTTAACCTAACTACTTTTCTGGATGACTTATTTATTGTTTTTACCCATTGATTTATCAAAGAAATAAGTAACAATAACAAACAAACAAACGCTTACGCACGGAATCAGAATTCCATATTTTTTTTAACCTTAAGAAAACCTATATCTTGAAAGAGAAGAAAACCTATGAATTTCTACTTCCCCCCTTTTTATTGTAAACACTATCCATTGGACTCTTCCAAATAATTTGTTCGTTTAGATTATTTTAACTAGGAATGTTAATCATAAATTTCTGAATCATTTCAACAATCAATATTTTTTACCATTCTTATGAAGACGGATGATATGCCATGAAAAATAAATCTTTTACTGATCTTGCAGATGTGTTTAAATTCAAAAACCCACACTTTTATGTTCATGCCTGTCAGATCTTTACGTTTTGACCGTATATATCTTGATAAGTCAGTATGTCGATCCAGCTTGATAACCCATCAATTTACCATCATTCACAAAAAATCAACACAGATCGGTTAGTTTATCAATTAAAATCTTTGTCATTCCCCGAAACACATATACATCTGACCGAATCCTTATCCTGTCAAGGCCACTATTATTATTCTGTCCCACATATGAAAAAAAACAACTCTTCACATCCTTCACCATGCAGTATGTTATAACGTGCACACAGCAGCGTCTTGGTCAGGAAAATTAAAAAAAAAAAACGACGACAACAACTCCTAACTTGAACTGTTAGCTTGAGCCAGAGAGAGATCTTTTCTTAAGATCTAGAGTCATGTGAAGAGCTCCTGCCTTTACACTTACTCGCTATATTGGCCTTCAAAACATTTTCTATAACTTGAACAATAACTATTAATAATTCCCTTTATTAACAAAATGAATGGAGTGAAACTCGGTCATCTCCTTCTGCTATGGTAAATAAATCATGAGACAGCCACTTCCCATCTATGATGTGGTATGATAACTCTACCTCAGGAACAACAAGCATTTATTGCTTTATATATGCCCACCTATATCGATTGCAATCCAGATAAATGACAAAGACTAACCAGATCCCGAATCAAAACATATATGAATTATTTCAATTTTAAACAGTCAAGCCAACTACATACACCCAATATTTCTATTAATAACAGATCAACAACACTTAAGCATAATTATGGTTTTTCATACGACCATCCATATCATTCCTCATATTTAATATTAAGCACAAATTTAAAATTTTGTTAAGAACAATAAAAAAAAATATTTTATATCATTTCCCTCTTTTCTTTCCTAAATTTAAATTTACGTAAGCATCTAGACTTCAATGGGATCAAAATCATTTTTCTCTCCTTCCTTTACACATTTTAAAGAACATAAATAAAAACAAAATTATTAAATTAAGATAATCTAGTGGTTAAAAAAACAACAATTTCTATAGAACATGGGGCATATTATATAAACAAAATGGAATAAACAAAAAAAAAGACATATTATATAAACGAAATAAAACAAAGAATAAATATCAAACATTACGATAGTCTCTTTCCAATGTCTCTTCCTTTGATTGTATTCAGTTCATTTTATTTGGAGATAGCTTATATAGACGCACACGTAGATAGTTATTTTTGCTCAAATGTATATAAAAAAAAATGCGTAGACAGTTATTTTAATCAAAATAGATAAAACGTAGATAGTTATTTTAAATCGAAGTAGATAAAAACACACACAGGCAGTTATTTGAATCAAAATTTATAAACGGAGACAGTTATTTTAAATCAAATGTAGCTACAGGATAATTAATAAATTTTAAAAGAGTTCTGTTGATTACCTTTCCTTTTGATGAGTTTCTTCCTAGATTTGAATTCATTTGTTTCTTTTCCTTCTTCTTTTCCATTTTTAAGGCTCAAATGATAGACAAGTAGATTCTGATTATTAAACACGAATTAACTTTTTAGACATTATACAAAAATTTGCTGCAATCTCTTCAAACGAATTTTAACTGGCCAAATAATTATTGAAATGTGAATTGATCTTTTCCTATCATACAAAAGTTTGATAGTTCTCCCCTTATATGAATTCTCAATAGGCCGAATAGACAGATTGTGGTATTTAACACAAAATATCTTACTAAAAATTGATTTCTTCATGATTAATTTCAGGAAGAACAAACGTGCACCACTTAGATATGAATTAGAAATTTATATTTTGGTATACTGTAATATTTAAATACATGATTAACTCTGAGAAAGAAAATTTAACAAAATTCGGAGGAAACCTTCAGAGATATATTAATTTTAATCATCCCTTCTTCTCAATTAGCAAAGTTCCACCTTGATTCACTCTTTCCCCCCTTTTTATATTCACCTTGGAAGCGGAAGAGAGGGAAAAAATAAGAAAAACATCTGTCAATCCTTATCTCCAGGTGATTCCTCTCAAATCTTAATCAAAATTCCATCTCAGAAATGAACAATTGAAAGATTTCTCAGTTGTTAATTTTCACAACTTTTCTTATCTTAAGCCTTATCTTTTGAGTTAACATCTTATTGATTAATTTATGGAAAAACAATCAAAAGAAAATCTAATCAAAAGATAAGCTTACTAACACTTTTTGGTAAAGCAAATGTTACATTTCTTTTGACTTAAATAATTTCTTATTTAGACTTACATTTTTGAGTTAGAAATAATAAATCAAAACAGATTCATTTATTTTTCCCTTTTCACACTTATCAGGAAATAATATAGAAAATTATATCGATTTCTATAAAGGAAAGAAAAAATCGAACCCATATATCTGCATTACACACACATATATGTGCAGACCATTCAATCAAAAATTGCCTATTCAGACCACATGAACACAAAATATCTATTATAATTTTCTAATAATTACAAGCATAAAATTAATTATAACTTCTGGCAATCATAATCATAAATATCCATTATGATTTTCTTTAACTCTAAACTTATTCTCCCGAAAAGAAACTGTTAACTAAAGCTACCAACAATCAATTTTATTTTAATTCTCATCAACTTTTTTTTAGCAATCAAAATTCATAAGACTTTATTTTGGTCATATAAATATTTATTTCTCAATTATTGTATTGGCAAATTATTATAGCAGCGTACAATAAAAATCAACCATCCCCCCTGCATTAAATAATGCTAGCTACATTCTATACAAACACAAACTGTCCCTATATATGTTACTTTTTTTATCTATCTAGTTATTGATTTCTCCAATAAAACTTTTTTTTAACTTTTCTCATATTTCAAAAAAAAAAAATTTTTTTTGCCTACAATTAGTTTCATTTCTTACAATTGGTTTATTTCATCTAGAAACCAAAGGTCACAATATATATATGTGGGATTTAGATATTAAATATATATTTTAGGAAGAAATAAATTATCATTTGTGTAGTAATATAGAAAAAAAAGTTTTTAGGAACAAAAATGAATTTCATTTTTATTAGCTTCAAAATATGTTTTATGTCACATATTATATTCAGATATTATAAATTTTCAGTTCATAGTTACTTCCAAATGAATAGAAGTTGGAAATAGATTGAATTTTTTTATTATCAACAATGGACTTAATCATGCTAGCTATGTACATCTAAAATTATATTTTATTATCATTTGATGTGAATATAATCAATGTTTGCCATAAGATTATTTTTGTGGAAATAGTTTGTGTGTCATTAAAATAAACACATTCATCAAAGATATATTTTGTTTATTATCATCTCACTATAAAGCACTCTGCATCAAATTTAAAATGAAATCATTGATTCAGAAAAAGTTTTTCATTGTTATATATCATAGAATTTGTGCTATCTATACATTTATTTGTCTTTTATGAACTTTTGCAAAGTTTGAATGCCATATGTTTTTTAATATTTATTTCTTTATTCAGCATTTTGCATATAATAAAAGCAATAGATTGTAAGATATTTAATGAATTTATTATAATATCGTGTTAAAAAAAAAAAAAGACCCTGCATATTCTTTTCCTTCCATAAAGAAATATTGATTAAAAAACAATATTGATCCCATTAGTCAAATTTTAGGTTGTGGATATTTATGATTATTATTCTTGTTTATCTTCTAGCTAAAAAATTAGGGGAGAAAAAGTATATGTCAAACTATATAATGGTAATAATATATAATAATTGAAGCCATAAATTTTCAAGTGTTATCTGTATTAATGCAACATTTATTAATATCAAAATCATCGATATAAGTCAAAAATGAATCAAACTTTTGTCTCTATCCAGGATTTTATATGGATAATAGATACAATGATATTTATTAAGACAAAGGTTGTTTGAAATGGCTTATAATTTTAATTTAAAAAGCAGATTTAATTTTTACTCATTTTAATAATCTTGAAAACAACTAATTATCAAATATTTAAATATCAAATTACATATGTATGTATTTGATTTTTTTGTTGTTTGGCAGTTAAGTTTTGAAAATGAGTAGAAATTAATTCTGTCTTATAAAATTGAATTACAAGCAGATTTGAATGACTACAAGAATATTCTTGCTGATTTGATTTTTATTAGTATGACCATCATTGTCAGATTTTATTATCTATATAAGATCATGAATGGCAGATGAAATTGGATTCAATTTTTATTTGTAATATGCATTATTTTGATACTAGGGAATATGGCATTAATGAAGCTATTGCTGGGAAGTTTATTGCTTGCAATTTATATATATAAGCTTATAGAGTATTGATTAGCTAATTGCCTACCATATCCAAAGTAGGATGATAATCAGGGCTGGTTAAATTTTGAATTTTTTAAATTTTTTGAATAGGTTTAAGATCTATTTTTTAGGTCATTGGCTGTCATCTATCCAAATTGGCAATAAACAGATATCTAGCTATACTTCCCTAAAGAATAAAACATAGATGGAAAAATTTTAGCAAGACTAGAGTAAAGACTTTTAAATTTCTTTTTCTATCGAGGACTGGAAGAAGTTTGATTATTTAACAATATTTTAAACTTTTATTTATATATGTATCATCATCATTATTTTCAAACATCATTGATCCACTGCATGATGAAAGTCTCTCCAAATTTAATCTAGTCTTTTTCATTTCTCCACATCACATCAACAAACTTCTTTTTTCATCAATCCTTATCACATGTATTCTTTTTTTTTAGATCTTTTACAATTTCTTGAATTTGGTTTTAAGACTTCAACTGAATCTCTTTTAGAAATATATCCAGCCCTGTTCCATTTCAGCCTCTTAATTTTTTCAATGATGCCATTGATATCTGTTTGTTTTCTCACTCAAGTATTTCGCTTGCAATCCCTTCTTGTTACTCCCAAGTTTAATCCTGTAATCAATTTCATCCATGATATTTCCATCCGTATTAATATTCTGACCAAGGTAAATTTACAAAGTTCAGCAATCTTCACTTGAATGCTATTAATTTTTTTTTCAATTCATGCAAATCTTTCTTTGCTTGAAAGTCATCTACATTTGTAAATAACTAAATAAAATGTTATTATCGAATAGTAGGGTAGGTTTGATGCGATGCACTGTGGCTTCTCCTTTTTCAGAGTCAGGAATCTGCCTAGAGAAACCTCTTAACCATCTTACCTTCCTTTTCCATTCCCCATCCTAAGTTTTCCCATATTCTTCTCTATCCTGCTCCATCCCATTTCCACAATATAATCTTTGTCCACTCCATGATCTTTATATCTAAATCCTCCTTATCTTTTACCCAAACCCACCATAAAAACCAAGAACCCACTTTCTGTATAATTACTATGTTTATATTTGTTTTCCCACAACTTCATTATTTGTACTCTTTCTGCTAGCAGACATTTATACTCAATTAACAGATGTCTAATATTTTTTAACTTGCAGACTATCACTCATATTTTTCCATTTATGTGTATATTCTCTTGTTGCTAAAGATCCTGTTCGAGCCTTAAACAGAAAACTACTTTCCTTGCTATTATCATAAATTAACTCACACCCAATATTCTGTTTACTTCTCTATATATTTAAGCACTTTTTACTCTCCATGATAGTTCTCCATCTCTCCAATTCCCTATTTTTTATTAATGCATCTTTTCTTCTATCCCATTCCTTGCCACTATCAACAATTTTCCTAACAATCATCCACCTTTTGTATATGTATACTGACATAAATTTTTTATCTAATTTTTCTGAATACTATACTACCTTTCTTAGCTGTCTTGCTGCCTGTCCTTTACTCATGACAATTAAATATTATTTTGGCTATTATTTTATTATCCATAAATTACAGTTTACCAAATATTTTCATTTTGTTTTTTGCATCTCTCATATAAAAACTTGACCATCTATTTCTCCTTGAATTGCTTCCTTTGCCATCCACACATCAGCATCTAATGCATGCTTTCCTATTTATCTTTGTACTTTTTCTAAGTAATTTAACATCTCTTTACTAACACATAACGCGTCATTACCGTATGTTAACCCTGCTACTGCTACTCTCTTCCATACATATTCTAGCTACATCATATTTATTATATGAAAACACTGTTAATTTCTTATTTTCTTTGATTTATTTATCACTTTTTTTCTCCCATTCATCCAAGCAATTTCTCTGATTACTTAGGATGATTCCCAAATAGTTATACCTACTACATTTAATTTTATATCCCCCAATAAAAATTCGTTCTCTTCTTTTTTCCCATCATTTATCATCATTACTTTTGATTTTTTTCACTAAATTTAATCTCCATTTCTTTACCCACCCTTGTGCATGTTTTCAGCATAACTTCCATATCCCCTCTACTTTCTGTGCATAAGAAGACATCATCAGCAAATAAAAGACCTGATAATGTATATACCTCCTTGCTATCTATTAATGATATCTTTACCCCTCTTCCTAGTCTTTCTATTGCTCTTTCCATTTTTCTCAAATACAACAAAAACAAAATAGGTGACATAGGGCATCCTTGACTTTGTCACACTCCATTTTTAACTTTAACTGATTCTATATTTTCTAATTGATACATATAGTAATTATTTTCATACAATCTCTTAATAAGATCCATTAAAACTCCATCCATTCCCAATTTTACTAAACTTATCCATAATCTATTTCTATTTATTCTATCATATGCCTTCTGTATATCTATAAAAACCATATATAACTGTCTACCTGTATTTCTACTTATATCTATAAGTTGTGTAATTACAAACAAATTATCTCCTATATGTCTATCTGATCGAAAACCTCTTTGCATTTCTCCCACTAAATTATTTTCTTTCATCCATTTTGCAATCCGTCCGGCCACCATAAATGCGAAAACTATATAACACTGACGTTACTGCTATCGATATATAATTGCTTAACTTTCTATGATCCTTACTCTTTTTTTAAATAGTAGCCTTACTCTTGTATTATTCCAACTATCTGGAAATTGTCTCTTCTGTGACATCTTATTAAAATATGATAATAGGTTTAATTTTGCTCTATTTCCTAAATTCATCACCATCTCTGCTACCCATCCATCTAAACCTTTTGCCTTTCCACTTTTCAATTTCTTCCCTGCCTCATTCAATTTATTTTCTGTAAACCTAATATTTCCATTACTATATGTTTTCATGTTTGTTATCACTCTGTTTTTCTCATCTAACATCTTTTCTATATCCATTACATACTTATTTAAGATTGTTTTTAATTCTTTTCTAGAGCTACAGTCTATTCCCTCATCATCTAGTAATACTATTTCCTTTTCTCTTATATTTCTTCTTTTAATGTATTTCCAAAATTTTTTACTCCCATTTTTTCCACTTTTATTAATATCCTCCAACAATTTACTATTTAATTTTATTCTATCTCTATAATTATCTATTTTAGCCAACTTTTTTAAAATACTTTTCCCATCTAACATTTTTTTTACTTTCTTTGTTCTTAACAGCATATTTATATTCACTGGGTGCTTTCCCCTCTCTTTTACACTTTTACTAACTCTCACTTTTCTATTACTTTTATTCTTTTTGAATATTCTAACCTAAAACTCTATTTACCACTTTGTCTACTTCACCACATAGTCCTTATATTCATCCTCAACCAACTCTTCCATGATTTTTTCAACTTTTATTTTATATTCTTCTAACTTATTATTATCATTCATTCTCCATCCACATCTTTTACTATCCTTTCTACTTTTATTACTATTTAGTGCTCTCTATTTTTGGTTACCAACTACAATCTTTATTAATGATTTGTATGATACAATTGAATAGAAGGGAATAATTGTTTACACATACATTTACCCATTTATTGTGACATATCACGCATCTATAAAAATAGATCAAATAGATCAAGGTGTTTCTTGGGTTTAAACTCAGAAGTAAAAGCTATTAAACTCACCATACACCTTACTGATTGAGGCATATTAGTGAGCAGCAACATGATGGCTTACTATATGAATAATAATCACATAGAACATACTGAATAGGCATCATTTTACTTATTGTTATTATTATTTTATATATTTATAATTATTAATTTATAATTTTTTTTTATTCTAACAAATTAGTAATTTCCTTAATAACAATAATAAAAAGTCATTATTATTATAAGAAAGAAGTGCAAAACAAAATATGTTATATTAATACGCATAAAAACAATGTGAAAAGAACGACTATTTAATAGAAGTTTAGGTATTATTTTTATTATTGCTTACTGTTGTCTAGTCACTATCACTTCCTTTATCACTGACTACTTAAACATATGTCCATATTAAAAAAAAAACATACTGTCATCTAAATAAAGAAAGAGCTAAGATAAGTGGAGCAAAGAGTCAATGCAACATTTTGTCTGACAATATTGTATGCCTCAAAGAAAAAGTAAGAGTGAGTGTAGAGCAATTGAAAGCTAAATATAATAATTTGAAATGAAAAAATATTATGGAAATAATGCATTTAAATATTTAGGAAATTAGATAAATGGTAAAAGAGATAGGGAAAGAATATTAATTTACAGTAGTAATAATTAAGCAAATTTTGTAACAATTACGTAGATAGAATATATAATAAAAATTATTTAATTCTACAGGTAATGTATAATAAATGTAAACTTTATTATAAAAAAACACTAAGTATATTATTTTCCACCTTTTTAAAATTAATACTTTATATCAGGTACTTGTGTTTTTCATAAAATATATTTAATATTATTATTGCATACACACACATATTTATAGTGGATCAATTAAATTAAAATAATTGTATTTTTGTTTTGAATGTGGTGTCATATAGATCAGAAACATGGAAAAATTAAGAGAAAATAAAGAAAAACTTTTAAAATGTGGTATATTTAAGATGTAAGTCATAAAGTAGCTAGATAAAGACAGAAGAGGTGAATAAGTGAAAAAAAGGTACACCATCATTGAAGAAATTGTAAAGAAAGAAAAAAAGAAAGAAAAGGATAGTAAGTGAACTTAAAAAAAAAGGTAATCATACTTATCTAAATCAGAGAGCTAGAGATAGAATTAAATAAGATAAAAAGAGACATAGATAATATAGCCTTAAAATGGAGTATAAAGTGCATGTTGAGGAGTTGTAAAATAGAGTATATCTATTGGCATATACTTTAATAACAAATTAATTATTTTTATAAAATAAATTAATACCAACTCTTTTCAGATTTAACTATATAAATTTTATCTCTCTTAAATTTAAGCACTTATTGCTATTTATTACTCATCATTTAGCAAAATGGATTTAATACTCTTGAATGTTTTTTATTTTATTGCAATTATGAGAATCTGAAGTTTTTTTTAAAATTATTTTTAATGAATATTATTACTATGGGTTTTTTTTTAATCATTAATTCAAAATACTGAACATCCTTTTTTTTTTACCCAAAAGTTTACAATCTAGGCAATAAGTTTGGTAGTAGTATGAAAACTGAACCCTACCATCTGATGGCACTCTTTTTCACAAAACGCACATCAATATATCGTTTTAGCAGCCTTAACTTATGACTGACAGTACAAGAGGTGTTTTTTGAGCCGTAACAGACCACCTGAGGGTGATGTATTCTACGATTACGTAACGAAATACTACGCCCATTGCATTGTGATAGTATTCATCAAATGAGCGCTCTTGAACTCTCGCTACGGTCTGATTTGATGGTGGCCATATTTGAAAGACACGAAACTCTGCAAAAATTCATTGTCGGAAATTTTTTAGAAAGCGTAGTGGAATTAGTATTCCATATTAAGAATTGTCATGTCATCACACACGCTTCCCTATGCCTTTTGAACTGCACACAACTTGAAAAGATTCTTCTTTTCAGCAGAGTTTTTTTTCCGATTTCACACACAAATGCCCGTTTACGTGCAAATCCGTGCGAGAACTGTCAAATGTCATCTGCAAGTTATCTGAATTGGTCGAAGCTGAGTGAATTGCCGGCCAGCTACACAAGTGGACGCACAATATTGTGTTTTCCCAGAAAGAGAAACTCCTCCAAGCGTACATATGTAGGTCTGCATAAAGGAAGTTGGTTCGAAGGCTCCAAAATCCTGTTACTTACAGCTTTGAGGCTTCCCTATTATTTTATTTGCATGTTACTTTTGGCTGCTGTTTTTTATGCCCCCGTAAATGGTGGTGTTTTTTTTTACTTGTTTTGCTTCACAACTTGTCCAAAGTTTTGTTTCTTTTTGATTCAATAAATTATTTTATGGGGAAACTTGTTGTTGTTTTTGTTGTTCACATGATTATAAAGTAGGTAGATAATATTTGATAAGTTTCATTAGCAGTTAAAGTAGGTAATATTTTATTACACCAAAAAAAAAAATAAAATGTTCAAAAAGAAAATCCAAAAAGAAGTCAATAATTAAAAATCAAAACTATGCTTCCCCACCCCCCACTTTCCCCGGCTTAAAAAAAAAGTATTCTTTTAAAACGAACTGTTTATGTCTTTTTTTAAAATTAAAGGCCCAAAAAATTAAGGAAGAACTTTTGGCTATTATATAAAGCTTTTTGTAGCATAAAGATTTGAAACAAAAAAAAAAGCCTCGTAATAAATTAACCAAAAAAAAAAAAAAGACAGCAATTTAAAATCAAAACAACCCCTCTCCCCTCCACCCTCTAAAAAACCAAGTGTTGGTTTATTCAAAAGTACTGAATTGTTGAAGTCTTTCAGCAAATCAAAACATCAACAAAAAAAAAAAGAAGATAAGTTATAGGCAAACAACCCCCAATCATCTAAAAACAACAAAGTTTTTAGTACCGTATTTTTGTGTAAACAAACTGACAGAGTGTTAATTGATAATTTAAAGCAAACCAACACCCCTACACCATCTAAAAACAAGTATTTGTTTCTTAAAAAAATGAACCCCCCAAAAAAATTGTGGAAAAAAAATTTTGTTTACCATGAGTAATATTATGTAAAGAAACCTATGGACAGTTAGTCGTTAATTTACAAACAAACCAACACTCCTAGACCATCTAAAAACAAAGTATTTAAAAAAAAAAAAAAACCCGGGTGGAATAAAAAAAAAAACCTTTGGTGGTTTACCGTCCCTGATGAAAAAAAATTAAAAACCGGTTGCAAAAAAAAAAAATCTTTTACCGTAATATTATGTAATAAAAAAAAACTTTGGTGGTTTACCGTTGCCGACGAAAAAATAATAAAAATTGGTTGGAAAAAAAAAAAAATATTTTACCGTAATATTATGTAAACAAACAGACGGCCCATGAATCGGTATATTGATGTGAATTGGGCGAAAAAGAGCGCCATCATACGGTAGGGTTCAGTATTCATACTATTACCATAAGTTTCGGAGGTCAAGTGATAACATATAATCATAATTGATTATACAAAGTATTTGAAAAGTTTTGAAATTAATAGTAAAGAATAATATGTCATTGGCTCAAGGCCATGATTTCTCATTAATGGATTGGAAGAAGAAAACTAGTAGAGTGGTCAACATGATTACATGATCTTAACTCTACAGATTTTGCATTTTGGGGATTCTGAAGGCTACTAAAATCTGACATTTTTTTTACCTTAAGCAGAGAATTACAAATTATTATGGTATTATTAATCCCAATGTTTTGAATAAAATTTTTCCAAACATGGGTAAATATATAGAATATATATTGTAAATAATAATTAAAATTATTAAAAATATGTAGTATAATTCCCATTGGTTCCAAACTTTTCATACACTTTGTTGATACATATTTTGTGGTAAAATAATCTTTCAATAGTTAGATAGTAAGGTCTAACAAAACATATTTTTGTATTTCTGAATAAAATTTATTTTAAAATATAATGAAAATTTTGATATTGTTTGTAATTTATATTTTTGTTTATCTTTTAGAAGAAAAGGTTGAAGAAAAGAAAAAGAAGCATATTGGAACATCAAGTATTAAAGAAACTTTAAAACAACATAAAGTAATAGAAAAGAAAATGGCATTAAGACGTCAGCGAAAAATAAATCGTCGATATATTTCAGATGAATTCTATTTTCCTAAAAATCTTAATATTTGCAATATGCAGTTATCTTCTCAAGAGGAAGAACATTCTGATGTTCCATCAGATTTTTCACATGTGGCAGATACTTCATCACCAGAAAAACAATCATATGAGTTTTCCTCCAAAAAATCTAACAGAACATTATTGACGTTAAATGTTAAAGAGGAATCCAAGATTGATCTGGTCACTTCACCTGTAGAATCACTTCCTCCAACTCCAACACAAGACGAACAATTTTTCCCCCTTATCCCAAAACAGGATCAGGATAGTAATATTCCCATTGTTGAAATTCAGACACCTATTCCAACATATCTTGGAAAATTAAGTGAAAGTACAATACCTGTAATTTATACGGATCATTCATCACAAATAACTGAACAACAGCGAAATAAAAAATCTTTTAAAAGGCATAATGAAATTAGTCATTCAAGTAATTTAATTTCTTCCAAAAGCACTGCAAATAATGCATCTCGTGAAGATGATCGTCAAAAAATCAAAATGAATTTAATAAGAAGGCAGTCATTTTCAGATTCATCTTCACATGTAGAGAGGTTACCAAAATCAAAATCAAGGTAAGATAAACTTAGAAAAAAACTCAAAGATAAATATTTGTAAGGTATAAATTTTTTTTTTTTTGTGTGTGTGTGTGTGTGATGTTTACATCAAAATTAAAAATATGTAATTTTTTTCTTACTTTTTAGTTACACATTTTTATAAATATTTCTATTTAGGATTTTTAATTATTAATATTTTAAATATAAATATTTTATTTCTAATCTTACTTATGTTTGTAGTAAATTAATATATAAATAATAGCATTTTTGATTTATAATTATTTTTTGTAAGTGGATTTTTTTTTATTTTTATGTTTATAAAACAATGTAAATACTATATATGTATTTTTATATTTATTGATTATAAGTAAAAGATAAATCTTAGAACTTCTGACATTAACTTACACATATAAATATATATATATACATATATTTACTTATATATTTACATATACTTCTGAACTCTCATCAGTGGTTCTACAAGATAAAATAAAAATAGCTTTTAGAAAACTTAGATTTTTCCAAATTGAGTATGGAATATTCACTAAAAAATCATATATTTTGGATATGTAGTTTTTGAATTTTAGTTATAATCTATTTTACTATAATAAGTTAGTTCAAACCAATTTATTTAGGCCTTCCATATAGTTTAAATTTAACCAACCATATACAGGGAAGCAAATTAAACTTATTACTCATTACATATATATATATTAAAGTTAATTTTTTAGTGTTAATAATAATAAAAATAGGAGTAAAATAGTGGGGGAGCTATTTTTTTCCAAATATAAAATGAAAAATTTGTAAATAAAACAAAAATCAAACAGAAAGATTAATGTGCATATGACGAATGCTTGCATTATAGTCATTGTTAATATTTTTGAAATTTATTTTTGTAGTTTAAATTTGTATTCAATTTTTTAATTATATTGTAGATAATAATATTCTGTTTGGTTCTGAAATTGCTTAAATATTTATTTTTTATTACAATTGCAATCATAATAAACAAAATTTATTGGAAACTTTTTTCAAGCTTTCAGGCATATTTTTATCATTCTTTTCGTTCGGACATCTTCAAAACTTTTAATAAAATATTGTTAAAAAATATTGAAAAGAAAAAGAGATATTATACTTTAAATTATGTCTCACAACAAATTATAGATTTTTGTAGTTAATTCCAAGAATATACTCCCCATAGGCATAAAAAATTTCAAAAAAATTTGATTATGTTTTGTAAATTGTAATTAGCAGCCATATTTAATAAAATAAAATTGGTGCAGATTTAAAAGTTCCTTTGTATAGTTTTCAGTATATGCTATTTTCATCATTTAGTTTTTAACTTTGATTTATTCTTGTGAATTATTTTATCATTTAGTTTACCTCTGATATTTACTTTAAATTAAGCCATTTTAATTTTAAATACAAAATAATAAAGAAAATTTGAAGAATTTTTATTAATGGGAAATATTTTTTTTTTTTTTTGGTAATCCACCTACAATTAATTGTTTTTAGTAAAGAAAAAAATATTCATTCGCTAGTCCAATTTTGATTGCAGATCTGGTCAGTTAAAAGCAAAATCCTTGAAAAAGCTTTCAAGTCATTCCCGTCCTACCAGTCAAATTTCCAGGTGAGTTTTATATAAACTAAAATTTGAAGCCATCATCTTTTACAAAATTGTGATGAAATAAATTAAATTCTTGAAAGTTGTTACAATGGCAACTTTGAGATAATTGTGTTAATTGTTCAAAAATATTTTGAAGAAAAATGGAAATGTTTTTGTAAACATTTTCTAAAACTTTGAATAACATTTCAAATTCAGCAAGGTTTTTTTTTTGCCTTACGAAAGAAACAAACAAAAAATCTAAATAATATAATAAGTTAATTTTTATTCAAACAACTTCATGATAATTTCATTTCACGGAAAATAGGAATTATCTTAATGTTATATAAAATTTTTATTCATTTTAATAAAATAATGAATAAGCAAAACAGTTTGAATTAAAGAGGAAAGCAAATTGAAAGACATGCATTATGAAAATATAAGTAACAGTATGTACATGCATTTGCAGATAATTTCTGAATGATAATCCATTTATCTTTGCATATGGGTTTTTTTAAAAATTTAAGATTGACTATCTACTTACCATTTTTTTCTTTATATCCATTCATCTCTTTCTATATATTTTTATCTGTATACATTTGTCAGAATTTAATATGAGCATAAATAAATAATGGTTGTTACACTTGAGATATTATGAGTTCTGAATTTAATATAGCCATTAACAAATTGCACCAAATAGTTATTTGAAAATAATCACCCCTTCAGATATTTCAGAGAGTGTCCTTGCCTAGAACTATTGTACTCTTTATATAATAACATTATATTAAAACAAAAAATCTTTTTTTATTATTAAGTATTAATACAATGTATAAAAATATTTATTGTTACATTTTCTATTAACTATTTGAGTAGAATAATTTGCTTTTACTTTGCTATCTGGAGTTAGTTTATTTAAATATGTTTTAATTATAAATTTATTAAACGCACATTGATTACATAAGTAATATTTATTAAGGCTATAAACCTCAAGAGTGTATGCGTGAAAATGCGAAGGTAGGGACCTCTACAGGTCTTAATCACAAGCTTACTCTTTGGAATAAAAGAGGGAAACCCCTCTTTTCTTCCAAAGCATAAGCTTGTGGTTAAGACCTGTAGAGGTCTCTCTTTTCTTCCAAAGCGTAAGCTTTTGGTTAAGACCTGTAGAGGTCCCTACCTTCGCATTTTCACGTGCACACTCTTGAGGTTTATAGCCTTAGTAAATATTATTTAAATATGTTTGTTTATTTTTATTTTAATTATTTATTTTATATTGAAATAATAAGAAAATGTTATTAAATAAGTGAGAAAAATTTATTTGTTTCTCAGTTACTGTAGTGTATATAAATCAGTTCATAATAATAAGCTATATTTTTGTTATGTCTGTAATTATAATTTAATAATAACTAATTCTAGTATAATATTCATTATAAAAAAGAGTTTAATAAAACTTACACATTGAAAGCGATTTTGTGATTATTTTAAAACTTTCATTATTCTTTATAATGGGAAGCATTAGATAGATAAAATTACTGATTGGTAATTAAAATTATATGTTTTTGAAAAAGTAGCAAAATGAAATAAGATATTTAGTTATCAAGTTAAATATATTTTTTGTAAAATGTTACATCAGAAAATTACGGAGAACATCCTAGTGGAGAATTCATATCTTTTTTTTTTAAAAAAAAACTTGTTAGTTTTTTTTCTCCACTGCAGCTGAAATCTTTTTTTTATATTTATATCATGAATTAATTTTATGTTTTATTATTGGGTTGTTAAATAATTTTTTAAATGTATAAAATCATCGTCATTTTTCTTAAATCATGTGAATGTAAATTGGGCATTATCTTTTTGGACTATAATGGTGTTAATCTGGAAACAATATTTACAACCTGAGCTGAATCTGCTCTTCCAAAATATTCATATAGTCTTATAGCTTTATTTGTTTACACAATAATAATTTGACTTAGATTATATTTTATGTTATAACTTTCAAATCCATGATAATTCCTCCACTATGTTTTAATTTTGAGAGAAGATAGTATGATATTGTTAATTAACATTTTAACTCAGGCAGATTGGACAAAGTGTTAATGGATAATTTATCCAACTAATGACCTGCTTTTAATCATCTATCTATTGGTCAATTCTTATATTTATAATACCAGTTAGATATAGAATTCACTTCAGCAACCAGTGCTTTTGAAATAGAAATTTGACTTTAAATATTCTGTTTGTGAAGAATACGGTGGATAGTTTTGTTAGACCCTGGAGTGTTCAGATATATGTTGACTGCTGCTGTGAGTTACAATTCTTTGTATTATCCATTTTTATCCACATTTGATTCTACCATTTTAATGGATGTAGCCATCCTCTTAGGGCTTTATTTTGGAACATTAAACAGTTCCATAATGTTGAACATCAAATCCCGCCAGCTGTAATCAACTGCAATTTGACTCCTTTTATAATCAGACTGATAAATCAGATTCCAATTTTTAAATGAAAATGTTGTTATGTACTTTCATATCCATGATACATGATATTAAAAAATATTTTGTGATGGTAACACATATTCTTCTTATTATGTCCAACTACTGTATAAATTTTTAGAATTTCAATATCTTGCAATAGTAGATGTTATAAGTGAAAAGTGACAACAAATTACTGCTATTGATGACCATAGTTGAATACTTCTTTTACTGTTCAATTACAGTGCTTTTTAACAAAAGTCATTTTGAAATCAATAAGCCTGTTATTTCTAGATTATTTTCGCATAAATACACAAACATGCAGATATATAATTATTTTAGAAAATGAAAGTCATTTACAAATAAATATGAATCAGTATTCCTAAAAATAGTAAGTGAATAAATAAACAAATTAAAAAAAAAAAAAGGTAAATTCAATAAATATGTTTAAAAATTTTAAATGATTTTAGCATTTAAGTAGTAAATTTTTGTAAACAGTTAATACAAATTATTCTGAAAACTAAAAAGCATTGTTTAGATTTAAATACAGCACAACTGTACTGTAACAATTAATAGAAATTATACTCCAGTTCTTCAGAAACATTGGAAATATTAAGAACATCAATAAATTCTTAATTAAATATTGGTTAAACATTTGAGAGGTATACCTGGTAAAATCTTCTGGAACTAAACGTGATTTTTTATTCTGCAATAGTTATATCTATTATTTTTGTCCCATTCTTGTCTGTAAGTTTATAAATTCAGAAATTGAAATTAAAAAATTATTGAATACTACAAATGCTTTAAAAGTTTGACTATAAACAACTTGAATCACTTATTAATATAAAAATTGATTATTATTTTTGCTATTTGCATTTATTAGATTATATCTCAAAAAAAAAAAAAGCATTTGTAATTATGATTAGTAAAACAAATTATAGATTTTGATATAATAATTAGTTGCCTATAAAATAAATAAATAAGCGTTAAAATAATAAAATACTGATTTGTGATTTTTTTTGTAATCAAGAAAGTTAGTAGTTATTTTGAAAAATAATTTTTGTTGCCATTATTATTATCAGGGTTTTATTTTTATTTTTTTCAAATGTAATCTTTTTTCCCTCCCTCCTTTTTTTTTTTTTTTAGAAATTCTGATACTTATACATCTCAAAGATATGATGATTCAGATTTATATAAACCTCGACCTATAATACCTTCTAGTCGGAGAAGTCGAGGTTCTTCACCACCACAGTCAGCAATCTCTCTGTCTAGTCAAAGTTATTCCCCTGAAAGGAAGAAATCAAGGTACAGTCCACCTACCCGAAGTATCATTAATTCAAGAGATTCTAAACTTCAGGATGATGATCGAGGAAGGATAAGTCACAGTATTAGTTCTCAAAGGTAATGGAAAATTAATTGAATAAATTAAGCATAAAAATATAGATAAATCATTAGTTTTAAAACCCTCTTTAAATTATAATTTTAGGAAATTATAAGAGTAAAATTATTAAAAAACCAATCAGTTTTGCAACACATGTGAATGTATATTTACATACACGCATATATAAGTGCCAGATTTTTTTTGCCTGAAGGCAGTTGAGAATATTTATTATGTATATTTATATGTATAAACACAGATACTATATGCCATATGTATATGTTAAAACTTGTTTTGATGAAGTGCTAATCAAATTGCTTTCTGCCTTACTTCTATACTAATATTGTTGCTGTTAGCAAACAGAGAAAAAAAAATTATATTCTCTACATGTAAAACAAGACTTTCTAATTATTTTAATAGAATGATCTAGACATAAAAATTTTAGCAGTTAATTGTTTAACTTTATTATCAGAATTGCTTAATAATTCTTTGCTATAGTTTTATTTGTAATTTTATTTTTCCAGTTTTTAATATTTTAAATAGAATAAATATTTAAAATTAATTTAAAAAAAGAAAAGAAAAACTTAAATGCAAATTAATAAAGTAACTATTTAGCATCTAGTTATCCTGATTTGGAAAACTTTTTGGGAAGTTTCATACTGTAATATTGGAAACAAATTTTTCAAATTGTTGCTTGTTATATCTTTATACTAAATTGAACAATTATAAACGAAAGGTCTAAATTCTTGATTGTTGTTATAGAGAACAAAATGTTTTAACAGATAAATCATATTAAGAGCAGAATAATTTATAAATAGATTTCTTTTAAAATTGAAAAATTGATACATTTTATTTATCCTTGGCCATAATAATGGCTGAAATAAAATGTATATTCAATGATCTTTGATTGTTTACACTATTCTTGAAATTTTTCTGTCTTGACTTTTGTTTTTCATAAAATTTTGGGTAAAAGTTATTTAAATATTGTTTAAATAAAAATCTTTATTACTTACATAGTGAGAAGTTTGCCTTCAGCAATTTCAATCACAAATAATTTGTTTGAAATAACATGCCAAGCTATTCTTTATTTCAATATACTATGGTGTTTTTTTTTAAATATTATTTATACTTTTTATTTAATTTTTTTTTTTTGCAAATAATTATTGTTTATCATTTTAAAAGTATTGATTACTATTTGAATTAGCATAATGATAGAATGATGGGTTTGAGAGCTAAAGATTTTTTTCACTTCCGATGCTCGAATGTCACATGATCTCCCAAGCAACTGTTCATATGGTTATTCTATTCAATTTATTGATATATTGTTGCAATAGTTTATTATTTTTTATACTGACTTTATTTTATTTTCATTAATAGTAAATTTAGTTGAGCATATTTTTATAGCTTTTTTTTTTAACAGTTGTTAAAATTGATTTAAATTCATAAGTTATTTTTAAAAAAAGTACATTAGATATTTGCTATTTAAAATTTAATTTGCTGAAATTTTTCCTTAGAGTTTTTTATAGATAGAATGATTTATTTAATTTGTTTTTCTTTTATTAAACTTAGCTTCAAATGTAATTATTTATTTATTTTTCATTACATGGTGCATGGATTTATTTGTCCATTTAAGTTTCAGAAAAATGTTGTGGTGAATGAATTCATGATGAGTGGGAAGTGAGGATAGGGAAAATTCCCACAAAAATAATAATATTCATTGGGACTATAGTGTAATAAAACTGCAATATCCATTTATATATAGAGAGGAGCTGCAAATTATACTATATTTGATTCCAAGTCTCCTTCACATTCAAATGTAAATGTTGATAAGAATAGAATACATATTGTTCATTGAACTGCAAGTGTACAGTGTTTTTCACCGTGCACATATATATAACACAGACACTTTTATATTATGTGTAAACAACATTTTAAATAATAATAATATTTATTAATAATAAATTGATGGGAACACATTTGCATATTTACTGTGTATTCATTCATTCATGCATTCACTGAAGCATGAAGGATAAGGAAAAAAACTACTTTTATTTTTAAAATAAAGTAAGTAGCAAAATGTCTGATTTTCTTGTTATCAAATAAGCTTTGGGCAATTTTTTTTTTCAATAATTTTTTTCTCTTCTAGAAACATAGTAGACTAGTCTCTTTAACAAGAAGTTACTCTCTTTTTTAAATCAATATTATCTTTTATGTTATAAAATTTTGTAAAACTTTTAGCATTACTCTTAGAAAAAAATTATTAAATTTGTTATGCAAAATACTCACATCAAATTCTGAAAGAATACTAAAGGAAGAATAAAACATATTTTGCTTTCAACATAAACCAAAGAAATTCTATTAATATACATAATCGGATATAACTGTCAGAGAGAAAAAAAAAACTGCTTGAATATCATAAAATTTACAAATTTTATTGTTTTTTTTTGTTTGTTTGCACAGCTCCACTGTATTGATATATAATGGACTTAAATAATACATCAATATAAAGTTAAAATTTTATGTGAAGATCCAAAAATAATGAAAATAAGTTACAAGTTAAAATACAAAGTTAATTATTTTTTATTTTTACTATTGCTTACAAGTTTGATATAGTAATTGTACAATCAAAGATGAATTCATATTTTTGATCATTTTTTTAAAGTATTATTTTGAATATCTTTTTTAACATTTTTTAAAAAACTGATAATGAAGACTTAGCAATATTTTCCAATATTCAGGTATTTTAATTTTTATAACTAATAATAGCTTCGTTTTTTTATTATTATTATTGCAGTATGCACAACCAAGCAAAAGTTATATGCTCTTTTAATGTTTTAAAACAAAAAGCATTTTTTTTTTTGAGAAATTTAAGTGAAGAACCGGTTTATCTTGTCCTATTGAAATTAAAAGTTAGTTTTGGAATGTAATCACTCACAGCAGTTAAAAGTTTATTTCATCTAGATAAATTTTTATGTGCAGTACATTTTTTCTTTGAATTTTTAAATGACTTCTAATTATGACTTCTGATACAATATCATATTCTCATATGGCAAATGATATCTACATTTCATTCATTTTAAATTTCACATTTAATTAAGTTGTAAGTATAACATTTTATTTTTTAATGTTTAGAAGATAATGGTGACATATTATAATTATAGAATATGATACATATTGAAAATGACTATCATTTACACATTATCAATAGTTTTGTTTTATGAGATTCCAGTAAGTCTCTTGTTTCATGGAGCTGAAAACACTTTTTCTATGACTGTTCAGTTATGAACATGCAAAGTTATTTTGAATGAAAACATTTTTAATGAAAAGATTTTCTCTCTCTTGAATGCCTTTTTTTAAAAAAATTATTACTGTAATTAAACATTAAATCAATTTCATTCCTAATTATATTTTTTGACATGATAATATCTGATTTTTAATTTTTCTTAATGATGTATGTAATATTTACTAAGGCAATAAACCCCAAGAATGTGCGCTTGAAAATGCGAAGATAGGGACCTCTACAGGTCTTAACCACAAGCTTATGCTTTGGAAGAAAAGAGAGGAACCCCTCTTTACTTCAACCTACTTTCTATATAAATAGGTAAAGCTGAAGCGGTTAGATCTGAGAGCGTGAAGCTATTCAATACTTCACTGATTAAGTCCACAATTCCTATTATACATTAGTACTCGCGAAATCTTTCGATTTACAACGAGACAATGGAACGATCTTGTAGTTAGAAATCTATTATGATAATTTAAAGTTGTAATTATAAATTTATTTAACACACATTGATTACGTAAGTAATATTTACTAAGGCAATAAACCTCAAGAATGTTAAGTTCTCTGCCTGAAGACATGTGGAGAAACAAGGCAATAATATTTTTATTAAATGTTCATATTTATTCATAATCATTAATAATTTTTTTTTGCAATAATACTTGATCATCATTTTGAAAGTTTGACATTGCTTGCCATTTTTTTAAACTTATTTTAGCATTTCTATTTTAGAAACATAATAATACAATTCTAAGAATCAAAATTCATTAAAGTTTACATTGAAATGTGCTAAGGAAATAATAAGCGTTGGCAAAGTACTACTAGCAGGGATCAAATTATCATTTGTTTATGGTAATTTTCATCCAAATCTAAGTTTGAGCAAGAATGTAAGTATATGTGTAGCCTTTAATCATGCTCATATTTGTAATCGAGATTACTGTAAGTCATTAAAATATGTGGATTATATTATCAAAAATAAGATTTGGCCTTCAGAGTAGACTTCCTTGATATTTTAAGCAATTATATGTGTAAGAAATTTGGAATATACACATATTGATATGTTCTAGATTAAGAAATAAAATTGATAAAATAGATTTCTAGAAACTATTGTTATAAGCAAACAGTTTAAACTTCGTGGCTATTTGTTCTAAAGTGCAAAATATAAAATGCGCTAACATGCACAAGCACACAAAGCTGAAGACAAATAAAGAAATGTATATATATATTTATTTTATTTTAATATATATATATCCCGGAAATGGAATACGTAACTATCGCATTTGCATAAATTTACATTGCTCCTAATCAATTTCTTATCTATTTACAAAATGGTTATGAATATGAGGGTTCTGACCCTTGAAAGCGCTTAGCCACTTAATTAAATATATATATATTAAAATAAAATAAATATATATACATTTCTTTATTTGTCTTCAGCTTTGTGTGCTTGTGCATGTTAGCACATTTTATATTTTGCACTTTAGAATCTATTGTTATTAAAGTGAATATTGTGAAATAAGCCACAATTATAAAATATCATTTGATAAGTTATTGCTATAAATTATATTCTAAAGCAATGTGAATGTTCAGATAAGGATATGAAATAGGCTTTATGGTAAGTTAAGTGGCCAAACAATATTTAATTAGAATAAAGTTGAGTAATATTATTAAAGTTTTAAATTAAGGAAAAAACATCAATATCAGATCAAATTATGGCTGACCATTTCTAACAGAATACATATTAAGTGTTGAGTGCTATACTCAGGCTATCAATGGGTTCCACATATTGAAATGACTTTTAGATTTGAGGGTTAACTGTAAATAACATATGATCTATGCCCAACCAAGCCTTGTAGGATAATATAGATTCATTAAAGGTTAGGTACTGTTTCTGTTACAAACTGTCTTTTCAATCATCTTTTTCTTCTAAAGTCACTTAAGATAGTGTAAGTCTTGCGGTCATGGGCTTCTTAGGTCATTAGTTATCCCCCTGTAGTAATTGGGATAATAGAATTGTGTGTTTGTGCAACCATATTTTAATCTTTCAATTATATGGAGAACACTTGTAATTCCATTTCTCTTTTTCATTTTTCTAAGTTCAAGCTATTGAGAATTAAGAAAGCCATGGCATGTAGACTGGAAGTCCTTACTTGCGATTTTTACATAGTAGTACAACCATTTATTGGTCAGTTTGGAGTTGTATTTGAATTAGAAATTTCTGCTGGCAAAGTTTGTATGCTTAGGCAGCCTTATTTTATAAATCCTCCTGCCTGCACAGAAATAGAAGATCCTTAAAAATAGAAATAATTATTAAGTAGTAGTGGTAAAGCAAGAGTCATTGATATTACTACAGATAAGGATTATATATATATTTCCTAAATATGGGTGCATGGGATGTGTGAACTTTTACTTGACCAAAACTTTTCACCAACAGAATGGAAAATAATACATGGCTAAGGAGCTGTTACGATCTATAGCTGTTTTTTGTGAAACTCATCTTCCAGTGGAAAGGAAGTTTAATAGAATAAAGAGATGACTATAAGTTTTTGGTAAGTCTAATTAAGTATCTTCTATTCTTGGTAATTGCATTGTATCAATAAAAAGCTAATGGTGCCCATTTCATTAATGCATATGTTCTAACATTATGTTCTGGTAACTTAAAAAAAGAAAGCTTTTATTCCTTGCTGGATAGCATTATTATGGCAATACTATTAAAAGATCAACTTTTTCTTTTTGAAGACTTTAATGTACGTTAGTACAAATAATAGATTGACTAAAAATTGTCAGAAATAATGATATTAGTGCTATAAATTCAAATGCTCTTTTATTATTGAATTTTTGCATGTCATATGCATTGATTACCACAAAGACTTCTTTTAAGCAGACAAAACATTATAAAGAAACTTGGATGCATCCATACCAAAGATAGTAGCATTTATTAGATTGCATTGTAATTAGGAGAGATTATAGATTAATATGCTCTAGTTGTATAAAAAATTATTCCATTTATATTCATAAAAAAGTTAATGTTCCTTCTTTAGAAGTATCTATACATATTAAATTTCAGTAGCTCTTAAACACCAAAATAGCTAATTTGAATCTTAAGAATTATATTATTGAGGCATAGAATTTTTTTAAGGAGTGGGTTATAAATTCAAGTAAATCTATTGGGTTTATTAAAAAGAAAAATCATGATTGGTTTTACAGCAATGATCTTATTATTAATGATTAGATAAAAAGATGTGGCATCTTCTGCTTGGCAGAATACTATAAATGTGGAGCTTTATAATAAATATAGGGATTTAAAGGCAGAAATTCAATGATTGACTAGAAAGCTTAATAATGATTGGTGGATTAAAACTGCAAAAGCGAAACAAACATTCACTGATCATGTTCATTATCGATATTTTATTTAATGCACTGAAAACAACATATAGACCTGTGAGAAATGGTATTGCAATCCTATTAAATCCAGAAATGGAATTCTCATGTAATAACAATGATATTTGGAAGATATTTTTTGAATATGATACAATAATTGGAATAACAACTTTTAATGTTATATTCACTTTATTTATTCTTTAGATTGGAAAAGAGATCTAGCTTAGGGAAATCAAAACAGCTTTTTATGATCTCAAAAAAAAAAAAAAAGAAAAACTTCAGGTCCTGATGAAATATCCTTTTAAAATATGAAGATGATATTTAAGCTTGACTCATGAAATTGTGCTGTAAGATTGCAAAAATTATTGTGGAATATTATTATCCACTACAGCGAAGGTACTTTCAAGGATTTTGTTGCTTCCAGTCATAGATGAATAGTTACCAGAGATTCAGTATGGTTTTAGACAATCAAGAAGTATTAGAGATATGATTTTTATTGCCAGAGAAATAAAAGAAAAGTGTCAGAAAGAAAAGAATGATTTAAATATTGTTTTTATTGATTTGGTCAAGGCATTTGACTCGATTAATCGAATAAGGCATTAACTGGAATTAATTGGTTGTCTACCAAAATTTATTCTTATTATACAGTTTCTACAGATGGAAAATCTGAGGCATTTGAAATGAAAACTAGTATTAAACATAAGTGTATATTTACTCCAATATTATTTTCAATTTTTATAACCTTTGTTTTCCGACTGTTTATTATAGGCAGCTTAATAAAACGGATCAATATGCGATATAGGTTTGATGAGAAAATTTTTAGTAGTGAAAATGAAAACTTCATCTTCTTGGATTCTGGATTTGCAGTATACTGGTAATTGTGTTATTTTTGCCTGGTCAGAAGATGATCTACTATATACTTATATTTTAAGTGCAACTTATAAAAACTTGGGTTTAATAATTAATGTTCAAGAAACCCAAATTCTATATCAGCCGGTAATGGAAGAAAAATTTTCAGCAATTTTTTACTTAGGAATTTTTCAACTTGTGAATATAAACCAATTTAAATATTGTTGATAATTTTTAAAGTAGAAAGTTTTAAGAAATTAAAAAAAAGTATTTTATTAGAGAAAAATAATTGTAACAACTAAATTAGCTGTTTATACAAGTTTGCCTAATGTTTTAATGCTTACAAAGACATTAGAGAAAATTTATTTAAGGATACTTCATAAATTTTTTAAAATACAAATGTTAGATTGCCAAACCAATTTTGTTTTTCAACTTGCTGGATGTGAAACTATAGAGTTTGTAAAATCACATCTTTGTTAGATTGTACATGTAAAATGACTGAACAATAGAAAACTTGAACATGATATCTGGGGTAGAGATAGATCTCATTTTCATTATAAGAATTATCTAAAGATATTTTAAAGAAGTGCAATATTGATTGTTTCCATTGAGTATATATGACAGAGAATATAAATATTTTGGAGAGATACAATTAGATAGGGTGTTGAAGTATTTCACAAAGAAAAGAAGTTAAAAGGCAGTACTGTAAATATCATATAAATAGAAAAATGGATCAGCATTTTATATATATGAATGTATTTGTGGTCACAGATGTTTTTATTATTATTATTTTTTTTAGAATTGCATAGACCAAATTCATTTAAAAGTAGCTCCCATAAGTAACAGTAAAAAAATGTGGTCTAAAAAACTTTTTTTTTTTTAATGAAAAAGCTTGTTTTTTTTTAAACTATAAACTATGACAGTTATAATAATGATGTTTTTAATATATATTATAATGAGATGTAAGATGAACACCAATCCAAAAACGGGGCTTTATCAGTTTGTGGGCCTATTGCTGGTATGCTGGTCAAGCAGTAGTAACATTTTCTGTTCGTAATCATTCATTCAGATGCACACATCTATCTTAACTATATCTATAGCACTACATATGGATAGTGAATGCTGTTTAAAAAACTCTGGGTATTTTTATTTTATTGAACTGATACAATTAACCAAGATCCTTTTAGGCATTACTTCATTATCTCTTTGAGGAATGACCAGAAATCCTGGTTCATAATTTGATTCTTTTGATGATAATCTCATCAACCACCAAGTAGTAGTTTGCAGGTTCATTAGACTTAAATACGATATTGCACAATTTAACTATTTAATTTAAATCTCTTATTGAATTGAAATCCAAGAATGAGAATTGAAATAAAAACTAAAATTTTGAACTCAACAATACTTTATTTCAGGCAGTACTAACAAATATTAAATGTGTCAACACTCTCCCTAAAATTACTTTACAAATGTAAGATCATTGAGATATATTAAATATTATGTTTTTAATAATCTCCATTATCTTTCATCTCTCAAGTTTTTAAAACTAAATTAGAACCATTATTACCCCCCTCCCCCCACTAGCCTGATCAATGTTTTAATGATTACCATTTTACAAATAATCAAATTAAAAATTGTATATATACATTATTACGCTTAATAACAAATATATAATCCATTTCAAAACAAAAAAAAAGAAAATAACATATAATAATAATAGAATATAATGATAATAATTGCAATTAAATAAATCAGTTTATAATTTAATATACTGCTATTCTATTATATGTGATATATATATCAAACATTCTCATTGAGTTTCTCAACATCAGTGCTTACTTCTGTTTACAAATCAGAAATTTTTTTTTTTTTCAATATATTTTGGTTTTAGGCAATCCTAGGGCACTTTGTCATAGTTTATTGGTTGGTTGATTCACTTCAAGCTCTCAATTAATATTTCCATCTGGTTATTAGCACTAGGTCTCTTCTTTTCATGAATTGCCATTTTCCCCCTTTCCATGAGTTTGTCATTTTCTCCCTTTATTCTAATCTTAAGCTGGTCATGAAATGGTAAATTCTATCATTTTCTTTGCTCTCCAAATTAGGATGGTCAGCATTTGTAGGTTTTTTACTTTTATCACTATCTAGTTATAGCTTAAACATTATCATTTGGTAAAATTTGGAGGCAATCAGTAACAATCATAAATCTCCGGGTAATGGAAATATATTTTCAGTGGGATGGGAATCAATGCATGTTCTTTTCTATCTAGAGTTAGTCTTTATAACTTACGGTGCTACATACTAGGGTGGAGATGAACACATAAAAGAGAATTAGCTAATCATGCTAAGAATGCTTGAATCATTTGCATATTTGACCATTTCATTATTTTTTGATACTGAGAGTATTATTCTCTCACTAGCAAATTTAACTTGTATTTGATTTCACTATAGAAGGTTTCAGCTAATCATTCATTATTTGGAGCTTCTCTTTATTATATAATGATCTGCTCTAATTTCATATGTTTACTCCACTAGACAAGCACATTATGATCTAATTTATTTATATCTGTCCATTTATATTTTTGTTGTCACTATTTTTTGAAAAATGTTCTTCCTTTATAAAGCTTTCTTTCTCCAAAATTATCTTATTTCTTTTAATTAATCAATCTTTAATTACATTTTTTAAAAAATCAGTTTAATTACAATAATTTTTTTTTTTTAAACAACAATTTTTTTTTTTTAAAGATTAAAAAAAAAATATTGTTTTATAAATGTTGAATTTGTTTTTGAGAATAAACCATATTTAATATTAATTTAGTAATTTTCAATTTAATATTTTAATATTTCTGATCTATTTTCTTTTAAAATAAATTATTTTATTTTCTCTTTAACATAATTATATTATTTAAACAAAGAGAAACAAAATAGCTAAAAATGACTGTATTGGCACATTTACTCAGCTATAGACTTTTACTATTTTCTTGTTTTTAAATTATAGCTACATACACAGGGCTACAATATATATATATAGGGGAATACAGGAAGGAAACAAATATTTTTGAAGTCTCAATTTTAAAGGATTATTACAATATAATCCAAGTGTAATTTATCAAGTTATATCTTTATTAAATATTGTTGGCGAATAGTCATAAATGATCGTGGTCATTATATCATTGATTAATGCAATTTTTTTCTTAATAAACAATATATTTTAAATAATTGCTTATTTCCCAATATCCCTTTTATATGGTGACATGAACATTTTTATTGGTAAAAATGTGAAATGTTTTTTGAGAGTTCTTTTATGAAAGAACTGTTGGGAGGCCATTTATATGGAAAAATATCAGTAGATGTTGATCCTGACATGGTTGTGGATATGCATGGTTTCCAAGAATGCTTACGGACATTTCAGTAATATCACAATTGTTTTTTTTCTAATATTAGAACTGTTTTCTCTGGGAATGTCAGATGCTATGATTCTTTGAAGTAAGGATTATGATCTTTTTCAGGACAATCCTTATATGATACTGCTTTTTTCTCCACATGATTGTACTCTCATCTTTTCTTACGTTTGGGAAAAAGCAAAAAAAAAAAATTGATACATTCAAACATGCACACAAAACTTTATATTCAAAGGCTGAAAATTGGTTAAATATTGATTGCTGGCAAATTTGAATTTTTTTTTTTAAATTTTAACTTCAACTCTTAAGTTACATTCAATATATAGATTCTTCATATTTTAATATTCTATGCATGTTCAATTTTTGATTTACAACGTACAAACACAAAATTCCATCACTGTATTTACTTACGCATTATTTTAAAAATTATCACTTTTAAAAAGTATGGCTTTAATATATAAAATAGTCTAATATAATAATAACACATGAAGCAGAGTCTTAATTTATTATAATGTTTCACCACCATCGTTATCTGACTTTTTTGTTTATTTTTGTAAGATTAAAAAATAATATTAGTAAAAAAAAAAAAAAATTTATGAGCATATATTCACATATTGTTTTGTTCCTCTCCTTATTTTATGTTTTATTTATATTGAATTTTTAACCTATCATTTAAGTGTATTGTTTTTCACATTTTTAAGTAGCTTTTTTTGGCTTGAAATCACTATCATAAAAAAAAGTATTTTTTTTGTTTGCGGATCTTTTGATTTTAAAACTGATATTTTTTAGATACGAATCATTATCAAATTACCAGTTTCAATATATTTTACTGCACAGATATATATTTTTTAAATTTGAAATGACAAATATGTATAATGATGAGTATGAATGTGCATATATATTCTGCGTGTACAGTCCATATACATATTTAGCTTACTATTGAATAATGTCCCATTAATTACATTTTTATAAAGTTTTAATTATCATTATTAATTTTATTTGCTAATCTTAACATTTTCCAAAAAATATTTTTATAATTTTGTTATCAATAAATTTTATTCAAATTCCTTTATGTCTAGGATTTTACTTAATCACTTCAGAAAATAATTAATTGAAGTTTACTTATAATCAAAACTAAATCTACCCCACCCACAACCATCCCCCCCCCCCCAGGTAATGCTTTAATTATTTTAAATTTCTCCTGAATCAATTACATCTAAACTAAATTCTATATTTTAAATAAAAGTAAATGTCAGTAAATGTAAACAAGATTGTTAGGGGGAAAAAAAATCCTGTTCTTTTATCCTATCACTAATTAATATTATTCCTGATTTATTAAACATATATAATTACTGTGATGTTAAAATTAAATATACATGGACACTTTTTCCATATAATAGTTATGAAATGTTTTGAATTATATTATCTGAATTGTATTTTATATGTATTTCAATTAAGTTGATCATTTTTATATTTTTAATAGAATTTTGTTTTATTGTTTTTCCATATCTATTGTTTATTTTCATTGGTCTTTTGGAAAATGATGATTTGAGAATTCATTGTATTAAAAGATTTTATGTTATAGTTATGGGTTTAAGTTTTTTTTTGTTTTATTAAAAATCCTGTTACTTTCTTAATTAGTTATGATCATAAACATATTCAGTCTTATTATATTTAAATATATAGCAGTGCATATCCCTTATGACCTAGCAATTTAGTATGATTTAGTTTAATAGTTATAATCAATAATTGATTTTGTTTTCACCGAGCTTATTTTGGTAAATTGTTTAATATAGGAAGTTATCGCTCATTGCACTACAAAACATTTTACTAAAGATGTTATTATATGCTGATATTATAAAACTTTTTGGGAAAAAAAAACTGCAAAGAAAAAATTCTGTATGTGTGCTTTCAGTTACAGTACTAACTTGCACTTAAAATGGAAAAAGAAGTGAGATTAAATAAATTTGCATTTGAGACTTGAGAACATTATATTTAGCAAAAAAAAAAAGACTGCCGTTATAATGAGATTCATAAAATTTAATAAAGTTTGTGATTTTCAATGTTTTTATTATTTGTTTGTTTACATTTTTTTTATTTTTATATTTACATTTTTCTTTGGATAACATATAATTGAAGTCCTGTAATTTGATACAGCATATATCATGGTTTCACTTTATAATATGAACAAAATTAGAAAGCAGTCGCTAACTAAACCCACATCCATGAAAATCATGAGCAATAATCAGCAAAGGAAAATAGTAGTGCAGTAAAAAGAAAGGTATTATAGCTACAAAGAGCATTTATTGATTGTAAAAGCCACAATAAGCGTAGCAGAACTTGATAATGTAAAGTTTAATCTTGTAATGCTTGACTAATATTATTAATGATAAAGCTATTCCCAGTATGAGAAGTTATACCCTACTCCTGTGTGACTGTCATCCATCCAAGCATGTAAAGTAGCCTGCCTTTGTGAAGTAATAACTATAGCATGTCTTAGAATCCTGTGCTTAGCAGTAATTTTACTTCCAAAATGTATGCTTGATCACATCAAAAATAGCCAAACTTCTGAAATCTTAAAGTAGATAGTAAATAGAAACCCCAGAAGCTAAACTGTCAGCAGATAAATGTACAAAGAATATTATAAAGAAATGGAAGTTTGCAAAAGTATAACCAGTTAAAAGAATTCTCAATGGGCAAAAAGTTAATCACAGGGTAGATATTTCATCACATGATCACTATCTCTTCTGGCATCCATTGATTGCTCTTGTTAGCACAAGATGGCACTACTATATGGAGAGTTTTGCTGTATTTTGAATTGTTTAAGGGTAGATATTTAAAAATAAATGTATTATTTAATATAAAAGACATCTTATCTTAAATAATACTTTAAAGTAATTTTATATATTTTTATTTTGATAATTTGTAGATAATATACATATTTTTTGAAATATTTTATTGTAAGAAAAATAATTTAGACATATTTTTTCATGATTTGTGAAGTTATTGTAATGAAAAAATTAAGAGAAATTTAGTGTTTAAAAGAAAAGAAAATTATAATAATATTTTATACGAAGCATCTCTGATTAAAATTTATTTCCTATTTAAAAAGGAAAATCTCACAATAGAATTAGTAATTGCAGGAATTAATGTTTTGACATAAACTTATTCATACAGTCAATAGGTTGGTTAATATAATATCAAAAATTGAGTTGTGTCAAATCAGGAAAGTGTAGATTAATTATGAAATTATGTATATTTTGATACAAACTTGACATATACCAATTATGCTATACATGGATTGTGAATATTTATCATTCACATGTATACAACAGTCAAATTTTCAGATACTTGTTTGTCTGCATGTCTTTTAATATTTTATGATTATTATTTAGCTATATCTTCGTTCTTCTCACCACAACTATCTGAATCAGAATTTTAAGTGTGCATAAAAAAAATATGATAAGGTAATTATAAATAAGATTATAAAATGCTATTTAGAAAATAACTTCAGAATAATGAAATGATAAAACATTTGCTACATAATCAGTTTCTTATTCAACTGAATTTGAATCCAGGGATGTAGACTGACATAAAATTGATATCTGAGGAATAGAAGGGATAGGACTTGCAGAGATATCAGTCCATTGAGTACCGTTAATGGTGATGCTTTCACGTTTTAACCACAAATTAAATTAGCATCCTTCTTATGTCCTAATCTGACCTCTTGTTGAATATACAGTGGAAAAATCCTCCTCAGTTACAAAATTTATGTGTATATATATATGTTTACACAATTATGGATATTTGCATAATTATTTATTGAAATTTATCTGAAATAAACTTATTCATTATTAAAGTATTTAAATAAAATATCTTTCTATTGATATAGTTTTAATTCTCTAAATATATTTAGAACTGAAAATACTTTTAATGAAAACATTTTTTTGTAGATATATATTAAGATGAAAATAAGTTGTGTATATTTACACTCATATACATGTAGTTTTTATTTTTCTACATATCTTGAGATTGGCTTTTTTTACTAACTAATCATGAAATCTGCTTAGCTTCTACATCTGCTTATGAACTATAACATTTATGAATTAATATTAAGAGTACTAACTGCTGTCTTGATTGAAAAGGATCTGCCAAGAAAAAAAAAAAAAAACAGTCAAATTTCATGTAATGAATTGATTAAAAGAATAAGCATTTTCAGTTTGATGAAAGTGTCAAAAATATTAAAAAATAATAAAGAATTTTATAGATGAAGATATTTTTCTTTGCACATATTATAAAATGAGTTTTATTTTATTTTTTCATTAGGATTTTTTCTAATTTTTGTGAATTAACTGTTGCTAAGATTAATTTATGTAAGTTCTTTTTAAAGATATATATATATATTATTATTATTCATTTGTCTATAAAATCTTACAATATTTAAATTGTTTAATAGTTAACAATAAATTTTAAAATGAATTAAGAAATATTAAAATTGTTAGTGAGCATAGTTTGTTGTAAACTATGTGCTTTACATGTGTGTATATATATGCCTTGAACAACTTTTAATATTTGGAAAAAATATATAAGTTAAACGCTTTAATACTACATGTTAGGAATTAATATTTTTTTTTTACATAAATGAGTATCTTATTTGAAGTTTAAAAAATAAAAAACATACAACATTAAAATACTAGCAAAATTATAAATTTATATTAAAATTCTATCATGCCCATGGTTTCACCTATTGCACAAATTGACCTTATCAAATAAAAAATCAATAAATGTAACATATTTATATTACGGGCTAGCCATTCTCACAATTCAGTTCAAATACCAATTAGCCTTAATATCAAAGGAAATTTTCAGCCGACTATCGAGAAGATTAATCGACAGTGTTTCTTTAATTCTTCTTTTAATTTATTTCTTCCATAAAAGATAACCTCTGCATTGTTAGATAATATATTATGACCTGTATTAAAAATAGCTTTTATAACTAGCTTTGCATATTCATAAACTTAATACAAGTCATAATATATTCAACCGTACAAAAGTTATTTTTTATGAAGGAAATGAATTAAAAAGAAGAGTTAAAGAAACTTTGATGATTAATTTTCTTGATTCTGAAACCATCAGTCTTATGAATTGAATTGTGGTAATGGCTAATTTGTGTTATATAAATGTGTTATGTTTATTGATTTTCACTTGAGGTCTGTTTGTGCAGTAGATGAAATCATAATTGTGATCAAATTTTAGCATAAGTTTGTTGTTGTACTAGTATTTTAATGTTATTTAGCTTTTGTTTATTATTACTAGTATAGCATTAGGAAGTGTTGTTGTTAAAGTTTGTATACAGATTGTAATGTGACCAAAATTAAAAATGAATTCTTTAATTAGTTTTGATTAAGTGAAAAGTGACTGTTTTTTTATTTTTTTTCTGAAGCTTTGACTTTTTAATTCACAACTAATTTCAACTTAAAACATTTTTTTTAAAAATGAAAACATCAAGCATTTCCCATCATATAAGCTTCATTCCATCCATTGTTTTAATTAAACAATTACTAATTTTATTTAAATATTTGTTTTCTATTAGTTTAAATTCTAATCAAGAATTAAAACGTGACTTCAGCTCGAACGATGATAACTTTTTCTTTCCTAACAACCTAAAGTCAGGTAAAGTCTTTTAATAGAAATAGTTCTTTCATTTTACCATTGTAAAATATATGAATAGTAAAAAAATGAATTTGTTTTTCATTTTTACATTATTTGTTTGATTTCCAGTGCATGTCCGTTTCTTTTCATAATTTAATTATTTTATACACTTAAATGTACTGATAGTTTAAATTAAAGTATTTAATAAAAGTAGGAATTCAAATAAATCAAAATTAACCAAAAAAAATTGAAGATATAGAATTGTAGATTAAATTAAGAAATTATGTTGGAAAGAAAATCTTATTATTGCAAAAGATTATCTTGACCAGAAACAATCAAAAATAAAATGTTCATAATCAGTAACAATAATGTTATTCAAATGGCTTTATTGCGTGAGAGTTCGTAAGAAGTTTGAGCGCTGGAAGTAGCACCAGAGTTGATACTAGGACCCCACATTCCAGAATCTGGCATTCTACTATTTCGCTAACAGCATAGTCAATAATAGTTTGTCATTTTTTATTAATCTACTAATAAAATCCTGTAGCGTCTTGTGTCCATGATTTAGTTATAAAAGTGACCATGATATTATAAGATGATTTAAGTTGAGAAATTAATTTATTAAACATAGAACATATATTTAGTTTTTTTAAATTTTATGACATCTTGTCTTGATATTTATTCTAGCTACAAAGAATTTATAAAAATGTTTAGGTTGTTTTCTCTCAGCATGTTGAAAACGCTCGACGGCTAATTTCTATGCAAATGCACAGAAATATGCCGTTTAAGTGGCCGCGCCGTTATATAACATTCTATTCCAATGGTTAAGCAAAGAAATAGTCCGTTTACTTGTCTGCGGCGCCTATTATCTATGCTACAGAAGGACGTTGTCGTTTACGGTGAACTTTGTGTTACAGCAGTATCTATTTGTATGCTACAGCACAGAAATAGGACGTATTATTCTGCCGCAGTTTATACGAACAATCCCATTCTTAACATTTAATGGTAGATGTATTTACAGCAGAAGTCGGTTGTTTATTATCTGCCACCGCAGCGGCCGTTGCCGCTTACGATAAACTTTGTGTTACGCAGTTTCTATGAACAATCCCATTTTAAATTTTGCTACGATATTTTGTGAGGGTGTCTGTAATTGAGATTGTCAAAAGTCTTCAAATTTGCCTGTCCAAGTCATTATTTTCCAAATCCAATGTTGTAGTATGAGGTAATAAAAATTGTGGAAACTTTGCCCCGTTTCTCTAGACAAGGGTGACACTAATCAATCATCAAAGGGGAGGTGTAAGTGTGATTTTTACGAAATCACACTAAAATTCACGTTTTGCGTGAGATAAATCACTAGACAAAGTGAAAATACCAGTTTTATTATTTTTGCCCACGATGTTGTTTTGAATAAATTCTTTCTTTTTATTTTTGTTAAAATTACAAATTATATTTGCGTGGCCACGATGTTGTTTTGGAAGGGAAATTATTTCTTTTTTTATTCTTGTTAAAATTAACAATTTTATTTGCGTGGCCACAATGTTTTTGTTTTGGAGAAATTATTTCTTTTTCTTCATGTTAAAATTTGATTTGCGTTGCCGCGATGATATTGTTTTGATATTTTTTTTTTTTTCTTGTTAAAATTACAAATTTCATTTTCGAAAAATAATAATAAAAAAAAAGATTTCTTCAATGTATTTTTTATTTCTTTTAGATAAATTTAATTATTTATGATTTTATTGTAAATCAAAAAAAGCACTTTAAAGTTTAAAAAAAAAAAAAGAACAATGGCCCGGTAACATTATAATTCTGTTTGTTTACATAAAAATTACGCTCTCAAGCGATTTCAACATGCTAAGAGAAAATAACCAATGTTTATTTTTTAATAATTATCAAAAAAATATTATTAAATTAGTTTTGTTTCATTAAAAATATATTTATGGTAAATAAGTATATTTGGAGCAAATTGACTTGAATGATTTATCAGCATTAGCAGAAGAAAATCCACGTCTAGAGTATTACAAAATTTATAGGTCTATATGAGAACATACTAATTTAATGATGATTTAAAATAATAAGAGGAAAGTATTCAAGTATTAATACACCTAAAGTATTCATTGAAAATGCTAGAAAAATGGAACACATTCTTACATTTGCAAAACATTTTCACCATATGGGATCCAGAAATATATCATCTAAAATAAAAACAAATTGACTGTCATATTTTAATTGCATTCAGATATTGTTATATCCCATGAAGTATATCTTATACACATGAAATAACATTTGCTTGATTGTAAATGTTAATCTTAATATTTTATTTTAGCAATTTTTTTGGGTTCACGACCGAGGACATGCTTATCAAGGTGTAGGGATAATACTGGCTTTTAAGTTATTATTAGTGATATTTTGTTCTTTTGAATTTATTATATCATCAAATAAAACTAAAATGAAAAAAACAAAATTGTCTTTCATTTCAAGTAGTATTTCAAATTTTTTTTTTTTCAGATTAAAAAACAAAATATTATTATACACCACTAGTTTTAAATCTTTTTCTTTCTCTGTAGATTGGAATAACAGTTAAAATTATTATTATTTTTAGTCATAATTTTTTCTAACTTACATAAATAATCTATTCCATAATCTTTTTGGTAATCCAATCAAACATAAATTGGAAAAAAATATAAATCTTTATTGTTGTAAGATATTTAAGTATATCTTCGAATAATTGTATTCACAGAAAATTAACATATTGAAAATATTTTTTATAAAGCATGTATTATATTTACGTAAACAAAATGTATATTAATTTTGAAACAGCATATTTTTTAATAATATTTAAACTAATGAATATCATACAATATGTAATTAATAATGTTTTTTTTTTTTACATTGGTTAAGATAAATTATTAAAATTTGAACAAGAAAAATATCTTAAACTACTTTTCTATTAATGAATGAAGGAAAGGTACTTCTCTCTTTTTATTTAAGTAGTAGCAAAGAAATAAAATTAGTTTATTTCTAATTGAAGATATTTTTTGTATTGTTAAACCGAATTATTAAAAAAATTGAATGATATAACATTTAAAATGTCTTATACAATTTCTGCTATATATGTACATATACATTGTACCGTTTATTTATATCTGGTCCAAATATATTGGCATTTGGTAAAATATTTTTTTTAAAAAAAGGGTAAAATTTAAAAATCTTTAAAAGATGCAATTGAATTTTTTTTTAATTAGTGTAATTTTTTTTTTAAATGTAGAATGAAAGTTAAATTTTTGGTTCATATTTATTTATGTAATTTAAATTAAAGTTAAAATTGGAATGAATAAAAGACACGCAGATTGCTAATCCTGATAAATAAAAAGAAAGAAATTCCGAAGTAAAAGATTACAATCAGTAAAACCTTTTTGGAAGCTAATTAAAGATGGCAGAATTATGTTGTAAAAAAAAAAAGACTTTGTAACTTAAATTTAAGAAAGAATGTACAAGATTATTATCTTGTATTATGATAAAACAAAGATAAAAATATGCGCAGAAGTCTGAAAACTGGACCTGGAGGATAAAAAGAAGAATACCAGTGCGATCAGGATCTTGTCTGTTTTTTCTTTTGGCTGGTCCTGGATCACAAAAGGTCCAGGACCACTCTATGTTGAAATAATTCGTCATGCAGGAGTAGACTGAAGCTTTTGGCTGACATCGTTCATAATGAAGACATCAACCCCAGAAAAGCTTTCGTGACTAGCCTTTAGGATGGACCAAAAACAAGTTAAAACCAATGGCCAGGACCTCATTCTACCTCTCATGAAAAACCAAGCATTGTAATCAACAATCTTCGCACACTCGCTAAACTTACTGTTAAGCTAAGATTAATTATTCCCGATTGTGACTGAATTAAGTGTTTGCAAACCATTCTCAAATATAAGCGTATAATATTATCCCGATAGAGACATAATTTTTTTTATCCAAGAGACTTTCAGTTACAGCCTTCTAGAAGAAACTTAAGAAGTGAACATTTAATTGTTAAACTGTTCTAATTATTTTTATCTAACTATCTGGATTGGTATGTGTGGGTTTTTCCAATTTCATTTAACAATTTATCTTTAAACATTTTAATTTGTTAGAATAAAATATTTATTTCTAATATCAATTTTTCATTGTGTGTTATTAATGTTAGTTATTAAATTTATTAATATTAGTTAATTGCATTATAAATGTATAAATTACCTTTGCCAATATGCGTATTTATTAATTAAGCCCCAGGAGTAATATTATCTGAAAAATATTAAGTTATGCGAAATCATAATCCTGATCTTTTTAATTACTTGTGTCAAAATTATGGGATACGAAGAAGTTAGGAGTCTATTGACTATGACACCCTCTTATAAATGAAAACTAACTTCATCAGCAATTCCAATAGTAATACGAATTAATATTAGGTTGAGTTAATCAGGAATAGCTATGTTTTTGGAAATAGGAACAAGATATTTTCCCTCTCCATAGCTTGATTAACTTACACTTTATAGTGTGTAAAAGAAGGCCTACCAGAATGTAACAAAATGTGAAAAATGTTACAATATATAATAGAAAATCATATAACATTACAACACTAGCCAAAAATTAAAATTTTACTTATGATCGTGGTTTTTATCTATTAATAACTAGACCTTCCCAAGTGAAATTTAACTAGATACAAACAATGTATTTATACAAAATAACACTCTTCCCATAATTTACTTTAAAAAACAATTATTTTTATATCAAATGATGTTTTCATGAGATTGATGGCCTCAGATTCAAGAAGATTTATTATCAGTGTTTCTTTGACTCTTTAAGTTATTGATTTTAAATAAATTTATTAATGAAAATATATTTAAGTTTTTTAATTTAATTGATAGATTTAAAAGGTTTTGAAGGATTTTAGATTTTAGAAGTAATTTTAATTATTCTATTTTAATTTTTGTCTTAAAGTAGTTTAGATCTAGATATCAGTTTGTTTATAATAAAAAATAAAGTAACTAATTGGTTATTAAAAAAATTTAGGAAAAGGAATGTTAACAAAAGAAACTTAAATAGAGGATATTATAACAAAGCTTCATCTGTTTTAATTTTGTCTAATTTTGTTTTAAATAATTCTGTCTTAGTAAAGACCCTTCTTTTATTCCTTCTAGCAATAGGAATGGGGCATTGATTTTATTTCTGCTATTGAATAGTGTAGAAATATTCCAGATAATAATAAAATGTCTCTACAACTAATTTTAAATACACAATTACTTGAGAGGAAAAAATTTGTTTTTGCTCCAAAGCAAATAGATTTTCTTAAAAAACGATTGGAAGCCATTGATGTTACCCTATTAAAAGAAGACAAAGGTGACCATTTTGCATTATTGAATAATAGTGATTTTAAAAATAAAGTTTCTTTAAAGTAAAATAATGAGAGCAATTCTATTTTAAATTTTGGTCCTGGTAAGAGAATAAAATCTAAGTTAATTGAAATTATGCAAAATATTTTTTTTTTTATGGAACCACTTATTCAACATGTTTTGGCTTCTAATATTTTCTTTAATCTGAAGTTTCATAAAGATATTTTTTCTTTAAGATGTATTTTTGATTTTACAGGGGAGATTGTTGATAAAATTTCACATTTTTTTTCTTATGTGTCATAGCATCAGCCGGGAAGCGAACCCGCTAACCCGGAACAACATTGTAAAGCAGTTGTCGTTGACCTCTCGACCACCAATGCTTGACTATAAGATTTTTTTAAAGAATTATAGAAATTTAGGTTAATTTTGGAATCTCTTTTTCTTTTGAGGCATTTAATAAAATAAATGGATTTGTTGCAAAGAATGATTATACTTTTGGTTGTTTAGATATTGAAAATATGTATCAATCAGTTGATAGAATTAAAAGTATTAATGTGTTTAGTCAAAATAAGGGTCATATATCACATGACCCTATCTCTTAAGCTTGTAAGTTATAAACATTGAGGATTGCCAATTCCTCTACAAGCTTTATGATAAATGCTTAGCCAGAGCCAGCACTTAAAATATCTCTGTCAGGAACCCCTCCCCAAACCCCTGACCATGGTTTCGTGCTTTGGCACTCCTCAGAGAGGTGTCAGGGTAGGTTCAGACACTAGATCTAAAAATACCAACCCAAAGCCAAGCACTTATCTAAAAGTTATCTACTGAGTGGAAAATCTGAAATTTTCAGACATCTACATGTCTTCAAACCCAGCTATCCAACTCAAATAGCTATATGGGGCTGATAGATCTTCAGCCATACCATATATTAGTTGCCTAGCAATATAAAATTGCATAAGACTTATGGCAGAGACTATAAATAGTCAAAATAAGAGTCATATATCACATGACCCTATCTCTTAAGCTTGTAAGTTATTAATGTGTTTTTTTCTATTCTAAAGAAACATGAATATTTTTCTGCATATAAATTTAAGATTATTCATGATTTGCTATTATTATTAAAGAGTTTTTTTTTTTTGTGTGTAATTATGTGTTGAGGGATGGGTTATTGGTTATGTTATGTCTCCTTTGATGTGCTCTATCAATATTGATTTTTTAGAGAGTAGTGTTATTAATCATTTTCCTGTTTCTTTGAAATTATTTCTTAAGTATGATAATGATTATTTGTTTGTTATTCAGAGAAATAAATTAATGGATTTTTTTGATAGATTGAATGCTTTTGATTCTAATATTAATTTTACTATTGATGGGGGGGGGGTACTTTTGAGTTTGTTAAATTAAAATTTCTTGATTTAAGTATTGATAAATCTGACAGTGTTTTATTTGGCAATAGTTTTATTAAACAAAAAAAATAAGAAACATGATAAGGCTAGACAGTTATCTATCTTTTACTCCTAAGAAAATTGTTGAATTTTTGTTATAGGAATAGAAGGCTTAATAATTTTGAAAATAATGCTTATATTCAGAGGAGTGAATTTGCTTTTGATTATATTTATTGGTTTAGATTGTAATCATGAATTTATTAGAAATATTACATTTAATAAAAATATTTATAGGCTTGATAAAAATAAAAATTTAATTGGTAATGAGAATAAAGAGTTTATTTCTTGGTTTATAAGAATAGTCATTTATTGGGTGGTCTGAGAGTGGCCTGGAAATCCAATAATTTGATAGCAAATTTATACCTGGAATAATTTATGATTCCCTGCAGTTGTCATAACATTTAATAAGTCAAAGTAAATTAAGTTCTTAATGAAAGAGTTAAAGTTTATAAGAATAGAATTAAAAATAGGTATCATAATTTAGGTATCATAATTCAGCTTTGTATATTCATAAATTGAATACAGATTATAAAATATTACTTGGCAATGCAGAGATTATCTTTTATGAAAAAATGAATTAAAAAGAAGAGCCAAAGAAACACTGATGATAAATAGGCCGTCAATCTCATAAGTTTTTAAAGTGAATTATGGGATTATATATATATATGTTGTTTGCATCTAGTTGAAAGTTTATTTGTTAATAAATAAAACCATAGTTATGAGAGAATTTTAGTAAAATTGTATTTTTTGAAAAGTATTATACTGTTATATGATTTTCTATTTTATTTATCATTACTAATATAACAACAGGCAGTATTTATTATATATATAATAACTAATATTTTAATAATGAATAAATATAAAATCATGTGGAATTCATCATTTGTATTTAAATAATAATTGAACAACTCTCTAGCTGCCATGTTTAATAACTTTGTGCAATAAGAAAATGGATCATTTCTTATTGTATTTTAGATTTTTTTATTTAGAGTTATCCAGAACAATAACTGTCAGAGAGCAAACTTAAATCAGTCTGTATATATTTTAATGTAAATTGATATTTAAAGAACTGTTATTAATTTTATAAAAATATTTCAATTCAATTGTTATTTAAATAGATTGATGAATTTCACGTGACTTTATATTTATTTTATAGTTTTTAGAAATGAATGCAATATCTCTTTAAAATGAATATCAGTTCTTTAAAAAATCAATTTACATAAAGTTTACTTTCTGGCTATTATTGTTCTGGATAATTCTAAATAAAAAGATCTAAAATACAGTAAGAAATAGTCCATGTTCTTTATGTAAAAAATTATTGAACATGGCCTCTAGGGGGCAGTTCAGTTATTATTTAAATAGACTTGATATATATATATATATTGACTTAATATAGTAACAGTTTCTACATTTATTACATCATAGTGTAAATGGAAAGTATTTGAAGTTTTGTCTTATAAACTAGTCATCATTTATATGTATTTATCAGATATTTTTACATAAATATGTATTTACATATATCAACCTTATAAAAAAGGTATAGGTCTATGCATACATAGAGCTTATGTTTAATACATAATGATCTGTTTTCAAATTTAGTATATATCAGAAACTTTTTTCAGATAACCATCCAGTATTGGTTGGTTAATGGATAGTTATTTTTAGTTAAATATTCATCTGATAATTGACTAATCTGCTGAGTAAAAGTCTTCTTTTTCATTATTAAATCAATATTTTCCCCACAATATCCTCTCAATCTCATTTCTAATGCCTCTGATGTTTTTCTCTTTTTTTTTTCCTGCTACATATAAAAATCTACACTTTAATATAACTATCAACAAAACTCTATTTAGATTTAACTTTAGAAGTCTAAAAATTAATTTTGATTAGAAACTTATTTAGATATTGCAATTATTCTATGTTCTTTTATTTCTTCCATTTATTTTTATTAATTTTAGCAACTTTTTTTGAATTAAAATTTCACAAATTTCTTTATTTCTACTTAACACAATCTAATCAAAATACTCATTTAACAAGATATATCAATAACTGTTAAACAAAATAAACGATAGATAACTTTATTGTCCAAATACTCTATTTATCTTTTCTGAAATTCTACAGGATGCTTTTGTTTTATATATAATTGTTCTAATAGTTCTTTCTTCTTTCAGTCTATTCTTTTTCTCTTTTAACCCTTAAACCACTAATTATATTATTGGTTGTATGAGGTAAAAATCAAATCTTTTAATTGGCCAACTCACAAACTGAAGACAAAGCCTATTGTTAAAACATATTCACCTATAATATTAAATTCAACTCAGATACGTTTATAAAAAGTATATTACTAATTTTTCAGGTTATGAAGAGAACGAAAGTTCTTTCAAAAATAAATTGCTATTTATTTATTCTAAAATATTCAATTTCGGCAACATAAAAGCTATAATATAAACAAAAAGGTCGACTTTTACGTTATAAAAAAGTAAATATTTCTTTTTACTAAATCTTAAATATTTTTACTAAAATCTTCAATATTTTTCGAAAATAATTTTGTTTTTTTTTAGTATTCTCTCTGAAAATAATTTGTAATTTCTCAAAATATTCTTTTATAATAATTTAAATCATATTCGAAATGAAAATCTCAGCGTTTTTCTTTATTTTCTTTGATCAGGCGGTTTCTTTGTTCTTTCCAGCCAATCAGAATGTCTTTTTCGGCTGAGAGCATGCTAAGAACCAATCACAAGTAATGTTCTTTCTTTGTTTAGGTTTAAATGCATTTTTTTTTTATTTTTTACTTGTAAAATAATTCGGAAGAGGGCACCATCTTACAGAACTTTTAAAAACCTATTCAATATCTGTCTAACGAATATTTTAGCATAAGAACTGGCAGAGTTAGAGTGACGTCAGATGTCGACGAGGAGCTTCGTAAGAGGCGGGAAAAGGGTTAAATATCTGAATAACCAATTCATTCTATTAAGATCAGTGGAATAAATATTAACTTTCTGTGTACATTTCTCCACAGTTATATTCACCAGTACTGTTGTATTTGTTGTCCTTCAATCTTTTTTAAGTCTAAATAAAATTTCTTTAGATAAAAGTATATACTACTTCAAGAACAATATCTTAATTGCATGCAATATTAAAATAAATGTTCTAAAATTCTCACACATCATTGTTTTGGATCTTTTCTATAAAGGACTCATTACAAAGAAAATTATTGGCTATTTTCTTCAGTGATAAAGTTTTTCAGATTTCTCTTTTTTATAATTTGTAATAATTCAATTGGAATTTTATTAATTTTTGTGCTTTTCCAATTTCATATCAACTACAACCTTTAGAAACTTTTTTTTCAATATTTCATATCCTCTTTTATTTATTTATTTATTTATTTAATTAATAGACAAAGGCTTGTCTTCAATTACACACTAGGGTGCGTGAGTTAATCAAGCTATGAAGGAGAAAAATATTTCACTCATATTTCTAAAACTCGACCTAAGAATTATTATGATTTCAATTGCCGATAGAATCAGTTTTTACTTTATAAAAGAGCGCGCCAAAGTCGTTAGACTCACTGATTCTGCGTCAAGCATATCTTAACTTATAAAGTAATAATTTTAAAAATCAAGTTTTTGATTTCCCGTAACTTAGTTATTTTTTTAAAAAAATATTCTTGGACTTAATTAAGAAATAAGAATATTGGTAAGGTAATTTATACACTACTCCAAAACTAAACAATAAAAATCTAACACTCAAAATTAACAACATAACTAACTTTTTAATTAGGCATGTACAGTGAAAGTTTTTTTTATATTAATAGTAAAGATTTATTACAACAGTTAAGCATTTAAACACCTATAATAATAAAATTATAATATTGGAAATAAACACACGCATACTCAGATAATTATTTTAACCATTTGAATTCAAATATCAATTTGAAGAAATAAGTAATTAATGTCTTCTCTTTGTCCACAGTAACAATTTAGGTACTTGTGTATAATTCAACCGATGACGTTTTTGACTTACCAAATTTCCTTCCGGTAGACATCGACGTTTGTTGCATGACAATGTTGTCATGGTAACCAAGTGACTGGCGTGATTAATCCATCAGAGAGTCAATTTTTTTTTTTTTTTCACCCGCGAGATTTAAAATTCGTAGAGAGGTTTGGGAAATTTTTTGATTTTTTCTGTCTATTGCGATTTTGCTATCCACGGCATCACAGTTACTTTTTTGAGCTGTTAATTCGGGTAAAGTGTTTTATTTATCTGTTTATTTTAAATTTACAAAAAATTTTTGTTAATATTTCTACAATTATCAAACTTACATTGAATTATTCTCCGGTAAAGTGTTTTTTATTTATCTGTTTATTTTAAATTTACAAAAATTTTTAGTTAATATTTCTACAATTCTGAAACTTACGTTTAATGTGTAAATAATTTATTCTCCGGTAAAGTGTTTTTTATTTATCTGTTTATTTTAAATTTACAAAAATTTTTAGTTAATATTTCTACAATTCTGAAACTTACGTTTAATGTGTAAATAATTTATTCTCCGTGTTTTTTATTTATCTGTTTATTTAGATTTACAAAAATTTTTAGTTAATATTTCTACAATTCTGAAACTTACGTTTAATGTGTAAATAATTTATTCTCCGTGTTTTTTATTTATCTGTTTATTTTTAAATTTACAAAAATTTTTAGTTAATATTTCTACAATTCTGAAACTTACGTTTAATGTGTAAATAATTTTCAATAATTTTTTAAAACAAATTTGGAATATACATTACCAAATGTGATAACAAGGACGCCATTAATGCCAGATTCGCATTAATTCGGGTAAAGTGTTTTATTTATTTTAAATTTACAAAAACTTTTTGTTAATATTTCTACATTACGTTTTTAATGTGTAAATAATTTGAAATAATTTTTTAAATCAATTTTGTGCAGTATGCAGTACGTTTTAAAAATTACCAAATGCATATAAAAGTGCGGCGTTTTCTGGACGCCATTAATACCAGATTTGCATTAGATCGCGTCTTTTTTATTTAGATGTTTATTTAAAATTTACATAAAGTTTTTGTTAATATTTCTACAATTCTTAAACTTATTTACAAGATTAGAGTGATATGCCTTCAGGGTAATACGTCATCGGTTGAATTATACACAAGTACCACAATTTATTATTAAAAATTCAGTTCACAAATCTTTTATCTAGATAGAAATTATGGCCATTAACTTACCGGTAAGTTTCAAGTGTTCATGTAGGTGATTGGTGATTGATCTCCTTAGTAGTCTGATTCCTTTTGATGGATAGTCCACAGTACTGTTTTTTATGGTTTCATTTCTTCCATATCTCTAATCCTGATTGAGGCAAGGTTAGACGGTTTAGGTGACTTTTCCGAGGGAAGGTGTCAGCGAACGATCTGGTTTTACTTGCACATCTGGAATAGGCTCACTTTAGATTTAAATGGCAACATTTTATTCTCAATTTTAAAAAAAAATGCTGCACACGAGAACTTGATCAAAACATACAGGTGAAAAAGCTTCTTTCCAACTTGTCCACTCCTTTTATAGTCCAGATCATTTTTGAGAAGTCCTGCACATATTTTCTTTATCCTTTGTTTTATTATTCTATAATCTTCCACATATATTTCTTTTTTTTTTCAGCTACAAAGTTTTTTTTTTTATGGATTATTTTCGCCATCTTTAATTAGCTTTGGAAACTTTGATTGTAATGTGCGTGTGGAATGTCTTTTCACTATCTGAATTAATTAATCTGTATGCACTTTCCAATATCAACATTATTTTGATTAAATTACATAGATAAATAAGAAAAACAAAAATTAACTTTCATTGTACGTTTTTTTCTTTTTTTTAAAAAAAATTATACTACTTAAAAACAAAATTAAATATCAACTTTTAAATGATCTTTGCATTTTATTCTCTTTGAAGTTTTTTTTTTTTTAAATATTAGACCATGCCAAATATATATTTGTAGCATATATAAATAAATGGTACAATATATATTCATTGTATTGTAATATATGCTAGTGAAAAACGAATAGATATAATGTTACCCGGGCTGGTTTTATTTTGTAATGTTTGGATTTTTTTTTTTTTTTTAAAACTGGTTTTATATATATTTTATTAAAATAAATAAATTGTTTTTTTTTTTTGATTTGGCTTTTTAAAACATTCGTCTTATTTTTTTTTTTAAATTTTTTATTCCGGTCTTTTTTTTTCAAGAAACTTTTTTTTTCAACTCTTTTTTAGTTTTTTAACAAACCTTTTTTTTTTTTTGTCATTTACCGAGTTTTTATTCATAAACAAATACATAAAAAATTAATTTATTTTTTAAAAAATTTTGTATTTACACTTTTTTTGGGTTTTAAAAATAACCCAAAAAGAACAAAAAAATAAAAGAAAAAAAAATTCATTTCACTGCAGTAAATTCATCTCTTCTAAGATGGCACAGAACAATCTTTTTTCAGAAAATCACAGAAATTCTTCTATATAGTTGTCAAGATCTTCTCTTCGTGTGCCTCATGTTCGCTTGTTTCGCCACTTGAGAGAACCCCAAAGGCATTCAATGGTCTGGTTATGTACACCAGTTTCAGGGTCCACAAAATTGAATTTGTGATTGACTCTCATGTGGTGATATCCGGAAGCCTCCAATTCAGAAGTTCTGTATCCTTTCCAGCAATCAGAATAGATGCTGGAATCAGGCCTGATGTTCTCATGGATGGACTCCATAAGGATGTTGGCAGAACGGGAGGCTATAGACATTACAAAACAATCGCCTGTCTCACGACAGATAGCCCTGAAAATCCATTGTTGCGGAAGGATTCTGCCCTAATGATTTTTTCGTCGACTGAACATGGTATCATCAACTTCCACTGTCATACCGGGACCACCAATTTGGCGACATGGACGAGAAACAAGGCTTTCTCGACAGAGCTCTCTAAGAGCTGTCGTCATATTTCCTTATGGCATTTTCACACATTTCTAACTCAGCTACAATACGCTTTACTGTAAGCTCATCCTGGCTCCAGTAATAAATTAGACTTACTGCTTTCAAAAAAGTGATTCAGCAGCCCTCAAACCATGTTCCATGACGAATGGAACACCTTCATCGACATTGCCGTGATTCACATTCCATTTGAGATGTTTTACAATGCCTTAATTTTATTAAGCAACCACAAACACAGTTCTGGGCGGGTAAAATATTTTGCTATTGAAGAAAGGCCACCGCATCTGTTTTTGTAGTAGGTAAATCTACAAATTTAAATGCCAAACGATCGTCTGCCATTTAACTGTTTTGATCTCGATAAAGTATCGAAAAATGCGCGACTTTATCATGAACTTTTCCGAATCGTGATTTACAATCCTCATTTAGTGCATTTTGATACCTGAGAATGAAAGTAGGGGCGTTTGATAATTAGTTAGAATTTGTAGTAACTCACATAAATTACAATACATTTAAGAACAAAAAAAAAAACCATTCTAATATAATTTTAGTCATTACAACAAAAGACACCTTCATATAATATGCTGTAGACTAATCAAGACTAATGTGTATAAAGAAAGTCCCATACTCGTCGCTAATAATATTCACATGCTAGAGATGTTGGGGAAGGATGAACAGTTTACAGACCGTAAAATATATGAGCGGCCTTGTAAACATATGAGTAAAAACATCTATATTTTTCATCTAATTTTTTTTCTGACTTTTTTTGTTTATTAAAATCATTTTTTCTTACTTTATGCACCAATTTATAGATAAGTTTTGTATACAGATTTATGATTTGAATAAATATCAGTTCCATGATAGACAGATATCTCTTTTTATTTTTCCTAAACCTACTAAATTGTTACATAACTTAGTTGAATTTGTTCAAAGCATTTTTATTATCCCACCAGAATTTATCAGCTTCTCACATCTTTTAACTTTTTGTTTCTGGTCTATGATTTACTACAATGATCTCTGACTTACTACTGCTTCTATTCTTCAATTGTTTTATAAATATGTTTTATATTTATTTACTTGTTTTATTACATAAAATAGTAAATCGTATAATAAAATTGTTGTTTTTTTTTGTTTTTTTTTTAATAATCTGCTTACTAATCAGCAAGGCTTACAAATATATAATCTCATGGAGGGAAACTAACCTTCTTATATGCACTAATAGATTAATGTGTAAACTATAAGTGAATCACTTATGCTTGGAACTTTCCTTCCATGAGATTACATATATATTGAAGTGATGCATATATGCTTGCTTCATTTTCTTTAATTCTGCCATCTTTTCCATAAATCCTCACACACATTTTGAAATGGTATATTCTTACAGACTATCCGTTTCACCTGCTCTATCTTATAACTATACCTGTGCTAACTTTAAACCCTCTCGAGTACATGTATATCTATATAAACATCATTGTATATGTATCGGTGCACACATACATGCGAGAACAGACTGTGGTATATAATAAGTTTATGTATGTTACAGTAGATATTTATTAGAAATTAGATATTTTAAAAGTATAAATTTATTGATTCATTGGTTTTCAAAGAAATCACATATATATGTATAAGATTCACATAGGACCAGCATACATATGACTGACTTAAATTGGAAAATGTTGTTAGTGTGAGACATTCATTATAAGAATGTGGAAATAGAGTCATATTAATAGTTTACTTTTAGAGCTTGTGACATAAGAAAACAAATATCAGGCTAGCTTCCATAGCATATAATAGTTGAATGATTGTCTTTTTTATTTATTTTCACTTTTTTTTTCTTTTGAAAGTAATCACTTATTTATTTTATAGAGAGTCTTCTAATTCAAATTTGTTGCATTTCTCAAAACTTGCCTACTTGGAATTTGGACATGATATGTGAAAATTCATATCTGAATTAGGAAAAGAATAAACAGATAGCCATTTTTATAAAGATTTTAATGTATAGATTGTCTATAATTTCTATACCAGTGATCGTAAAAAAAAAGTAAATGGCATGTGAAAAAATTAAAAATTAATAAATTTTCTAAAATTTTAAGTTTTTATTTATAATGCCTATACAGTACTTATCTAACATATCTGCATTATATTTGTTTTTAACATGATGTGTATATGTCTATTTGTACGTGTGTTTGTTAAAAACACATAATATCGTTCATTATTATTGATTTTGATATTTGTGACATAGTAGTGGGACTATTGTAAAAATAAAATGTCTAAGAATTTATATGTAGCAATTGGACAAAATAATTAGAACATAAGTTGTATTAATAATATATTTTTAATGTTTTATAATGCAGAAATGGAAATATATGCTAATGTAAGTTTTTGTTGTTTATATTATAATTCTACGGAATATCTGATACAAGCTGATATCAGTTTCATAAATTTGTGATAATCTGTATCAAGGACACTAAATTAAAAAAAAAATTAAATTGCTGAAGGCAATAATTTCTTAACTTTCAAGATCAACAAACTACAGGATAATGATAATGATGAAAGACTGAATCATGCTAGAAATAGATATGGCTGAAAATTAATGCTTAATGGAAAAAACCAAGCAATTCATTAGGAACTTCACATGCAGAGCATTTATAAACAAATTACTATTTTAAATCTTATTTTCTGATGGGGAATTTTGTAACGCAGAAGCAATGATATCGTAAGCATAAAACTGGGTAACAGACGACTGGAAGTTTTTTACATTTTTTTCTAACTATAGGAAACAGATTAACTTTTTTTCTTATGTGAAACATTGTTGTGTAACTGTCATGATTTGGAAAACTATCATGCATTATCTTAATCCAATCATTACTCTGCATGAATATATCACAGTAGAAATTATTTGATTCTGATTCATTCGATTGTGGAAACATTGTTTTAGGATCTAGATGTTATTGTTTTAATTCTTACAACTCTTATTATTAAATATTGTTTTAAAGAATATGAAAATTGTTACACATCTATCATGATTTACCCAATTATCTTATATAATTAATATTATTGAGCGATTGAGTTAGAAGTCTATCTTCCACTAATGTCGGTACTTATGTATTAGTTTGGCGATGGAATTTTAATTTTTATTAAAATCATTATGATTATCTATGATTGCTAAATATTTGATAGTATGTTTTATTTAATTAAGTAAGTAAATTTAAGTTTCAAAAATAAATTCTTGAAGATCTCTAAAGTATTTTTATATCTAATGTAACGTTTTTCCTTTTGCTAGGCCACTATACGCCTCAAATTTATATTTGAGCGTGAGTTGATCAAGCTGTCTCAAAAAGAAAAAAGAAAGTTGTATTTCTATTCTAAAAACACAGCTATTTTTCCTGACCAACTTCAGCCTATTAATTGTTAAGAATTGTGCTATTGACAAAATCAACTTTTAATTTTATTTCATATGGGCGCCAGGATTCCTAAGAATCCGCTGAAATATGTCGCCAGCACCTCTCGCAAGTTGTAAAACAAAAAAAAAATAAAAAGATTTTTATTATATTTTTTTTTTAAGGGGCGGTAATTCTACCGTAATGAGAATTAATGATTTTTACGATTATTAGTCCTGGGAGTATTGAAACATATTGGCAAAGGTAACTTAAACGTTTAAATCTTATTAAACTAAAAATAAATTTAATAATAAAAAATAATAATCATTATTAATAACGCACAAATGAAAATTGGTATTGGAAATAATTTTATTCTAATAGACTAAAAAAATATTTGAAATAAATTACTTAGAGAGAACACAACTCAGACGTGAATCAATTAATAAAAAAAAACAATTTTTCAATTACTGTTCATATCCAAATTTCTCCTAGAAATTTCCTTAAAAAAATTGAATGTCTCTTGTACAAGAAAAATTAATGTCTCTATCGAGATTGTTTAAACATACTTCTAGAAATTGTTTGAAAACGTTTAATTTGGTCACAATCAGTATAATTATTCTTACCGGTAAGTTTCATGAATTCAGTAGTAGATAACTATGCATAGTTTTTTGGTTATAATGAGCTCGGCCTTTTGGTTATTGCTTGATCTTGTGGTCCATTTCCCCAGTCGGTCACGAAGGCTTTTCCTGGTGTACATCATTAGGTCCGATGTCTTCAGGAGCTCCGGTTCACTGCGACATGCCGAATTCCTTCAGCGAAGAGCGATCTTGGATATATTAATGTTATCCAAGACCAACTAGAGAAACAAAACGAACAAGATGTCCTTCAAACTGATCTCTGCCTTTTATACTCTCTAGAGGCCCAGTTTTCCGACTTCTGCGCATATCTTTTGTTTGTCCAAATATCCGTTGATCTTACACATTCTTTATAAAATTTATGCCACAAAGTCTCTATTTTTTTCAGCACAACTCCGCCATCTTTAATTAGTTAAAATATTTTTACTTTCTCTTATCTAGATTGGTAATTTGTGTCTTTTGTTCTCTCCAATTCCAACTTTTATTTCTAATTACAAAAAAAAAAAAACGAAAGAATAATTTAACTTTCATTGTACGTTATTTTTTTTTAAAAAAAAATTAGTCAAAAAAAAATCTAAATTTACTTTTTTAGCTTTTACCAAATGCCAATATATTTGTAACGTATATAAATAAACGTTACAATACCACCAGTGCCAGGAGATGAGAATAAAATAGGGGTTTACACTAATTTTATTCTTAAGTTTTTTAAATTCATATCCGTATTTTTTTTTCTGTAGTAGCGTGCTGATATATTGTGTAGACTCATTCACAAGCGACGTTCGGCTTTAACGCCCACTTTTAGGTCTAACACGGCGGGAATGGAAAATATTTCAACATTCATCTGTGTCCTATCCGCTTTAGTGTAATATTAACGATAAGAAGCCCAAGTTATAAGCACAAACGAGCGTTGCTCATCGTTCTGAGTCTTACAGGCTCGTGGCAACTTGGTCCAACTTGATCCGCCTTCCCCTTTATTGGGATCTCTGCTAGAAATAGTCTGACGAGCATTTAAAGACGGTCTTATGTTCATATACTGCGGATAAGGACTCGGGGCTATGTTATTCCCCTCTTCAGTAACCGCCTACCCGGTCAAATACTTGTGACTTACGTCTACATCAGCCACGATCGTGTTTTTAGACATATATAAAAAAATATACATATATATTTTTTCTTTCTGGAAGTCATATTAAAAAAAATATCTTCTTTCATATTTTAATAATCAGGGTTTAATTAGTTAGTTTTTTTTTTTTTATATAATTTTTTTCTTTTTTCAAAAAAATCATAATTTATTTTCCGGCTGTGAGTTTCTTTGAGTCATCATTGTAATGTTCTTTATCATTACAACTCATCTCAGGTTGTAGTTGTTAAATCGAAGCCCGAGTTGGGTCGCCATTGTAACGTTTTTCCTTTTGCTAGGCCACTATACGCCTCAAATTTATATTTGAGCGTGAGTTGATCAAGCTGTCTCAAAAAGAAAAAAGAAAGTTGTATTTCTATTCTAAAAACACAGCTATTTTTCCTGACCAACTTCAGCCTATTAATTGTTAAGAATTGTGCTATTGACAAAATCAACTTTTAATTTTATTTCATATGGGCGCCAGGATTCCTAAGAATCCGCTGAAATATGTCGCCAGCACCTCTCGCAAGTTGTAAAACAAAAAAAAATAAAAAGATTTTTATTATATATTTTTTTTTAAGGGGCGGTAATTCTACCGTAATGAGAATTAATGATTTTTACGATTATTAGTCCTGGGAGTATTGAAACATATTGGCAAAGGTAACTTAAACGTTTAAATCTTATTAAACTAAAAATAAATTTAATAATAAAAAATAATAATCATTATTAATAACGCACAAATGAAAATTGGTATTGGAAATAATTTTATTCTAATAGACTAAAAAAATATTTGAAATAAATTACTTAGAGAGAACACAACTCAGACGTGAATCAATTAATAAAAAAAAACAATTTTTCAATTACTGTTCATATCCAAATTTCTCCTAGAAATTTCCTTAAAAAAAATTGAATGTCTCTTGTACAAGAAAAATTAATGTCTCTATCGAGATTGTTTAAACATACTTCTAGAAATTGTTTGAAAACGTTTAATTTGGTCACAATCAGTATAATTATTCTTACCGGTAAGTTTCATGAATTCAGTAGTAGATAACTATGCATAGTTTTTTGGTTATAATGAGCTCGGCCTTTTGGTTATTGCTTGATCTTGTGGTCCATTTCCCCAGTCGGTCACGAAGGCTTTTCCTGGTGTACATCATTAGGTCCGATGTCTTCAGGAGCTCCGGTTCACTGCGACATGCCGAATTCCTTCAGCGAAGAGCGATCTTGGATATATTAATGTTATCCAAGACCAACTAGAGAAACAAAACGAACAAGATGTCCTTCAAACTGATCTCTGCCTTTTATACTCTCTAGAGGCCCAGTTTTCCGACTTCTGCGCATATCTTTTGTTTGTCCAAATATCCGTTGATCTTACACATTCTTTATAAAATTTATGCCACAAAGTCTCTATTTTTTTCAGCACAACTCCGCCATCTTTAATTAGTTAAAATATTTTTACTTTCTCTTATCTAGATTGGTAATTTGTGTCTTTTGTTCTCTCCAATTCCAACTTTTATTTCTAATTACAAAAAAAAAAAAACGAAAGAATAATTTAACTTTCATTGTACGTTATTTTTTTTTTAAAAAAAATTAGTCAAAAAAAAATCTAAATTTACTTTTTTAGCTTTTACCAAATGCCAATATATTTGTAACGTATATAAATAAACGTTACACTAATATACATTTTTAATAACTTATGGGTACCACTTATGCTTTAAAGATAGCCATCTTTTGCCACATAAATAAATTGATATTAATACAGAAAATAGAATTATTCACAGCTTTGTTAAAAATGATTCTTTAAATCTTTGAAAGTTAAATTGGTACTTTTGTAGAAGCTGTACAATGGAAGTTCTCCAACTATATTTGTTTAATTATCCATTTTCAGGCGCCTCAACTATTTGTTTATATTTATTTTCTCAGAAATATTTTACCGAACATGTGTTACTTATTAAAATCAAGCAATATGGTGTAACAAGAAAATGAATTATAAGTTAGTGTTACCTTTAAAAAATATTACTAAATGGCTTATAAATTCCATTTCACAACATATAATTACCTTTTTTTTTTTTCTGAATATGATAGTGTATAAGAGTAAACACATTGTGGATATTGTTATCATTATTTGGTAGCATTTTATTACGTTTAGTGTAATATTATTTTTGAGCTTTTACTTTACTTGTTTTTTGTGGAAATGATTAAAATTTGGGATCTTCCAATGGTAGAAGAAACAAAAAACACAGGGGAACTGCGGGACAATATATCAATTTTTATTTAGCAGAATTTATGTTGCACTGACTGTATAGATGAAGATGCATTTGTGGTGGTGATACATGCCATTAAGAATTTTTGTCTGCCGACATGAAGAACCCAAGTTTTGTAATACATCTTTGCTATATTTTCTTTGACCAGCTTTTTTATTTGTTATTTATATAAATTTTCTTTAATTACAATCATTTGTAGTTTTGTATATATATATATTTTTAGAATCATATTAAAAAAATATTAAATAATATAGCTTGTAGTTAGCTATATTGTTCACAATATTTTTTTGACACTCCTGTAAATGGATTATTAAAACAAAGATGGCTGGCAAACTTCTGTCCTACAGCTTCTACAAAAGTATCATTAAATTTACTTAATTAATTAAATAAAATATATTATCAAATATCAAATATTTAGCAGTCGTAAATAATCATAAGTAAGGAAGACTAAAATTTCCCTGCTGGACTAATATGTAAGTACCCTGATATCTTGCAGAAAACTCAACATTTTTTTTCAATATTAATAATTTCTAATATTTTTTAGTCATTGTTTAATGATATATAATTCTATTCTGTGTATAACTTAAGCAATTCTTGATACAAATGGTAGCATTACATCATGTTAATAAAAAAGATATTGCCAGCATTCCTTTTAGAATGTTTGCATTTAATCGCTAAAAAATTTGTAATACAATTGTTTTGAAAGTTGGATTAATGTATTTCAAAAATTTTCAACAGCAGTGATTTAATGAATTTTAGGCAATTGGTTTTGTTTCAAGAAAAAAATTTTCAATTTCCAAAAGCAAAAATAAGTAGAAATGAAATAAAAGAACTAAAGATTTTTTTGTTATTAAAATTGAACTGTATATTTAAATTATTATTTACATTTACTGTCAGTATTCAATTTTTTTATTATTTTTATTTTGTAAAAATATTTAAGCACTATTGTAACAATTGTAATACAATTTTTGCAACATCTAAATATTCAAGTAAATAAACTTCATTGATAATTTATTCTGAATTACTTAAGAAGTATAGCTGATAAATTTTTTCCAACTCTTCTACATCATTACTTTAGAAGTGTTTAAAATACTTTTAAAATTAATAATTATCATTTAAAATATATATTTATATTGGAATTTTGATGTCATTTTTGAAAAAAAAATGTTTCTTTGACAAGTAATAATGCAATTTAGAGTGAAAAGTAGAAATATGAATAGAATCTAAGAGACCAGAAATAATTATATAGTCATTTACAAATATATATTTAAATAATTTTTAAAAAATGCAAATACTTTTCAAATAAACTTGTTTAATGGAGAACAGAAATAAAAATAAATACAATGTTTATTGTTTATATTATAAATATATATTTAATTTTATTTGAACAATAATTATTTAAGTTTATTGTGTAAATATATGTATTTGTAATTGTAAAGAGGAAGTAACTACCTCCCACCGAGTTATGTGGCATCAAAAACCATTGAAAAGATAGAATGACTTCACATTCTATGTTTTCATTGATTTTTGACTTACATAACTTGGTGGGAGGTAGTTACTTCCGCTTTGCAATTATAGATATGTAGAAGTTATGATTATTTATTTATTAAAATATATATTTGTAGGTTGATTTGTTTATAATGGTATTGATATTTATGTCCATTATTAATTCTATATCAATGGCAAGCTTTCAACTTGTAACTTGACAAATGTATTAATTTGCAATAGATACTTTATTTCACAATTTTTTTTTTGTGAATGAGTGAGAACGTTAACAAAAGTTGATATGTTATGATAGATTTTATAACAGAATTTTGTTTGAGATAAAATAATTATAAAAATGTAAGAGACTTGAAATAAAAAGTCTAAATAATTTTTGTAAAAAAAAAAAGCAGCAGGAAAAAGTACTCAAAAGTTTGATAAACAATTAAGTTAATGTAAACTGCATGCAAGAGGATATATCTCATTATGGAATCAGTTAACTTGAAAATAGAATCTGGCCTCAGAATGATATTATAAAGTGAATCTACTGTAGGAATATCAAACTGATAAATATAATATTCCTGTAGTGTAATTTTTATTGCACCATTACAGAAATATTATTTATTAAGTGGATAATCTCTAGTCTAATGTATGACTAATAAAAATTATTAATAAATGTCCATTAAATGATTTATGTCAAAGTTGTGAGGGCAGTAAGTTTGACACCTATCAATCAAACTATAGTAATTCTCTATCTATATATACTGAACACTGATAGACCTATGTATAAGAGATTGTGATCTAGGCCAACTGATGAGTGCTAGTTTAGCATGAAATGTGCATTTTAGGGATCATATATTTTTTTTACATGTCTTTAGTCATGTGTTTCTGATTATATCTTTCCACAGGGTGTTAAAGTGGATAAAAAAGTCTCTACCTTATATGAGAGTAGGGTAGTGAAAATTAAACTACAGAAATATTATTCATTAAGTTGATAAACTTTAGTTTAATGATTGATTAATAAAAATTATTATTTTAAATATAGTTTATATCATTACACGTTTGGTATCCAAGTTATGGACTGGATAGATAATCATCAATGATGTACACAATTCTTTTAATTATATAAATTGAAGTACCAATGTATGGCTATATATATATTATTGATTTTAAGATTCATTGTGTTGCAATGTGTACTTAAATATCTATGAACTAATTTTTTTTTTTTTGTTATATTGTTTAAAAAAAAAGTTGTTTTAAAAAGATTTATTTAATAAATGAATATTTAATTAACTATAATATTATTTTAAGCATTCTTAGAAATATGATATTTTCAATATAGTAATGTTTTATAAATTGAGCATTCAACAATAAAGATTTATATATTTTTTTCCAAATAGATTAGATTATATAAGATATATTATTTTAAAATTTCTTTTAAATTTTGTTTATAAATGTTTAATTATTTATGCTAATAAAATAATTAATACATTTATAAATAATTTATAAAATATACCATATTATTAAAATAATATTATAGTAAACTAACTTTTAGTTGTACTCTATGTAATAATAATAATAAAATGGTTTTTGCTATATAGCTTATTTAATAGAGAAATTTCATTGCAATTCTAATTCTAATTTCTTTATCATTATTTCAATCATTGTTCAGCATTAACTTGATTCACAAGTAGAATTAAGATATTTTATTTTTTATTATTATCATTTCTTATACCTTTAATTAATTTTATTCATATTTATTTTACATTTTTAAAATAAATGTCATCAATCTGTGTTCATCACTTTTTATATTTAATGTAAATTTTCTTCTATATCTTTTTCTAATTGCACCCAAAGTATTACTTAAATAATAAGTGTGATAATGCTGAAGGCTAAATGAGTTTTTAAGTAATCATTAAAATCAGTCAACACTTAGATATCCATAACAACCAACAATCTCAACATGTAATCAATGCAATCTCAGGTTGAGAATGTTGATTGATATTGGGTTTGACTATGATTCTATATTTTATACAGAATTTGTATATTATTTTTAAATAAGCATTTATCTTTTCTTAGTAATATATTCAAATATCAGCCTTTCAAGCTAATTGTGCATACGCTTTTGCGAGTGTTAATAATAATAAATGAATACTTTCCTTTCCAATACAAGATATAGTATTTATGCAGGAATAAAATGAATCCATTTATTCCTACGACTCAAATGCTTCTATATGAGCAAATCTGAAGCACTGGCAAAGAAAGCGTGAAGATGGAACAGTCACTTTAAATTACTATATACGATGTCTGAATGAATGTCGTCGGTGAAGTTGTCTAGAATTTACTAAATGTCATTCCAACTGAAACTTAATCATATGTAAAAAAGCATTTATTTTATATAGCGTATATAGTAATTTAAAGTGACTGTTCCATCTTCACGCTTTCTTTGCCAGTACTTCAGATTTGCTCATATATAAGCATTTGAGTCGTAGGAATAAGTGGATTCATTTTATTCCTGCATAAATACTATATCTTGTATTGGAAAGTATTCATTTATTATTATTAACACTCGCAAAAGCGTATGCACAATTAGCTTGAAAGGCTGATATTTGAATGTAATACAATTGTAAACATACGCTAAATAAAATAAATGCTTTTCTTAGTAAGAAAACTTAGATTTAGGAATATATATTATTTTTTAAAATCTTAAAAATATTTTTTTTAAAGACTCTTTCAAAATCAGTTTTTACAATTACATTAAGCAGTAATTGTAAAGATGAATTTTATAGTCATTTTTCAAAATCATAATTTCTATTATAGATATTCTAACTCTTTTCTACTCTCCTTTAGCAAGTCTTCAGAAATATATTCATTTTAATATTTTAATTAACAATGTTGAAATCCTGTTACAATTTTTTTATCTTTTGATTTCTTTCATTTTTTGTGCTAAGACATTTTTTGTTTTGTTTAGCAACTGCTTGATTTTTATAATTTTTTTTCCTAATCAAATTGTTTATATGTTGAAACAAACATTTTTTTTTTCAATTTCTTTATGATTATATTTTTTATCCAGCTAAACTCTTCTAGCTGTATCTGTATTTTTTTGCTTTGTTAATTTTTGTGCCTATAATTTTATTATCTTCATTATTTTATAAATATATTTTTCTTCTTTCTACTAATTATCTTTTTAGTAAAACATGTATTTTTAAAATGTTTTCTTATATTCCATTTTCTATACAGTTGTTGCTTTTTAGTTTTTAAATCATCTTTGGATTATTACGTAACCCAAATGAAATATGTTTCTAGACAATCAGAAAACAGTTGAATACTTTAATAAGTATAAGTCATATTCTTTTTCTATAAAATTTTATTTTTATATCTCTCATTTTGTAATCTCAGTCTTTCATTATTATAACTTTTTTCAAATTTTTTCTTGTACTTTTATATTGTACTAATGTAGGTCGTTACATAATATTTCTAGTATTTATCGAGAGTGAATTTTATTGAAAGAATTTTAAAAGTTTAAAAAAAAAAGATTTTCATGAAAGCTTGAGAAAAAGAAAAGAACAAAAGAAAGGGGAAGGGGAAAGATTTCTGTAATGAATAATAATTAAAGGAAAAAACGATTAACATTGTTAGTTTTAAATTAATGTATAACATAAATATCTCGTTTTTATCTTGTAATATGGAGTGTGTGCGTCTATAAATAAAATTTAAAAGAAAGGAATCTTTTTAAAATGATAAAATTGAAAGCTAGTGCAATGCAAATAAAAGAACTTAACATCAAAACAAAGGAAATATAATTAACAAACAAAGGGACTAACTACTACTATTTGATTAAAATAAAAAACCAATGGAAGGACTATAACGAATCTTGAACTTTTAAATTAAAGGAGTGAAAGCCCAATAGAATTGCTGCAGATTGCTCGATCGATCGTCAGATAAGGAACACTGTCTATATAAGGGAGATATTGTATTGTTATATTCATTCATTCATTAAAAAATCATTAAAAAGTTATTAATTATCAGAATTTGTCAAAATTTGATCTAAAAAAAATATTGAATAACTCAGAATGAACGTCCTATCATATAGAATGCACTGCTGAACCTATCAGATCGTGCGGACGGCCTGAACCCCCTCTGCAATAACATCAGCAGTTAGTTCCAGGGAGAAATCATGTTCGTGTGAAAACTGGAAATCATCGGAGTGTCCATGCCAAGATCCACAAGTAAATTCCTATACATACCAACTGGTTGAAGTCAGCAAAAAGCTACATTGCCTTATTCGCGTATGAAATTGTTCAATTCCTAGGTAAATCATTCATTTTCTTTTGTCTTCAAAATCTTGATTCATAGCCATAAATAAGTGAGAGAAACTTTTAACCATCTCAAGAACTACAAGTTAGATTTAATCAAGTATAGAACTATTAATTTCCATGATCTAACTACATGCATTAGCTTTCATAATAAGATTGTGAAATCAGATATCTCATTAATTATGTGTGTACGTTGTATGATTAAATATGTATTTATTTTATTTTATTATTTATATATATATGTGTGTGATTTGAAACGTATTAAATATGTATACTTTAATAGAATGTGTGTTCGCATTTATTATAAGGCAAGAGCGAGCATTTAAAGAAAGTTGGATAAAATATTTTAATTATTATCGGTAGGTAAATAATTTGAGGTAATGTTAAAAGTGAGGGAGGGATTTATGCCATAGAATTAATAACGCATAAGTATTCTATTGGTCAAATATTTGTGACATAACTATTGAGAAATAGAGATAATAGTATAGGCGGAGAATTGAGCAGAGTTAAAGTCTGATGAGCTAGCTGGGGAGGTCAGGTACTAAATTCATAGCTGGTTGAGCAAGTAAGTATGTTAGTTACATTGTAATTAACTGGTGCCTAAAGGTTTTTTCCTTAAAATAAAGTGCTTGCATGACCAGTGTTATAATTTAGTAGCAGAGGGTTGGTATTATTGGTAGCTTGCTATCAGTGATATTATTATCTCTACCTGAAAAATCGGAAGCCTTCAAAGATAGTAATAGAAACTAAATGAAAGGGATAGAATGAATAAATCTAAAAGAATAAATTTTCCATTTTTTGTTTACAAAGAAAGAGACTAATGGTGCAATATATATATAAATTCTGTCTTATCAGAAAAATGTTTGTTTTAATGGGCATATAAATTCAGAATATAGCAGGATCTCTTGAAACAATTTTCAATGTAATTATCATCAATGTATCATTAAATTTTTATTCAACCTATTGCTTATTTTTTATGACTATTCTTAGTTTGTTATTGATTTTTAACATTAGATTCTCAAACTTTTCTGGTTGATTCATTGTTGTAAATTTCATTTACTTGTTATTACATTTTTCTGTAGACTGCTGTCTCTGGCATAACTTGTGCATCCCTGGGGAATCATTCTCAAGTTAATAAACTAATGAATTTATATTTTTATTTTTAGGTACGACACCAGTGATTTGTACAAACCAAGAGCCACAAACAGTGGCAGATCAAGTAGATTCTGTAGGAGGGAATCCCCATCAAGAAAATATAAAAGAACATTATCACGAGATGATAGCTCCCGAGGATTAAATCATGATAAAAGATCTCATCGATGATGTACGTTGATAATATTTATATCATATTTCATTAAATGTATAGATTATTTTTTAAAGTCATGTCATTTTTTAAGGCACAATTCTGTAAAAATTTTAACTGTGCATTCAGCTGGAATAAAATTCTGTCTTGTAAATATATGTAAACATTTTGTTTATGGTATTAAGAAATTCATTATTATTATTTTTTTCACATAACTTTTCAATTGAACTTTTTCCAACAATTTATTCATTTTATTCTTATCTACATATACTCATGCATTCAGTAAATCTACTAATTTGAATGTCAAAATTCTAAGCAGAGTATAACAGTTTTGTTAAAATCATTTTCTTCCGTTGGGAATTGATACAGGGTTATCGGTTCACAATTAACTGCCATCTTTACTGCTCAATTCTGTGGGTATTATTTCATCATCAAATAAGGTTGCTATGATTTATTGGCAAATCCACATTTTTTATATAATTAAGATTCATTAATTACTTAATTAACTGTTATATGTTCTAATTGCCATTTTCTGAGAGGTTTTTTATTTTTTTGATTAGAGTTATGAATGCCAATAATGCAAAATTATATTTTAAATGCATGCTAATTATTATTATCGTATTTTGTTTCATTTTATTATCTTAAAAATTATAATTAAAACAATTTAAACAACATGTTTGATTGGTCTATAATGTATTTTATTATTTTTTTCAAAAATGATACATTTAATGTTTTTCCATCTATGCATATTTATTATTTGATTCTGAAGAGATTGTCATATACTGTTTCACTTCCTATGATCTACTTAATTTTTGAGTTTTACATATGTATTCACTAATGCATTTATACATACTACACCATGTAAGAACATTCATCTTTCTCCTATTCTCCTATCTTATATTTTGTTCTCAAGAACACTTTGTGAAAGCTTAGTATGTCATAAAATATACTCCAAATAAGTCTTCTCCTCCTATCAGTCAGCACACTACAGAATGTATAGATTTGACTTTATTTATTTTATCCATTCTATCTTATAGTAATATCATATTTCAAATGCTTCTATGTAAATTATTCCTTTTTGTTCAAGATAGTGTAATTGACCAAACATACCAGGTGACAATCTGTCGTTAAATTCAAAATCATTTTTCTTTCTCTGAAAGCTAATCTTTGTTCATATGTTTCATTTTCCTATATCTGGTTCAATATTCTCTCTGAGCATACATTGAAGAGACTTGAAAATGGTGGACATCATTGTCTAATTCCTCTATTTATTATCACTGATTTCCTCACTTGATAACTTACCTCCAATTTACCTTTCATATACACTTTTTATCAAACTGAAAATAGCACTATCTATGCTAATCTCTCTGAGAAAAGTCTACTTTGAAATTACATCAAATGCCTGCTTGTAGTCGATATAGCAAATAAAAAATGATCTCCCCTACTCCATCATCCTCTGCCAAAAAACATAAACTGCCAGTTATAAATCCATTTTTGATTTCATTCCCAAAACAGTAATAGCCGATTCAAACATTTTCTCTTTGTATTTATGGAAGAGATTTGGTAAAAAATGAACATTCCAGTGTATTCCTCAATAAGTTCCTTACATAATATCATAAATGCAGCCATTAAACTTATAGTTACAGCATTGATTGCAAACTGTTATATCTGATCTTTTTGGTATGGGAAAAACCAGGAATATAATAAAATCGAAAAGCCGTATTCTACTTTTATAAATGTTTCTAACATAATAAAACAGTATTGTTTTAAATAAATCCATCTATCTTTTGACAATTAAACAGGTCACAGTTGGTTTCTGACTCCTTGTCAATAGATACCAAATTTAGCATACTGTTTTATCTATTTTTGCTTGGGAATAAAATTTCATTTAAATCATTATGTTTGAGGATCCACAAACAAATATGTCTCTTAATAGTCAAAATAAGAGTCATAGATCACATGACCCTATTCTCTTAAACTTGTAAGTTATAAACAATGAGGATCAGCCCCATATAGCTATTTGAGTTGGATAGCTGGGTTTGAAGACATGTAGATGTCTGAAAATTTCAGATTTTCCACTCAATAGATAACTTTTAGTTAAATGCTGGCTTTGGGTTGGTATTTTTAGATCTAGTGTCTGAACCTACCTTGACACCTCTGAGGAGTGCCAAAGCACGAAACCATTGTCAGGGGTTTGGGGAGGGTTTCCTGACAGATATATTTTGAATGCTTTCTCTGGCTAAGCATTTACCACAAAGCTTGTTGACAAATATGTCTCTTCTTTGCATGGTTTCTTTATATATATATATCTCCACTATGTACTTTTATCATCTGTCAAGATTCTTTTTCTATGGATGAAGAAGTTCATTGTAAATTAAGTATATTAGAACAAATTTTTTATCTTATGACTGGGGGCTGTTATTAAATATTGGATAATGCATTAGTAAGATTATTAATTATGTGAAAAGAAAAATGTTATATCTCAATTATTTTATTAATATTTCTCAAATAAATACAGAGAACAAAAGAAAGAGTGTTTTCACACTTTCTGAAGCCTCGTACAAAGTTTTCAGCCACAAAAAAATTAAAGACAGTCATGAGCTGGAACAATTATGATCGAGCACTTGGAATTTATTATTATTTTATAAGTAATTCTAAATGTTTATTTTTTCTTTTCATCAAATAATGTAATTCTTATAAACTCATTACAATGGAGTATTAATATTTACTAAGGCAATAAACCTCAAGCATGTGCACTTGAAATTGCGAAGGTAGGGACCTCTACAGGTCTTAACCACAAGCTTAGACTTTGCAAAAGGTAAAATTGAAGTTCAATAGTTTTATAATGCACTAAGCATGTTTTTGACAGATTACTGCCAGAATCATAGTGCTGCTTAAAGTTTAGCAGTTAGAATTATGCAAACATATATGGATGTAGCATAATATGTAAATGAGGCTTAATATGTAAATATGGTATTTAAATGTTCCATTTTTTGAACAATGGAATACACGAATCCTTTCTGTTGATAGAATGTGTCTTTCTCAATCATTATCTCACTATGGGCAACACTTTCACTCCCACCACTATGCTTAAAGTAACGATAGAAAAAAAAAAAATAAAGATGCTTGGGCAATCACAAACAATCCACATTTTATCAACAGAAAGCATCCATGCATTTCATTGTCGAAAAAATGGAACATTTAAATGCCGCATTTACATATTAAAACTCATTTACATAACAAACTACATCTATATATATAGTCATAATTCTTACTGAAAAAGTTAAAACAGCACTGTGATTCTGGCAATAATATGCTGAAAGCAGTGTGGAGTAGATTGAAGCCTGTCCATTAAAGTATGAGGTTTGGCTATCTTAATATATATCTGAGCACTTATAGCATATATGTGTAGAGATGGTAATCTGGACCAACTGATGATTGCTGGCTTAGCATGAAATACGTATATTGGTGATTATTTATCTTTTCAACATATATGTGTTCAAGTGTATCAATGTTATGAGATAGTGTGGAGAGTTGTGGGTCGTGTGAAGGCCTGTGCTCATATACCCTATATATTACATATATAGACACAGGTATATATAAGCCTGTGTGTTTCAGCTATTACATAAGTAGAGATGTCTGCCCATTTCTTCTATGTGTATTAAATGGATTATGTCCTGTACATAAGGGGTCAGATTGGCCTTAGGTCAACATGGGTGTGACAGGAATCTCAGCCTCAGGGTGGCCTTTGAGCACTCCATCATCATATTTTCAATTGGATGGATGGTTGAAGAGTTGGAGTGTGGAGTGGATTGAAGCCTGTCCATTAAAGTATGAGGTTTGGCTATCTTAATATATATCTGAGCACTTACAGCATATATGTGTAGAGATGGTAATCTGGCCCAACTGATGATTGCTGGTTTAGCATGAAATACATATATTGGTGATTATTTATCTTTTCAACATATATGTGTTCAAGTATATCAGTGTTATGAGATAGTGTGGACAGTGGTGGGTCGTCTGAAAGTCTGTGCTCACATACCCTATATATTACATATATAGACACAGGTATGTGTCAGTAATTATATTAAATTGTTGATCAATATGATTTGAACATTATTTTAGTACTTGCTCATGTTAACAGTTAACTTTTTTTTTTTTTTAAGTTTCTTTACTTGAATTGAGCAGTGATTCTAAAATATGGATCACATTCCTCAAAATCCATTAGATTGTTAGAGATCCATGAGATTAAAATGATTTTTATAATAATATAGAAGTTAGAAATTAAATACCAAACTGAATCCCTAATCAGAAAAATCTTTTTTTTTTAAAAAAAAACATCAATGAAATTCTTTATTCAAAAGTTTCTGAATGTATTATGTTAAATTCTCATTTACAGAAATTAATTGATTTATAACTAGCAATATAAAATTTTTATAACTGTTTGGTTTGTTATGCTAGCATGTTTTTAAACTTCATGTTCTAAAATGTGAACTTACCTATACATATCTTTTAAGATATCAGTTCTTTCATATTGTGTTTATTTTACATGTCTATATAACGAATATAAACTCATTAGTTGTTTTTTTTTATTATTTCAATATAGTTTAGAAAGCTAATTATGATTTTATTCAGGATTGCTATTTCAGTAATTAACTTATTATTTATAATATCCTCATTACTTTGCATTATTAAATAATTTCAAAATTTTTAAAAATTTTTTAGTCTTTGCTTTAATTTCCAACAACGATTTACTTTTGTTGATAATGAATTCTGGTTATCATTGCATTATCAAAGATTATCGGATTAGAATTTAGATATAAACTAATATCTTCTATTAAACTATGTAAAATGTAAATCCAAATGGTAAACAATTTTTATGGAAAGATTTTCTGAAATTATCTTTAAACTTGTATTGATATATTCAAATCTATACTTTAATTTTTGGGTATTGTATATTCATCAAATGAATATAGGTCTGTTTATGAATTGTGAAAATTACTGTAACTACCATTTAAAAACTATTCAGTTATATTTTATATTTTATTATGGATAATAACAAGCTAATTTTCTTCTCACTAACTTTTATAAGCCAAATTTATTGTGACCATTGATTCTCTGAAGATAATTATTGAATAAAGCATTCAAGCTTCTAATATAATTGCTAAGCAATTTTATAAAATTTTTCTATTGATTGTACTCAAAATATCCAATTGCTAATTACTTTTTATTGTAAGGCTAGGACTACACTATCAAGAGAAATAACTGAAGTGTTTATAATTCTGATTTACATTTCCTGGAAACATAATAATATACTCCTTATCTTGAACTCTATATATTGTTGAATCTATAGATGAGAGGACTTTTTATTGTGTCAGCAGGTACATTATGGCCTTGCGTTAGATATGAGGTTTATAAATTTTTTGAACTAACTCATAAGCAGCTCCGAGAAAATTGATTGCATCTTATGTTTATCTTTTTTTTTCATTATAATTCACTTGAAATTATATGCATATTAGATGGGTTTGCTTTTAAATGATGCTGAATCAAGTTTCATCTTTTTGACTGTTTTAATTATTTACAATAACTTCTGTAATTTATATAATTCTGTTTGTTGTTCAGTTATGTGGATATTTAATTGATATTTTTAATAGTATTATAAACTTTTCTAAATCCATATGAATAATAGAATTTTTTTTTGTGTTATACACACAAACAATAGTTAGTGTAGTTGTCTATTACTCTTGTGAAATGAAATTCAAATTTGTGCCAGATAAATTAAGTTCAGTTCAGGTTTGTGATTTTTTAAAAAAATTATCTGACTAATAATTAATTCAATTAATCATCCAATATTGATTGATAAATGAGTAGCTAACAATTCTTAATTGAAGAGTAAAACTAGGATAGAAAAACACTCAAATCTGACAATTGGCAGACTTCTATTTTTTTTATTTTTATGATGACCGAAAAAAAAAAAAAGCCAAATGGATTACAAGTTGCTTTACTATATATATATATTATAAATTTATTAAACGCACATTGATTACGTAAGTAATATTTACTGAGGCTATAACCTCGATAATATGTGTGTAAAAATGCGATAGTAGGGACCTCTACAGGTGTTTTAACCACAAGCTTAATTCTTCCTTAGCATAAGCTTGTGGTTAAAACACCTGTAGAGGTCCCTACTATCACATTTTTACACGCATATTATCGAGGTTATAGCCTCAGTAAATATTACTTATATATATGTATACATTGCAGAAAGGAGTTTGCTGTTAATTGAAAGGAGACCGTTTGCTGTTAACTGAAAAGAGACCCTTTGATTTCTCTTGGATGCCTTAAAGGAACCAAGTAGGGCCAATTCCTAATGTCAACTTTATACATTCTTGTTGTTGCAGCTGTTATTACTATTGATTATTTATATAGTATACAAACATGGAGGGCTGCTCACCAACATGCTTTAGCCAGTGGTGAATTTATTGGCTTTTTATTTTTGAGTTTAAGATCAAGAAACACCATGGTCATTCATTTCAGTTGCCTCTGAAATATCAGTAAACTTTTTTTGAAGGCAGAATGAATGTGTGTATGAATGAAAAATATTTTTTTTTTTCCTAATAGATATTTACAATAATGACAGACAAAAATAAATCATGGTCCTTATTCCCAGGAAGTTGTAAAGTCACCAGCCAAGGCAGCGGTTGGTAGCTGAAAGCAGAGGGTGCTAAGAATATGACTGCTAACCCAGGTTGTCATTTGATGACCTTTTTATTCAGATACTTACAGATGCATATCATTTTAAAGTGAGTGAAGATCATAAGAATTGTCTCATTAGATGGGACATTATTGGACTTTGTGAAGTTAGAAGAAAAGTGAAGAGACAATTAATTTAAATAGTGGACATGTACTACAAAGGTACAAATATTGGAAATACAAGTGGAATAGGATTCATTATATATATAAAGTGGAAGAACAACATTATGGAGATTAATGGTGTATCGGAACAGAATGGCAAGATTAGTTATACAACTTAATAGCAAATACCAAATGCAGATAATTCAGGTTTATGCCCCAACAAGTTCTAATAGTGATGAAGTAGTTGAGGATTTTTATGTGGTTTTGATTAGATTAAATATTTTAAAATTGTTATGCGAGACTTTAATGCTAGAATTAGTAAACAAATGAAAGTGATGTAGGTAAATTTGGTTATGGTAATAGAAATGAGGGAGGACATAGACTTGTGGGGTTTGCAGAAAAAGAAAAACTTTATATTATGAATTTTTTTTTTTTTGGAGAAAAATGTAGAAAGGGACATGGAAGCATCCTACCAGAAAATACATATTTCAACATTGTAATATTCTTAATAAATTCAACACAGGAATTGATTATCAATTAGTGATAGGTAAGATATTAGAGAGACAAAATTTATTGAGAAAAACCGATATTCACAATTGATATTCTCATCTTCAGAAACATTTGAATGAATTTAAATTAGAACTTGTAAATCATTTTCAAATATTAGATTTTGAATATGATTCAGATTCGCATGAAATCAATAGAAAAATAACTGATACACTTTAAAAACTGCAACAAAGATAACTGGTAGAAAAAAAGCAATTGACCAATAAAATTTCTACTAAGACTAGAGAATTTATGAATTAAAAAAGGATTATGAAGATATATAAAAATGATGCATTAAAAGAAGGATTGAATATCTTTAATTTTGTAAAATGGTGTGAAAAAGGTTGATAATGATATAAGAAAGTATCATTGTGAACTAACAATGAAAGCTATAGAAAAGAATAAATGTCTCGAAAGTGTAAAACATTTTGGTATTGGTAGGAAACATTTCTGCAATAAGAAAAAAAGATGGAACTATTATGAAAAGAGATGACATCATGAAATGTGTATAAGAGTTCTATCAAGAATTATATAGTAATAAAGAATAAGTATCTTCTACAACTATTATATCTTCTGAATTGCCCAGCATTTTAAATAAAGAAATGAGACATGCAATTAAATTTATGAAGAAGAGAAAAGCTCAGGTAATAATAGAATTATAATCAGTATATTAAAAGAAGCAGGGGAAGAAATAGGAAAAAAATTGGCAAAGTTATATATCAAATGTCTAAATGATAAAGATGTATTAGATGTTTGGAAGAATGCAGTATTAATATTAATATTTAATAATAGACATAAAAAAATTTTTTTTATATTAAATGCTTTTATTGACCACTAAAAATAAATAAAATAATTGTTTCTTCATCCATAATTGGGTATTTGGATTTAACTTGAAATAAAAGCATGGGGGGGGGGGGCAGAAATTAAAACAATCATTTTTTATAACAAGTGATTGACTTAATTAATGTTGTTAAAAACATCGTGATCACATTGCCATTTGTACTGTATCAACACTTAACTCCATCTTTCTACTTATAAAACTATTAAGATATAGTATTTAAATTGGTTTATATTCTCAAAGTGATGAAACCCATTCAAACTAAAAGTGTTAAGAATTTTTCTTTCGTAACTGACTGACTGATGAAGAACTTTAGTTTTTTGAACATTAAGTATTAAATCAGTCTTTAAATGTTGCATTCAAAACTATGTACAATCTGTAAATCATCTTTTGAACTGGAAAATACCAGTTCAATTAAACTTCTTTTCTCTGCGAAGTGAATTTTACTAAGAGGAGCTACATCAATCTTAAATCTTGGCAGTTTCTCAGCTATAACTAGTGTTTTTCTTTCAGCTCTTGTAATATATACCATACATCAAGCAAAAGTCCATATATTTATAAAAACATTAAAATTCTTATCTTTATTACTGCCATTATCTTTTACTTTATCGCCATTACCATTACTGATTTTATAATTATTTCTATCACTTATTCGGTGATCTGCCAGGTAAAATGAGTTAATCAGATTTTGCAAATCAGATCATTTTTAGTCTTTGCATTTTCATTGATGCTTAGATAAATATCTAAATAAAACTCTAAATATATAGAACCTCCTTTGCCAAATTGAAACTCTGGTCCCAATTCAGCTCCAAAGTGACTCAGTAATTATCTTTGCATGAGACAAAGATTTCACTTCGGTCTACTGAACTTTTCTATGATATTGCTTTTACAAAACTGATGGCTTTTGGATTAGAGTCGAATTGCTGTATGATTAAAAGATGGAAGTATAGTTGCAGAAACATTTTTATTGTCATAGTGATAATTGGATTCCACACTAACTTAAATAACTCAAGATAGTAAAATTAAAAAATGTAGAAATAAGACAGAAAAGAATATATTGAAAACAGTACCTGACTTTGATGAATAAAGATCTCATCCTGCAAAACAGCCATTAAGAATTCTTGATCAGGCACTGCTTTATTCCCAGTTAATTCTTATATTTTATGCTATCTGCCACTCTGATCCTTATCAAATTTTATATTGAATACTATATTTTCATTTTTATTCCAAATTTTATTAATTTTTTTTTGTTAATGGATAATCATTATTTATATATTTTTCATATTTTTTTTATTATATATAATTATTTGTTAAAACTTGTTGTGTGGCACACGAAGCTAAGAAGACTGTCACATTAGCTCAAGAAGAAGTTCAAAGTATTGTAAGGAAATTTTAAAAGATTTCATTTCAATTATTCTAGGACCCAAGATTAAGTTACAATCTTGTAGCAGAGCGTTTTTTAGTTCTTAATTTGTTTATTAAGTGTCCAAAATTGACTAAGTGCAAAGCAGAGCGTTTTTTAGTTCTTAATTTGTTTATTAAGTGTCCAAAATTGACTAAGTGCAACGGAGAAGGTTTTATAACCTTCCCAAGATGGCTGCTGACTGTCAAAGTCAGAATATGCAAGCATTCAGTAGTATTAAACTTAATGACATATTGAGAAGTGATCAAGTAATTCCAGAAGTATTTAAACAATCTAAATCAGTTAAAAATAGTTCAGAAAGTTGTTTAGATGTGAAAGAACTAAAGGAAGTTCGGAAAAAAATGAAATTTGAGGGAAATAAAAAAACTTCTAAAGGAAAATTCAAATGCTACTGAAAATACGGTAGATATTGGGCTAAAAATCAATCAAAACATTGAGATACAGCAAATCAAAGTTGATACAATGAAACATAAGCTAAATATTAATGATACTGCCAAGTTTCATGAAAATCTATCGGAAAATAAGTTGGGGAGGTCTGTCACAAAATTACTAAAATCTAAAATGATAAAAATTAAAAATCACGGGAATTTTGTCACAAGAGAGGGCGCTGTGGCCCAAATTCATGATATAGAAGCAGAACTAGACGGAAACAAAGACAAATATCACCAAAGAGACTACATTGATCAATACAAGAATAAATACCGAAGGACAAACTAAAAAGCTCAGGAAGGGTACACAAAGTAATTATCTAGACAAAATCATGACAATTAAAAGCCAAAGCTTGGAAAAAAATAGGGAAAAAGTTACAGAAGCCCAGCAGTATCCAGTTGAACCTGCTGGTGAGAGCAGAACTTACACTTCCAACATTTGCAGAAAAGTTAAAGAAGGATACTAAGACTTCCAAATGGCAAGGTTTCAATACCCCATATACCAATGGCTTTAAAATGAAGCAGGGGTTACGGACCTTGAGGCAAAACAAGCTAGTGGTCGGAGATCATGAAATCAATCTGAACAATGCAAAGTATGGGGGAACTAATCATGCTGGCTTCTCCCATGAGAATAAATTTGAGAATGGCTTAATATATCATAATGTTGAGTCAAGTACGAACAACTTTGATCAGGATAGAAATAATTTAATTCCAGAAGACTTTCAATCAGTTAATGATGAATTCCTCAGAAATTATTAATTCCTTTCTTAGCTTCCAGAATCCGTATACTTGAACATTGAGCACAATGAATAAAAAATGTGAATTTCATATTTCCAATAAATGAGCTATTTATCTTAATCAAGGACTTAAATATCATTGATTCAATAAGAAGGGTCTACTATCACCCTAACAAAAAATATATCACACTAGAATTTGAGAACACTTTAGCCAAAGAAAGATTCAAAAGATCTCAAATGTTTCTAGATGGAAAATATTTAGTGAAAATTGACCTGGAAAGACCAAGATTGGTAACAGGTATGGTGCGGAACTGTCATGTGGCATTTGGAAAAGATGAATTGCAGGGACTATTAGTACAGTTTGGCTGTATTGAATAGTTTACTTTCCTAATGGAAAGAAGAGCAGGAATTCAGCTACCATACAACCGCAATATTTACAATGAGGCAGACTAAAGGTATCAGTCCACTGGATATACCATCTGTTTTTGAGCAGAATAAAAGCCTGATATACATAGTAATTCAAGGAATTCAACCACAGGGTTATGGATGTGGCGACACTGGCCATTTAATCAGGGCCTGTCCAAAAAGATTATGCACAGAATGTACAATAACATCGAGCAATCCTTCACTTATAAATCAACAATTAGAACTGGATTTACAAGAATCTCATTTAAAATATAAAGTGAAAACAAATAAGCTACAGTATAAGGAACATCAAGAAACCTTGCACAGTAGATTTGAAGATGGGAGAAATGCAGGTCAAGCTAGAGATATGGCCAAAGAGATAAAGAAACAATCAGCACAGGCATAACTGACCAACCTCGAATCAATACAATCTGAAGGCACATTAGAAGAAATTGGTCAATTAAAAGAAGCTAACATGTCCAGAGATACGGAACTAAGTGAGAACGGTTCAACTCAAATGGATAAAATGACACAAGGCAAGTTTCAAAAGGAAAAATCAGAATGGCACTGGCTCACAAACTGATGAGCATAGGGTTGTGGGCTCAAACATTGAGCTGTGTGGTGAGCAAGAAAAGAAAACAGGGTCTCTCAAGGAGAAAAAGAAAAATGAAAAGAAGACAGAAGAAGCTGGCTCAACAGGAGTCAGGGGATGAGATGGAAACTGATAATGGAACATGATATTTTAGCTCATCCCATGATCTTCAAATGTAGTGTTGAATCTAAAGGGGCATGCCTTTTTTGGAAGGGCATGTATGTAATGAGAGTAAGTAGGGCAGGTAATTTCAGAAGAGGTAGGTAATCCAGAGGGAAAATCGATAACATAGAAGAGCAATGGAGTGATAAGGCTCGTAGTGACAGGTCCGGAAGTGGGCAAGGTGAAGTAGCACAGGTTATCTCAGAAAAGTCTGATAATCCGGTAGAACTTGATAATATAGAAGAGCAATGGAGTGATGAGGCTTGTAGTGACAGTTCCAGAAGCGAGGAAGTAGATGGCTGTCCAAAGAAAATGCGGCAACAAATTAGTACTAGCCCTGTGTGTACTGATGAAATGGAAGAAATCACAGATGATGAAGAAATAAGCTCACAAGAGGAAAATTTTGAAGAAGATTCGGAACAGGAAAGCGATGGAAATTCAGACACAGTTTAAAGTATGAATTCCATAGATGTGGTTTATACAAAGATATGGCAACATGGATGAATTTCTAAGGATCTGTGAATTAAAGGACTTGGCAATTCCAAGACTCATGAATCAGTGGAGAAGACTAGGGTTATTGACTGTGGTATGATCTCAAGATTTCTTTAAACAAATGTATTTACATCATGTAGCAGGTGATCAGTCACCTGCATTTTTTTTCCTTAATAAAAAAAAAACACGTCATATTTTTTATTTCACTGTTTGAAGTATTATTATTTATATGATTACATATTGAAAAAAATAAATTTATTATATTTTCTATTTTTTACTCTATATACACATTTCAAATAAATACAATAGCCATTTTTTTTTCTTTTTTTAAAATAAATTTTATATTTGTTTTTGAAAACATTCAATAAAAATCTATATATCTATTGAAAACAAGAAGCATTCACACATGGCTTTAATTTACATATTTTTAGTATATTTTTCTTGAAAATCAGTTATGCATATGTAGTTTATTTAGAAGTTGTTTTTTTTTTTTAGAATAAATAACATTATTAAATTCCATAGATTTTGTTAGAATTTTTAGTATTTGTATAGAAATATTATTATTTTATTTATATGTTTAATATATTACTTTTTTCACTGCTAATATCTTCATTAATTAATATGGAAACTGTAAATTTTTATATTATATCTTTTATAAATATAACAATTTTAATTTGTAGTATAAGAAGTTTTGAATAATTGAAAGATTGGTGCTGCCTTTGAGATTATGAGCAATTTCTTTGGAATTCTATCACTTACCCATAGCTTCTGAAGTTTTTTTAATAATATTTTGAGCACAGATGTAAAATATTTCCCTATCTTCTTCCCTGCTCATTTTCAGTATAATTGTTAAAACAAGGAGGAGGAATTGAATAGTTTTGTCTTTCCTGTTAGAAGTATCATTAAACAAGGTAAAACTCTCCATACAGTAGTGCCACCCTGTGCCAACCAGAGCAATCAATGGTTGGCATTATTGCATGGAGAGTTTTGCCTTGTTTAATAACAATTATGTGCTAGTATAAGAGATAATAATCGTGATGTTTATAAGCATCATCTGACAATCTCAAACCTTAAAATAACACACAGACTCATCATAATGATATGTATACTAATAAAAAGTTATAATAGTCAAATTATCAATTTTTTTTTTTGACAGGAATAATTCTGAGCAAAATTTTCATTACAGATGGAGCACATTGTTGATACTTGACTGTCTTAACTATTTCTTTTAGGATACAAGAATGAAGATGCTTTAATAATAAGCTTATTGCAGTCCGAAGTTGATTCATTGCAGGAAAATAACTGATGAGATTCTGAACAGTCTATCTTTAATCTGAGAATGATTGCACCAGTTTTTAATTAACTGAAATATAGATGGGCATTTGAATAAATCACACATATTTACTGTTCAAATTCATCTAAATCTAGTTTTGAAATTCTACAAGAGAAAGCATATCTATAAGATAATGGACAGAATAGCAACACAGTGTAAAAATAGATGTTTTAATAATTGCTGTACCTGAACTTTATGGATATATTATCCCTGAATAATGCATACAATTATATATATATAGCAATCATATTCAGTAGTGAATCAAGATTCATTGTTTCTTAAACATCAAACTGATTAATAAGTAAAATCTGAACATGAGACAAAAAATTTAAGTGTGAAATATGTCAATCATTTAAGCTTCCTATTACTACTATAAATAATGGTGCATTGTTTTTATGAGAAAATTCAGAAATGGTAATTAAATACATAACCTTACTAGATATTCAAATTTACCCATATCTAAATTTAATGTATGTTTTTTTAATTAAATCCCAAAGCAGAGCTGATTATAGCCTCAAAGAATGATGCTTTACAATTTGTAATTATTACCGTAGAAACAGCAAATAGAACCAGAAGAGTTAAACAACTTATACTGTAGGTAAGCTTCCCAAATAAAAAGTTACTTTTCCAGTTGTCAGTAAACTATTTTAACTGCATGTATAATATAAATCCATGTATTCCAGCGTAAACAGGAACCTTTTCATTAGTTGACACACTTAAAGCACCCATATAGTCAAAAAAATATTTTCAGCATATCTTTTTACTGGATTACTGAATATAAATTGAAAATATTAGCAGATTTAAGAGCCAAGTGTCTGGTAAGTGTCACAGGATATATGATATTTTTTATTTCAGATTTATTTTTAATTCTTCTCATGAACTGGATTTCAGTCCAATTTTTATCACCCCTTTGTGATGTTAAATCAATAGCCTCTTTGTTTATATCCAAAGTAGTTAATGGAGAAGTCAAAGGAGTAACATTATTGCTTAAATATTTCTACAGTGGGCACAAAACTCCTGCTAATTTCTTTAGCCATAGATTAAAAAAAACAAAAACAACTTCACCAGCAATCAGTGTTGATGAAAAATAAAAGATCTACAAGGAGAAACAGAGGATATTGATTTTTGCATAAATGTTACTAAAGTTATGGAACACCCATTACAAATAAGTTCTTGATCTTTTTAACTGTGATGTATTCCCTGACAACTCGACTAAGAAATACCCACAGAATATATAATTATGAGATTATCTTAATCAAACAATATTTATTACACATTTTTAATATAGAAAGATTAGATTATATACACATAATATAGATAGTCCGTTTCTAAATATATTTACAACACTTAAATTTACTCCCCGAAAATTACTATCCTTCGTTATTGCATTTCTCCTTCAACAACTCAGCTAAGTATGTTACAAGTTCCCCAATATTAAACTCTGATAGTCCTTTAGGCTTACAAAACAAAAATAAGATCAGGACGAGCTGTTTTAAAACTCATTGGGTTCTGTACCTTCAATCCGAGTTTCCGAATTTACTCCCTTACTGGAGAATGATTTTCCACAGATGATGCCAGTCACTAGAACACCAAAAATTTCAATCAAAGAAAAAAAGCACCCCACTGCTGATATACTGCAGTTTTTTCTCTTATCTGATTCTTCTCATTTCTAAGAATTTAATGTCACTTTCCGGATCTTTTATTTTAAGTTGTTTAATATTTTCTCTACTCAGTTTTCAAACTTACTCTTCAATACTTTTTAATCGTCTGTAAAGAAACTTTTTAATTACATAACTCTTCTATTTTTTAATATTTCTAATTCCAAAAGTTTTACATTATCTCTGTTGTCGATCAAATTCCTAAATACTTCTCTTTCTGTTTTCTTTAATTTATACATTTAATCTTTTTTTAAATTTGTTATTTCTACTTCTGGAGTATTCTTGTTGATATTTAAAATTAAATATTTATTTAGTGCATAAATACTACCACTTCCTCCCCTCATGCCAGAAATTAGTATTGTTCCTTCTACATGTAATCATTCCATCTTTCTGGTTTCCATTTAGTGCTTATAGGTTTGGGCATTTTTTTTTTTTCGGTTTCACTTGAATTTCTTCTAAAGAGTCCTCCCCTTTTTTCCTTGGTTAACTGGTTTTCCTCTATCTTTTTTCCCATGTTGTTTTTTTCATCACTCTGAGACTCCTGCATCCTGTAATATTTCCAACTGCAATTTCTCTGGTTCTTTTTTTTCATATAACTTGATGGCTATACTGTAAACAATTTAGTACACTAAACACATATATTTGGTTTGACATTGTCTATTATTCCACATTTATTTTTTTCATATTATATTCCTCACTCATACAGGCTCATCAATTCAAAATGTTTTTCATGGATTCTTATTTGAAACATTAATACTGCCAATTAAATCCTTAGTTTATGCTACGCATTAAATCTGCTAGTGATTTACCAGTCATTGTAGGTGTTGAATTTTGGTATAGTTTAAATGTTTGTAATGCAACTTGTATTAGAGCGATCAGACCGGTTCAATCAAAAATTGGGAGATCAGACCGGTTCAATCAAAAATTGGGACATGACCAATCATTTTTATGGCCCAATATCAGGAGTGTAATGTAACATATGCCAGGACTCTATCTGAGGATCATAGTATTCTCTACATGTGTGTGGTACAGTCAATGACACATGGGACTGATGATTTTATATCATAACAGAACAATGTGCTTAAGAAAGAAAACTGAATAATAAAAAAAAATTCCAATTATTAAAATACATATTTTATTATATTTCAAGCAGTTGCTTACAGATTTTAATAGGCTTTTATTGCCCCTAATATAGTCACTAAGTTCAACACAGCTCATTTTCATATAGTTGCATAAAATTATATAATTTAGAGTTTCCAAATCCATTCTATTTCTTTCCTTTGTTCATTGACTACTTACTAAGGAAAAAATTCTTTCCACATTTGCATTATGAGTAGGTAATGCAAAATAATATTGGCATACCGTTTCAATTTTTTGATATTTGTTCAAATAAATTTTATAGATGTAAAGAATTTTGACCAACATTCGCAGCATAAATTTTCAAATCAGTTTCAGTTTTTAATACTTTGAACTGATCTATTAATAGATTGTCATTAATGGGTATACCAATCTTATTTAAACCAACACCAGTATAGAGTACATCATTCCATGTTAGGATTTCTTTTAAATCCATCCAATTACATCTTTTGTCATACCATCGGCCGGGACACGAACCCACAACCATCTGCAACCCACTACTTGCAAGGCGGCTGTGATGACCTCTCGGCTAACAACGCTTGAAAATTTTTTTAAATTTGAAGTAGTTTTTCCCAAATGCCAAAGAAGTTTTATATAGCTCTTGGGCATCTTCTTTAAAGGAGTTTCTTTCTGTCTCTGACAGATCAATTTTTAACACTGTGGAATAAATTTATTTTCAATTTGGGTTTTCATCATCTGAATTGTTTTATATATTATTTTTATTACTTCTAATATGGTTATATTCTTCTTCTCAATTTTAAGAATTTGTTTATTAAAAATAGAAAATCATGGAACCAGTAAAATATAACTCATTTATCGGATTTTGAAAAAAGCATAAAATTATTACTCCAGATAAAAAATATTTCAGACCATCATACAATTCAATGATTTTTTGAATCGATTTACACAAACTTAATCATCTAGTTGTAGAGTGTGAAACTAGAGTTGAATATTAAATATGTAAGAAATGGCAAAATGTTTTCAACTTTTCTGTTCAGACTGTATATATCTATAAAAAATAGGATTTTTTTTTTACTGCAATGACTTCAATATCACATGGTAGCGTTTCAGTACCAAAATGTGCAGCGTTATGCAAGATGTGAGCATTACAACCCACATCCATTAAATTTTTGTTAATATTTTCACACAATTTAAAAAATACATTACTTTTTCCTTTTCTATTCCATCTGCCAAAATTTGTGTTAGTGTTATTGGCTCCATAAACAATACATTTGCTGGAATCAATATTAAATTCTTTGAAACTATTTGTCATTAATATATAGGGTATATGAACACAGACTTTCACACGACCCACCACTCTATCTCATAACACTGATACACTTGAACACATATGTCGAAAAGATAATTACCAATATACGTATTTCATGCTAAACCAGCAATCATCAGTTGGTCCATATCATCTCTATACATATATGCAATAAGTGCAGATATATATCAAGATAGTCAATCTTCATATTTTAATGGACAGGCTTCAATCCACTCCACATTCCAACTGTCCATCCAATTGAAAATCTGATGGAATGCTCAAAGGCCTTATAAATAGCATCTGATGTTTTATTTGGTAAATTATAAATTTTAAGTAACTTTACTTGCATTCCGTTTTCTTTGAAATAATAACGTACAATCAAGGGGAACATTTTAGTTGCATTATGATTACTTGCATCTGTGGATATACGGAAGAACTTAGCATTGTTTAAATCACTTTTAAGTTGTTATTCACACTGTGGTACTTGCATAATTAACATGATAGTTTTAGTTTGTCCACATAAAAAATTTTGTGCAATTTTTGAGTCTGGAAAAATCTTAAGTAAATTATTAGTATAGTCTGCTGAACGAAATGATTGATAGTGCCAAACAATATAACATGCTGTTGTTAACTCACTTGCAGCAATGCTATTTCCTTCCACACTGTCCATTTTGTCTATGAAGCCATCTAGTTTTTTCAACATTGATGACCCTGAGTTAGGTATTTTGTATTTCTGACTGTTTATATGAGTTTTTACGTCAGATTTGTGAAACACTAATGTTAACATTACACAATTCACATTTTGCTTTATAGTCATTGCATCCTTGTTTTATAAAACTCCATTCCTGTGTATATTCATTGGTGTAAGTACACTTCCTCTTTGGCATGTCATCTATTGTTTATGGTTATTCATATTCCTCTTAATTTTATCACTGCAGAAAATTAATATCAACAAAGAACTAGCAAAGCTACACTATCAATCGAAGCAAGTGCAAGCACAGTTCAAATTTTAGCCTAAAAAATCCAACTGCGCATGTTCCAAGATGAGGGTGGATGTGAGAGCGAATCTAGCTTGAGAACCTGGTCATAAACAGAGAAGGCAAACTATCATTTTTATAACAAATTATTTATGTTCGACAAATAATCATGAGTATTTGAAAATCAGGATATAAAAAATAGTCCTGAGAAGACATTTCAGGGTCACTGGAACATCTAACAAAAAATAAGGACAAATCCTGAAAAATCAGAACATCTGGTCACCCTATTCTCTGCTAATCCATTTGGATGTGGGTGATATACGCATGATGTATCTTGTAGATACTGAAAAAGCAGCATAGTTTCTCCAGTAAAATCTGCTCTGTTATCCAATACTACCACTTCCAGAAACCCATTTATTGAGAAAATCATCTTCAAACACTTGTTTCCTGGGAACTAGTATTTTTTCACTATATGGCATTTAATCCATCTTGAATAAGCATCCATTGTTATCAATAAAAAAATTTCACTAACTGGTTCGGCATGATCAATGTGCATTTTTCCCCATGCTTTTGCTGCCTTCGGCCAGGAGGCAAAACATTTCACTGTCAATGCACTTTTTGACTGACATGCTGAGCAACTTTTAATGTAGTTTTCTATATCTGCATTAATTTGCAACCACCAAAGCTTTTGCATGTACTATACCTAGATGCCCTTTGTGTAAGTTTTAAAACTTTACTACTTCCTGAAGGTGGTATAAGAATATCCCCCATTACTATGCACTCCCTACATTAAGATAAGTCCAAGATCCTACTGATCATAACTAAGTCTAGTTTTGAGCCAGCCCTTCTTAATCCGGTTCATCAGAATATCCTTTTTTCTTCCCTAGTTCACTTTTGGACTGTATTAATTTAGCAGTTGTGAGTTCATGCTGTCAATATAATTAACTTCAACCCCTGTATTGACTGGCTTTTGATTATCTGGAAATCTTGACAATGCGTATGCATGTGAGATGTCTTTACCCTTTTTATATTTTGATGTATAAATGTATGCAACTAACACCTTCCACCATCATAACATTCATGGACTTAAATTCTCAGATGCTGTATGGTCATTTCCTAAAATCTCCAACAAAGATTTATGGTCTGTAATGATTTCAAAACTATACCCCAAAACAAACTTGATATTTCTTAACGGTAAAAATAACTTCATGCTCCCTGTTGAAATGCACCCAACAGCATATCTGATGGTGAAAGCTCTAGTTTTTTCAAACATCCTGTTTTGAGTTTCTGACCATATCCATCTTTGCCCTTTGTACAATAATTCATATAATGGCCTTGCAATTATAACATTATTCTTTAAAAATGGCTAAAAAAAAAATTTATTAGCCCTCACGTTCTTCGGCCTTTCAGCATTTTTACGAGCCCCAACTTCAACACTTAAAAAAAAAAAAAATTTCCTTTCTCTGAAATGCTGTGTCCCAGAAATTTTAACTCTTGGGTCTTCCATACACATTTTTCAAGATTTAGCTTATTCTTCACCTTAATTGTTCGCAAACTTTCAAAATTCTTGATCTTAACAATTCCCCAGACATCACTGTTATCAAAATATTGTAGTATGGTGTTACATCTTTAAACCCTTGTAACAATAAGTTCAACTTCACCTGAAAAATGTTGTGCTATATCAATTTTGAATGGTAAATGGTTATATTTGAACAGACGAAATGGCATGGTTAAGGTCAAGATTCTTGCTGATTTCTCTGCTATTTTAATTAGATAATAGGCAAAGTTAAGGTCGAGTTTGGCAAAAAACTTTGCATTAGACAAACTCACTAAAACCTCTAACATTAGGTACCAGTTAAGCATTTTTATTAAGATATTTGTTCACTGTCACTCAGTAATCCCCCCCCCCCACATTCTGATTTGACCATTAGGGTCACTTATCATCACTATGGGTGTGGCCCATTCAGAATTTTCTACTAGGTTTAACATGCCTCTAGACACCAATGTTTTTAATTTTCCTTGACATCCCTCTGAGCAAACAAAATCTTTCATGGTTTACAAATAACTGGCCATAATGTTCATAAAGTTTTCACTTAATTCTACTTCTAGTGAGTTTGCCATTATTAATCCTGGCTTTTCCATGAATAACTCTGGGTACATGTTTAACATTTCCTGCTCAATAGAAATGTTTTTACCAATGAACACACCTTAATCCCTAACTTATGAAACCAATCTCTGCTGATTATGGGACTTACTTGTCTTTTCACAATATAAATTAGCAAATAGCATACTTTGTCTCTGTATGAAATTGGAGCATTTACCATTCCAACTAACATTGACTTTCCACTTACGTCCTTAACTGTGATGTCTTTTTCATTTTAACCTCTTTATACCCTTTTGGACACCAGTGAAGTACCTGAACAACTATCAATCGCATTGCAAGTTCTGTGCTACATAATTTAACTGTTAGCATTAATGTCATACTCTTTTTTTATATTAACTTTTTGTTTACCTTCCGTTTGGTTACGTCTCTTTTATCTTTTGACATTGCTTTTTGTCAAACTGTTGCCAAATGATCTCTATTCCCACAATTAAAACAGCTTTGGTATTGCTTCGCTACTTCCTTTATAATTTCTCAGCAGCATATTTTTATCAGTTTTATAAACTGATTTCTGCCCTCTTCTTCTACTTCTAAATGTGAGAACTTGCTCAATTATTAATTCATACGCAATCCCTTTTTTGATTATAGTTTCATATGACAACTGTTTTAGCCAGCAAACTGTCTTAACCTTCCATCTGCCATTCCTCATAGCAATTGATCCAACAATATGTTTCTCATATACACTATACTGACAATTTTTTACTGACGTAATGCAATATCAAAATTCTTTATTTTCTCTTCTTTTGCCCATCTTCTATTTTGCAATGCCACCCTAGCAATATGTCAAGGTAGCCACAAGTTAAAATGCTGTTTAACTTATTTACTACCTCCTATCTCATTGTCTCGATTATAGGTCCATCAAACAACTTGTTAATAATTTTTATTACTTTCCTCCCTGCCAAACACAATAGAATGGTTGTCTTCCTACTATTCTATATTATCATATTGTGAAATTTTTTTAAATGAGTTACATATAAAGGCCATTCTGTTGCATTTTCTATCAATTGACCTATCAATATTTTACCCTTTGATTGCCTCTTTAATCATTAAAATTTCTTGCCCATTCAACTCTTGATTGTACTATTTTTACCTTCACACTTTAATGCTACCTTCACTATCACTCTGTTCGAATTTCTGACTACCCATTTTACTGTGGTGTATTCACCATCAACTTGAGAAATACCCCCAAATAATGAGATTATCTTAGACAAACAATATTTTATATGTTTGCAATATAGCAAAATCTGATTATATACACTTACACATAATGTATACATACGTATATCTCATATATAGATAGCCTCGGTTTCTAAATACATTTACAATACTCTTAAATTTACTGTCCCAAAATTACAGTTCTTCATTATTGCATTTCTCCTTCAATAACTCAGCTAAGTATGTTATAAGTTTTCCAATATTAAATCCTGATAGCCCTTTTGGCAGCTTACAAAACAAAAATAAGATCAGGAGGATCTGTTTTAAAACTAGTCAGGTTTCTGTACCTTCAGATCCGAATCTCTAGGTTTACTCCTCTGGAAAATGACTTGCTACAGACAATACTAGTTACTAGAATACCAAAATTTACAAGCAAAGAAAAAAAGCACTTTATTGCTGAAATACTGAGTTTATATAGTCCGCAGTTTTTTTTCTTATCTGATATTTCTCATTACTTAAATTCCTTTGTTAAGAATTTAATTAATGTTACTTTCCAGATCTTCCATTTTAAGTTGTTTGATCTTTTTTCTAATCAGTTCTCAAACTCACATTTCAATACTTTTTAATCAGTCTGTAATGAAACTTTCCAATTATGCAACTATTCTATCTTTTTAATATTAATAATTCCACAAGTCTATTGTCGATCAAATTTCTAAATACTTCTCTTTCTGTTTTCTTTCATTTGTACATTTAATCTTTTCTTTATTTTTTTGTTACTTCTGGAATATTCTTGTCAATAAAATAAATATTTATTCAGTGTATAAATACTATATTAACAAAGAATGCAGGTAACTTTTTTAAATTGAGAAATAAACATATTACTGATTAATACTGTTAATGAATTAGATTCAGGGAGGTTTAATTCAGAGACAGTGGTTTCAAATATTTCAGCATATTCTCATAAAATTCTTCTGCAAGGAAGACATTTGAGATATGACACAATATCACTGGCTGCTTCCTTTTCAACTTTGTTTACTCTTATTTTTCTCCAACAATCAGGTGTAAAGCCAATAAACATTGCATGATATCAAAATTTCTTATGCTTATTAGGTGTAGTTCCAACTTGTTTTCATAAGGATAGATGTCATATATGTACTGAACCATATTAAATTGCTATTTCATCCAGTTCTCCAAGTTTTTATTTAGTTTCAACCTTATAATGACCAACAAGTGAGTCAATTAGCTGCAAAACAATATCTACTTTTGTAATTGATTATTAGAAAATGCTCTTGAATAATTTTGCTTTGCGAAGATAAAATGACTTTAATTATATGAATCATTTTACAATTTAAAACATTCAATGTTGGAGCAGGGCTGAAGTAAAATAAAAGTAGAAAAGGTTTTCTTGTTCTTCTCTTAGCTGCATTTTTTCTTTAATTCAACTTTAGGCTTAGACTATTCAGGATGCAAATAGGCTCGGTTTTTCGTTGGGGTGAAAAAAACTTAATGAAGCAAAATAAGAGGAAAATTGGACAACATTCCTGTTTCCTCCAAAAGCAAACAAAAATTATTGGTTATGAAAAATGAATTTCTATGGAGAAAATAAAACTTAAAAAAGTGATAATGAATTAACATGTTACTAAGCATATTATTAATATAAAAAAATACTAACATATAGGTAAGTATACTATATAAAAATGTTTCCTTAGCTATAAGTTTTTTAAAAAAGTTTTGAGAATGATCACTCATAAATCATTTTTTAAAATGAATCATGTAGTAAAAATATGTACATTTTAAAATTTATTTTTTCAAGACAACAAATCATGGAATTTATTTTTTATAGATGTAATAGAAATTAAATAAAAATTTGATAACAATGCAGTTGATTACTATAGCTTTAATAATGTAATTTTTTTTTTTAATATCAATATTGTACTTGTTTTAAATGTTTGTGATAAAAGCCACCATTATCTTGAATGTCAAAAACAAATTTTGAGATCACATATTTAAAATTGAACAAATAAATATTTTTAACTTATGCTTATTAATTTCTGATCATATAAAGTTGATTATTAACTGCATAATGCATGAAATAATTTTTTATCTTTTTTTTTTTGGCTCAAAATAATTTTCAATTATATATTTTGTTTTGGGAAAAATTAGTACTTCTAAGAATTTTAATCCAAAATTGATTGAGTGAATATGTTTTAACTTATATATTTTAAAATTTAATATTAATATACTTTGCTGTTGTACATGACTTATCATTATTTTATATTGAATAAAATTTATATATTTTTTTTTGCTGATACAATATTTTTGTATTTTTGCAGAAAAAAAAAATCAATATCGTGAATGAGATCGATTTAAAATTGAGCAATTAAATATTTTTAATTTCTATTTAGTAATCTCTGATTGTATAAAGTTGATTATTAACTATATAATTCACAAAATCATTTTTTAAAACTCAAAATAATTTGCAATTATAATGAATATATTTTTGCTACAGGCAAAATTAGAGTTCGTAATAATAACCTTAATCCATATATTTTAGCTAACACAAAAACATTTTAAAATTTATTATTAATGCATTTTGTTATTATACATGATCAAAGTATGTTTTTGATTATGTAGAGTACTGAATGAATCATTTTTCTGCTTTTCTAGCCAGCAACAATGAAAATCTTTACTTTGGATATACCATTAATGAAAGCAGTGATTGTTTTGTAAGCTTATTGGATGACAATTAGATAAGTGCATTAATCATATTTTAATTCCAAAATTAAATCATATTGTATAATGAATAAACTCTGTACTATATTGTTAACATTTTATCCTTTGATGAAGTTGCTATCCTATGATACCACTTATCTTACAAAATGGCTACCATTTAAAAAAATAGCCATTTTAAAAAAAGTTTTGATTGTAAATGAAAATAGTAGATGCAAATTGATGATTTCTGTAACCGATCCTCACATAAAGGTCAATTGTGTTCAAGATGTTGTGAATCACTTTGGATACCCTTAAATAAAACAAAGATAAAAATGATAATTTTTTTATTTAATTGAAAAACTTCATTAGAATTATTTCTGACATTCATAATAATATATATTTATAATTTGGAATATTATTACAAAATTCTTGAATTTTTGTTGTGAAGTTTTAATAAATATGAAATAAAATTAAACTATTGAAGCTCTTTAATTTAAATGTATCAAATATCACATTTTATAATCCAATGAATACTTTTCAGATGCATTCCATGTTAATAAAACATATAATGCTATACAACCTACTAACTAATATCTAGTTATTTTTTAATCTGAAAATGTATATTTGTTAAAATAAGCTTACCTTATATTTATTTCCATTAACTGCTTTTTTCAATTAGTACTTTTCAAAATGTGTATATGGTTAATTCAGCTTATTTATATATATATCTTTGGATATGTTTATGAATATTAAACTAAAACAAAAACTGTGAAATTAATAAACAATGGTTTATTTTGTACAAACAGTATTTACATGTTCAAAATACATAATTCACATAACGCATTGATTGTAGTTTTATTCAAATGGAGCCACAGTTAAGATAAGTGCAAAGTAGAATGTAAATATGTACAATACAGTAGTAATTGAAATTAAAAATTTTATTTTTGAATTTTTTTTTAAAATCTAAGGCATATATTAAATAGCATTCAGCAAATTTGTATTTAAAAAAATTATTATTATTAATTTTTTTTTTTTTTACAAAATGTACACCATTTTTTGAAGTAAAAAATAATTGTTGCACTGGGGTAACAAAAAAAAAAAATCTAAAAAAAAATATTTTTTTTCATTTGCATTTTTTTTGTTTATATATAGTAATGGCCACGCACACGCGCTTTCTTTATCGTAACACAACTAGCAATGAAATGAAAAAAATGAATAAACTTAACAAGAATAGAGTCATTTCAACATTAAAGCAAATCACAAAGCAATGTTAGAACTTCTTAATGGGATACAATATTCCAGGAAAAGAGTGACCTTTTATTTTGAAAAGTTTTAAGTTCATAATAATTTATTATATAATAATTACCTGATGTGAAGATTTTTGCTATTTCCCATTACTGTAAAACTTTTTTTTAAAACCTTATAAAAGCATAATCTTGATATATTAGTATTTAAAAATCGGTTATTAAAATGTTCACCTATTATCTAAAATTTCTGACATTTTTATTAGAGTTAAGAATTTTCTTAGAAAACATAATTTTAAGTTACCATTTATGTATTTGGCATTTTTTTAGTAAATCCAAAAATATCTCATTTATATTTTTTATTATTATACAATTACTTACTAAAATACCTATATATATGTAAAACTTAATAATGCATATAGCAAATAAAGTGTAATAAAAAATGAAATGCAATTTATACTATATGCCATTGTTTTGTCCTCTTATTAGCTATTAGTATGATGGTAAAATGTATGAATGAATTAATGTTTATGTTATTGATTGCACAAAATTTCATTCTTCATTTTATATATATATATAATTATGAATAACTTTTTTTACTAAGAATATTAGGATACAAATTTAGAAATACATACACAAACACATGTATATAGTGACATATTATAATAAATAAAATTCATAAATGTAATCTAGAAATTGTAGTGAATCATATTATCTACATTAATACTATACAATTTAAGCACACTGAACTTAAGAAAAAAAAATTATTTGTATATAAGGGTTGATAAAAATTATCCGCAAAGTACAAAGATAATCCTATGCTTTTTTTGTAGCATAATAGCAATTCCCTTTTGCCTCAAAATTTTAAATCAAAATTTGCTTTCCAGAAAATAACATTCCATGTGGCTACATATACACATGTTGTAAAATGAAATAAAAAACACAAAAATGAAACCTATAATTTGATCAAATTTATTATACTGTTCACTCTCAATTTCCAAAAGTTTTAAAATAATAGAAAGGTGCCAATGTATATTAACATTTATTAGTTTTATTGAAATTAATATTTTAAGTTGGAAAAACATAGCAGTCTTGGAATTGAAGAAAATCTGTTGAGCTTAAATTTAATAATATTAACTGTAATATATAAAGAGCCTGCTACTAGCTCTAAACAAGCTTAATTATTTTATTTTTTATGATAAATGCTACAAGAGAAAATATATGAAGCTTTTATCTATGATGGTCCCCATCCCCAGACCGGATTCGAGCTATTTGAGTGTTTAACAAAAAGTTTAAAACTAAATGTTTTGAATTACTTAAGAAAAAGTAATAAAATAAAATTTATTACAAATTCTCCATTAATTTTTATTTACAATGCTGGATAAGCAAGAGCTTAAAAAATATTCATTTTTATTTATTTCTTGTAGTGTGTCAGTTGTATAATTTTTTTTTTGTTCTATATGAATTTTCACTTTTTATATAAAAATCTTTAGAACCATATAGGAATTTTTTTTTAAAACTAGTCAATAAATAATTAAAAAAAGTCTACAAATAATTAACATTAGTTATCACTAGAACTAAATGTATAGCTTAACAAAGAACAAAATACTTGTCCATGAATATTTTCATGGTTACTTTTGAAATGTAAGGCCTGAAGTAAACAAAATGTTCTAATCATGATGGTTTATTTACATGTATAAATAGATTATGGGAAAAGTTTCCCATTATTACATTTTTCCGTGACATTTCATTCATCTTATTCGAATTCTAGCAATAAATTTGTACTATTTTACAGCTTCCATTTTTCCTAGATTACAAAATATGGTAATCATGTGAAATCCACATTAACAAGCACTACTAAATATTTGTTTTTACTGTTCGATGATATAATGATCCTTAAAAAAAGTGATACATCATGCCTAGCATTTTTATTATTCATACATAATGTTTCTTTTTTTAAATTTAAAATTTCTTTCACCATTTCAGTTTGCCTCGTACAATGGTATTACCAACATGAATTATCAAAATTCTAGGTGGCTTTTTAAAATCATTTTTTCTCACTAAAACTTTTTTTTTTTTTGTAAACTATTATAAAATAAAGGAGTTTTAACAAATAGTTTATTCTAACCAGATTGTAGCAAGTAACGTGAAATATTGAGGTTATGGTAATAAGAAACCACATGCTTGATAGAATACAAAAATTGTATTTATATCTTTTGCCTGAGAATATATATATATTGTCTTACTTTTTTTTCTCTGATTCTATTTTTAATAATTTGACTGTTAAACATATATACAGAAATATACTTATCGAAAGACCATAATTTATTAAACATAATGAATGGAAATTACGTTTTATTAAAGTTTATACAATTATGGTTAAACCAGCGAAGTGACAAATGAATGCTATCCGATGCCATTGGTCATAAATAATGATGAGAAATGTACAAGTTTTAGTTTGATCATATGAAAATATATATGTAATTAAAAAATATAAATTTAGTTTGATGATAAATATCTAAAAACATTTTTTATAAAATCTAATTTTTACAAGAAAATATGTAAAAAAAAAATTTCATATTTACAATAAATTGATAAAAATACACTTTTAGAATGATTATATAAAAATTATATATATTTTATAAGGTATTCATCATATTCTATGATTTTCTAAAATACAATTTTATAACAACTGTTAATTTATTTAACTCTGAAACAAATATGAGAGAGGGAAAATGCTCAGAATTTAAGCAATGAAGTATTAAACATCTTACAGAATAACTTTCAAATTTATATTTTAACAAAAAAAAGTGATTAAAAAAAATCAAATGTTATAAAAGTGAATTTTGACTTAGATGACTATATAGTACATGTGGGTACAAGAAAAAATTTTTTCTTTCTGGATTTTAGTAAATTATATTCATTAATAAAAAGAACGACTTAAAATTCTTTAAAAATATATAAAATATTTTTTTTTTTAAAAAAAAAGCCTTATTAGGCTATAGTTGAATTATTTGGACCTGAGTAAAATAGTACCAAGTTCAAAGGAATATTTTAATTTAAAATACTTTTTAATATGTTCGATTAATTTTGCATATATAACATCAACTATAGCATAGTACTTTAAAATTCAATATAAATTCAATTTCTAGTTAACTACAGTGAAAGATGACAAGCTTCTTTTTTTCCATATGTCAAATGCATTGACTGGGGAGCAAACCCGGGCCAGCTGCTTAGAAGGCAGCTATGCTAACCGCTATGCCACCAACGCTTGACAATCTTTTGTCAAATTTATATATATATTATGACAATGTAATTATTTATATGTATATTAATAAATATGCACATAAAATAGCTAATTTTACTTAAAATATTACATAAAATATATATAAAGTAACACATAATACATTTTATAAAAATAATAACAAGAATAATATATTTGAAATGCAAATTTTTACAAAATAACTTTTTTTATTTGTCAGTATGTTGTTAGAAAAATAAACAGTATCTATCTACTCACACACAAATGTATGCATAGATTAAATTATGCAGACTCAAGTTTGCAAAAAAACATCAAGTGAGAAATTTAGATGGAAATGCCATTTACAGTCTTGTTATATATATATGCAAATATGTGCTAATTAATAATAATTAAATTTTTTTATCCAAAAATGCCAAAGAATATTAAGAAATATTTTATTCAGTACCACTTTATTAAAATAATTTAGTACCACTTCTATCCAACCAAAAAAACATTTTATGACTGAGATAGGGAAAGTATATATTAGTAACAAATATTTATTATGTATAATAAATCTTTTATAAGATTAATTCTGGTTTCATTATATATTTCTTTTTTTAATCTGTTGATATTTTTTATTTAAAAAATGAATACTGTATATATGCATTCATACATATTATTTCAAATTTACGATAACAATTTTCTTAATGATATATTTTAGAATGAAATGCTTGTGTATGTATATCAGAATCTCTAAATTGAAGTTTTAATTTATGATGTAACTCTTAAATTAGAAATGATAAGATAAATTATATAAAAAATTGGCAAGTAATAGTAAACTATCATATAGTAATCTTGCTTGTAATACCCTATTATCTAGTTAACTCAACCCATCTTTAGGAAGAGAATTTAATATATATATTCATAAATAGATTTTGCTTCTGATAAATAATAGTAATTCTTAAACACAAGATAGAAGTATAATAACTACTCTTTCCTATTGCATTCCCTATTTTCAAACCATATAATACTAAATCAACCATGCACTTTACTACTGTTACACAATGCTTTATTTACCACCCTCTTTTACAGTTTCAATTGCCCCAGCAATCTTCTTCAGAAAAGTTATATCTCCTAATCTTAACTTTTTTTAAAATAAAAGTTGAGATTAGGAGATATAACGTTCTGAAGAAGATTGCTGGGGCAATTGAAACTGTAAAAAAAGGTGGAAAATATAGCATTGTAAAAATAGTCAAGTGATTGGACAATTGAGTATTATATGGTAAACACAATATAGAAAAGAGTAATTACAAATATTTTAAGATACCACTATAGATAATTTCCCATCAGGTATTAGAATTTTAATCTAACAAATTTTTAAAACAAAATTTTTTTTTAGTGAAGTTCCAGCAGTGCTTCATAAAAATTGTGGAATGGTAATAGGTTACAAGGAGATCTGTAAAAATATATACACCTGTGTGTATGTAGGTAAATTTTATATAGATATGAATGTGTGTGTATATATATACACACACACACACATTAAAATTTTTATAAGATATTCCATAGTCCAGCATCATAGGGGTAAAGTATATTTATTACATGTCATAATGTATTTAAACAAAGAAGATTGATTTCATTGTTTTTATTTTTAGAGAAAATTAGGAATGTTAAATGATTTGTGTGAGGATGTTACTCAAACTAATAATGTTACTATTTCTGACATAATTAAGTATGCTTTTGTCAATTGGATGTTAATATTTCTTAAGAATGATGAAGGACATTTGTGAACAAATTTGGTAAATAAAATTCGCAATTTTTTTTTTTTTATAACATATTAATACTGGACTTACTGTACCTTATGCACACAGAAACATCTAGAGATGTATATTGGTATATATTTTAAAAAAAACCAAATATACAAACACAAACATTAATAGTGTAAAAAATAATTGTTCCCAGTGAGAAATAAAAATGGAATTTTAAGGATGTTCTTGTTGAGTGTTTTTTTGCATATAAATTATATTGCTTTCATTTCACACTTACTTAAAAAAAAAAATCAAGCCGAGATTTCTTCAAGCAGCTCCATCATGTGTATCTAAATATTTAAAATTAACTTATTTATTTTGTAAAATGTACAGTATGAAAAACGATTTATTAATAATCTTTGTAATCAACAAGCTGAGATAAGAATTGTGGAGAAATTGTAGCGGATATGCTCTAGCAAAAACTGTGTATTAAAAGCCAAAGCTCTAGGCTTTTCACAATATAACATTGAAATGGAAATTCAGATTTTTTTTTTTCTTAAATTCGAAACTAGGCACTTTAACATGGGTAGCCAAGTGATGAAATGCAGCATATAAAAGAGAAAATACAAAATTAGAGATTTAATAAACCAGAAGCATATTAGGAACTCAAGCAATTCCTATTAGTGGTAGTAAAAAGAGGACAGTGTAATGAAAAGATTTTACTGATATTTTATAGGTGCTTGAAAATACTACATTAAACAACGCTCAAACAAGAACTTTAGTTAAGGGTGAGCACATTTTGGGATAGTGAGGGAATTTTGTAAAAATGCTTGAATTTTGGAATAAACAATTCCTTCCCAAAAATAAGCCTATACAACCCGTGTAAAGGCGGCTTTTTTTTTTTTTTTGAGCATTAAATTGAATAATAATTAAAAGATATTTGCATCTGGTTGCTCATTTGTTTTTTTGCATTAATAAAAACACTGAAATGTCTTATGAAAAAAAAAATTGGAAAAGTGTAACAATAAGTATAAATTTACAAAGTAATCTTTGGTATCACAATAGATTTGGCAAAAGAGATCATAACAATTGTACGATCCCTCTTGAAGTAAAATATGATAATTCTTGAAATAAACGAATGAACAACAACAATAAAAAAAATCGACCATGATGATTTGCTTTCTTTTTAAAGTTTTTAGCTAGCTTTTATGACTTTTTTTAAGTTAAAAAAAATGTTAGAGATTAAAACATGAAGATGCAGGAGAGATGAGTGCTTTTGAGACTTAATATTTATAAGATGTAATAGTATGACCTTATTTATAAGAGGATTTATAATTTATTTAAATATTGCAAAACCTAAGTTAGAGGTTTTGTTAATGGTAATATTAAATGTTTTTCTTAGTATTTTGAGGAATTGTTGACGGTGTCTGGAATGATAATCTGCTTCTACAAGAACAGATTTCACTAGAGATAATCAAATCGTCTGTTTTTTAACACATTCACTTTCACATTTAGGGTGCAGCTATCTGGCACAGATCCATTGTCCAACTTGATCTGAGTAGAATCTGCTACAACATTATGGTTCATGATTGCTTGAAGCAGTAGCTTCACTTATCACTTCCAGACTTTAAGTCTCTTTAATGACATCTTTTTAAGTTTGCTCGACATTTTTGAGGATTTAGCATCTTCGTCAGAAAGCATGTCTCCATCACTGTGGACCAATCTTGAGCCCAGCTCATCAGATTCCTCCACGGTTTCTACAATTTTTTCACTGTCATCAGTTAATTTGTTGCGAATTGGCTGATCTAAAATAAAATAAATAATATTTCAATTAATTATTAATATATTTAGCTAACAGTAATTTTTAAAGATTAGTGTATATTTAAATATCAGTGACATGCACAGTATATTCAAAAATTAAATGAAATTAATTAATAATAATAAAATTTAAAAAAATTAAATTTTGTATTTTCTAGCATTTTTTTTCCCCAAAGTCAATGAGCACATTAAGCCAAACCTTGAACGGTCTTTAAAAAGAAAAATGTTTTTAATTTTTATAACTGATTATCAGAATTGTAATTTATTTTAGCAATTTATCAGCTGTGAAACAATTTGACAATAGAAAAAAAAGTGGATATAGGTTTTACAATAATTTTATGTGGTATTTTAATTATATTTTATGAATGTTTTGAGTATTTTATTATTAATGATTTGATTTAGATTAATATTTATTGTCTTTTCATTACTGTAATCAAACATAAATTTTTACAACTATTGATATTTTATGATAGTGTTCAAACTAAATCAATTTTAAGCAAGCCTTGAGTTTCAAATTTAGATATAGTCTGAAAATTCGTTCATGTGTTGTTGTTGTTTTTTTTTTTTTGAAGACCCAGTTTCTTCAAAATATTTAGCAAAATCCATAAGCTGAAGTTATGATATATTTGTTGCTTATAAATTTTACATTTTCATTTTTTAAAAGGTTTTATTGCAACTTTTCTTAATGTAATCTCATTGTATGTTTTAATGATTAACAAATGATTTAATTAAGTTGGCAAAAGTAGTTTTCAATTTCTTAAATCATTTTAAAATTAGCTGTCCTTCCTGTGATCACAATTTTTGTTTTATTTCAGCCATCAAATTTCTTCTATTATCAGTTATGACTCTGAAGCATTAGTATTATGTTATGAAAAATATAAAATTTACAAAAAACATGCCGTAATCATAAAAATGAAATTAGTTTCTTTCTCCAGTAGTCATAATTATTTACTTTCAAACTCAATCAGTTTACTTTGTTAAAAACAAATATAATTTTAAATATTTTCGTGATAAATGTTAATTTTTAAAACAATAAACACTTTCTTGTTAATACTGATTGACAAGTCCAGAGAACACATTAATGTCCATGTGATGTACAATAGTCTTGATTTATATCCATCTTATTGTAAATTTACAATTAATTTAAGCAATGTTGCAAAATGTTCACCCATTTATTTATTTTTTAAATTTTGAAATCAAGTATTTTTTTGAATGTGTGATTAGTTTAAATTATAAATGCAAATTTATGTTAAGTTTTTACTGATTTTGTTTTAATAGCTTTCCATGTTTATATTCTTGCAAATAGTGTTACCTCTTAAAAGCATTGTTTTATATTTAACATATAACAGCTCCCCTCATTATATGTTTACATGAATATTAAAGCCCTGTACAGTTTGGTGCAGTGGTAGAGAGGCAAACTTAGAACAAAAAGGATCCTGAATTGATTCTCAGGGTGCCACCAGGGTTCTTTCAATTATCATATGATTATCATACAATTCCTTACTTATGAATGTTCTTGCAATTTCGTTCAGATAATTGCATTTACTGATTATAGATTTTTACAAAACATTTTTTTAGGTTGCTAATCTTTTTGTCTCATCCAATAATATGAAACAAAACTTTTATCAATATGCTACTGCTCACCCTAACATTTTTCTCCTGCATGTCACTGATATACATAGAAAGAGAAAAGGGGGTTACAAATTAACAATTTAAATTTATAAAGTTTTCTTGATGTTGAATCTTCAGAAGAAATTTTTTTTAGTAGAGATTAAAGTTATAATTGTTCACTTTTTTTTTTGAAAATATATAATTACAAGTAGTTGAAAATTTTACATACAAACAGGGATCATTACATATTACTAAAAAACAGAGACAATTTAGATAGGTAATTTTTATTTCACAGAAGATATGACAACATTATTACACTAGTAATTGGCTGTCCGTTTATAAATAAAACAACAGGTTTACCTCTAATCACAACTGCATGCCCATTCCATCAAAAGAATTTTGACTTACCCATTGTTTAAATCACCTGGATGGAGGAAAAAAAAATATGGATTGATATCAATAAAATTTCCAGATAAAATTTCATTCTTAATATCACTAATTATAATTTATAAATTGACTGACTCAAAATTAAAGGAAATATTTAAGAAACTTTGGATAAGGTTAAGTTTATAAGTTGCTTTTATTGTGTTTTTTTTTATTTTATGAAGTAATCTTATTTTCACTTTAACACAGAAAAATTTACACATTTTTTTTTGTAATATTATTGTAAAATTTTGCTATGGCTTAAGGCTTTACTATATCTCTTTGATAATAACTAAATAAAGAACCAAAGAGAGATGTCTTTTCAAGCCTGTCTGTCATACAGCTCTGCTTTTGGCTACACATGTTAGCTATATTGATAACTGCACAATTTTTATGATATTTTACACAAGAACAGAAATCTTATACAATCTCAGATCATTATGAACTATCATCTGCTGCAGTTCAGAAAAAGTTTCTGAAGGAATTTATGGACCGCCATTAAAACTCTAAATAAACAAACTTGAGATATATCTGTATATATTTTTATAAAATATGTAATTCCAATTATTATTTTTCTAGAATTATTTTTAATTTCTGTTTCTTGTTTGACACTTTTTTTTCTACAGCATTATCCTTTTTTTTTGAGACATACACAAATTCAGTTTATTATTATGTGAATTATAGGATAGGAGGAATCAGAGAATGAAAGCCCTGCATGTTTTAGCATAGTCGGAAGAACATCTGACCTAGGATGGGAAGATCCCAAGACTGATTTTGGTATTTGCAGGTCTGATGCTCGAACTTCTTATGAACTCCTATGCAATAAAGCCATATGTCTTTTTATTTTTTTAAGAGAATGGGCGAGACGACTAGAGGAGTTTCCTCATTCAAACAAAGAAAAACAAAATTTATTTAAAAATAAATATAAAGACTATTTGCAATCTATTTTTTTTTCATATGTCGTAGCATCTGCCAGGAGGCGAACCCGCAACAACCATCTGCAAACAACTGCTTGCTTGCTTGGTGGCTGCACTGACCTCTCGGCTAACAACGCTTGACTGTAGTCTATTTTTATTGTATATTTATTAATACATAGAATCATCAGTCTTCATAATTAATAGATTCCAAAATCTAGCAAGCAAAAATATAATTAATACAGACCATATTTTTATTGGAATGTTATTAACATTGACAAAATTTAATTAATGTCATACACAACTCTATAAAATTATAGTATTATAAATTTCCAATAACGTTCTGTGTGACATTATGCAATGGTAAAATGGCAGACTTTGGAACATCAGGTCCTTGGATCAATTCCAGTTCTAGCACTTCTGGTGTTCAAACTATTTATGAACTCCCAGACAATAAAGTCATTCAATTACTTTATTTAATATACAAATGTAAGAGTATGCGCATTAATATTTTACTCTAGTGTAATATCAAATAAAAATCTTTAAAGAGCCATTGCAGGAAAAAGATCATAATTCATAAAGGAATGATGAAGGGGAAGACATGCATGTATGGATATAATGGCAGAATTGATTATTAGAACTAATATCCTGAATCTATGTCCTAATTGAAATCTCTGTAAATCCCTAAGTCATATTTTGTTAAAAAGTTATCTTATGTGCTAAATAGATTAATAATAAGTTGTTCATAATGCTTGTCATTTTCACAGTGGTGAGTGATTGAGAAATTTTCCATTTTTGTTTTATTCATTAGTTAAGAATATAGCGAAACATTAATTTACCAAATAATACTGAATTCAAACTATCTACGCAAAAAAAAAAAAGCCACCAATCAATTTGTTTAAAATTATTATAAAAATCATTTGAAATCTTAATTTTAATAAATATTTATTAATACAGATGATAATTACCCTTCATAATTGATAGGTTTCAGAAAAATAGTATAAAGATTGAATTGGCTACAGGCCAAGTACCTGAAAAAAAAATTCTAAGTTTCGTTAGAATCTAAAAACGTTTTCTCATGTTTTATATTGTCAATTTAAATCCAGATCATAAGAATGTAATTGTAAATTAGCGATCAGGCTAATGCACATGCGCTTTACAGATTTTAAACTATACACAAATGAATACTCGCATTCTCAAACACAAGAGAAAGTCTTTATGAAAAGATAGAATGAATCCATCTATCTTTTCAACTCAAATGTTTAAGTATGGGCCAATCTTTTCATAAAGATTTTATCTTGTGTCTGAGAATGCGAGTATTCATTTACGTATAGTTTAAAGTCTGTAAAGCACATGTGCATTAGCCTGATTGCTAATTTACAATTGCAATTTATTAACATAATCGCTATATAAATAAATACCTTACTATCATAAAAATGGGAAGTGGATGTTCCACCACCACACCACAAAGCCTTCATTAATATAGATATATTTATTTATAAATAAAGTTATACAAACACAATGAAAACAAATTGTCAATAAAAAAACACAAAGATATTTATTTTCTCTTTTTGCATTTTGTTTACAAACAAGAAGACTATTTATTAAATGTAATTTTTGTCTTATCAAATGTAAAAATAAAGTAATTTTTTTTTTTAGTAAAATAGAGAATAACTTCTTTTATTTAATTTCTGAATAAGTGGTGATAAAAATTTGGAAATACTATTCAGAATTGGTATACATCCGTGAACAAATTTTCAGGCTCATATTAAAACCAAAACATTTTATTTGAGAATGTAATTGCCTCAGTAACAAAAAGTTTGTTCTATCTAGTTAAATTTATATTATGTTTTTTATGTAATTTTTTCCAATTTTAAATATAGATGTTTGCTTTTTATTCGCAGCCTCAAGTACAACATTATATTTTCAAATGTCAAGTATTATTACAGTATTATATTTTCAAATGTCAAGTATTATTTACATTTCATTTGACTCTAATAATAATAATAATGTATGGAAATTCTTAATTTAATAATATTTGATTCAAATGGGCATTTTGAAATTTTTATTCTGCGAGCTTGTGATCTGTGAAACTTTATACATAGTGAAACTTATACTCATGAAGATAATACGATAAATAAACATCAAAACATTAATTTGAAATAAATTTTGATGTAAGTATTACAAATATCACTATGTCTTAAATATATATAATATTTTCAAAACTATTCTATGTATGTTTTTAGCACACTAATAATTTATTATTTAGATAAAATTAAGATTAGAAAAATATTAAAGTATTTTCTATACTAGTTCCAATTATAGAAATAGTAATAAGAACACATAATTACAATAGACATATCCAAGATAAGAAATAAAAGGTAAACTTATAATAATATTTCTTTTAACGTGTAATATTCAGCAGAGATTTTAAAGGATCAATTTTTTCTTCTTGGAGACTTTAATGCGTATGCTGGTAAAATAGTAGTAAATTTGGGCCAAAAGTTGTTGGAGTATATTCAAATAGTCTAACGTTATTGAAATTTTACATAACATGTATGGATTGACTATTACAAATACTTTGTTGAGACAGAAAAATTGCTATAGAGAAAATAGCTGCATTCAATAATCAAAACAATGACATTTAATACATTATCTTTATAAGTTGAAATCAGGATATGAGAAGTTCATGTTATGCAAGCACTGAATCATAGATTAGTATATTCCAAGATTAAAAAGATGTTTGCATTAAAAAAATAAATCTCATTTTAATCATATTTACGAAAAAATTGATGCCATTCTTTAGAAGTATCTGTTCTATGTACTAATTTCAATAGTATTAATACTAAAATTGTTAATTTGTATCTTCAGTATTGTCATATTATTGAGGCGAGGGAATTTTCTAAAGAATTATCTATGGATACAACATGAATTGATTCTTGGGTCCATTAAAAAGAAGAATCATGACTGCTTTTATGATAATATGGCATGTTAACAAACAAACGCAAAACTCTCCATACAGTAGTGCCACCCTGTGCTAACCAGAGTAATCAATCAATGGATGCCAGAAGGCTTGTGCATAAAATCCCTATTATGTGCTGGTATGAGATGGTGATCATGTGATGTTTAATATGGCATGTTGTGAGAATAATAAATTAAATGTGGAACTTCACAATAAATGTAGAGATTGAAAAGTAGAAATTCAACAACTGACCATAAACTTTAAAAAAATTAGTGAATTAAAACTGCAAAGGAAATAAAGACATTTGCTGATTAAGAACACTCCAGATCTTTTTTTTATGCAGTGAAAACAACATATGAACCTGAGAAACAATATTACAAATTTATAAAATCCACTAGCAGACCCTTTACATGATAATGATGATGATTTGAATAAGTGGACAAAGTATTGAGATCATGACTTAATTCATTTTTATCTTGTTATTTGGATTTGGATATCCAGCTTAGTGAAATCAAAACAGCTCTTTGTAGTTTGAAGAAATATCTGGAAAAAGTTTTAAAATATGGTAGTCATATGTTAGCCTCAAAAATATTGGAATTTTTTTAGGAATATATAGACCTGTGAAGTTGTGCAATATCATCTTAAGAATGCTGCTACTGTTCCAAGTTTTAAAAATAAAGGGAAAAGACAAAATTGCAGTAATTATTATAATTATTGATTACAGTAAAGGTAGTTTACAGAATTTGTTGAATAAGTTACTTTCAGTAATAGATGATTGGTTACTAGAGATATAGTTTTTGTTACCAGACAAATGCAAAAAGTGTCAGGAACACAATAATAATTAATATATTGCTTTTGAGTTGATCAAGGCACATGATTCAATTAAGCAAACGAGTTTATGACTTTTGAAATTAGTTGATTAGCCACTAAAGTTTAAACATATATCTAGTTTCTATATGATAGTTTTGAAAGGAAATATTACTAGATAAAAAACTTGAAGCATTTGAAATGAAAATTAGTACTCTAACATGGAAAGTTTAGAATAAAGGGAAAGTAAGAAGTGTATTTTGAATTATTCTAAATCTAAAAAACCAGCTCATCTAGAGGTGTGGAAATCAAGAGTTTGTGACATTAATGGTACTGAAGCACTTTAAGTGTAGATGTTTGATTTCTAATGGCAGTTTCAAATACATTATTATATTTTCAAATGGCAAGTAGTATTTACATTTCATTTGCCTCTGATAATAATAATAATTGTATAGAAGTTGTTTTTTTTTTCCTATTTAAAAAAAAACCAACAACTTATGTCTAAATCACTTGTCATGAAATTTACAACAGTTTTTAAAAAGAGAAAAGAAAAAAATGAATCAATAGGTATATTTTCATATATTTTTAGATAATATACGGCAATACAAATGTTTACTCACTTGAAATATGAAAACTTTTTGCTAAATGTATAAAGTAAAAGATCACTCTAGAATTTTTACATTAACGAATAGTTATAATGGAAGTCAAAAAATACGAAATATACACATTTAATGAATAATATTTCTGTGGTATAATCATAAACCTATGATCACTAACATGTGAAAAAGATATCTTTTTCACATGTTTTTGATCATACATTTATAACTACACCCCTTTACAAGATATTAAAAGCAGATAGAAACCAGTCCCTACCTTGTGTGAGAGTGCTATAGTAAAAATTACACACCAGAAATATTATTCATTAAGTGAATCTCTAATCCAATGAATGTCTAATAAAAATTAAGAATATATGAATGTATATGTATTGCATATTAAAATTGTATAAATATATTATTTTTAATATTTTAAAGACATGAGAGATTTAGAATAAAAAGAAAAAAAAAAGAAATTGTTGAATTATTCTAAATCTAAAAAAATAGCTCAGCTAAAGAGATTTGGAATCTAAGATTGTGATATTAATGAAATTGCAGATGATAATGCTAAAGAAAAAAAACAATAAATACTTAAAAATTAATAAGCTTAAATAACTTAAGTACTATTTTTATTGTTTTAACGTTGAATTTTTTTTTCTATTTAAAAACAAACAAACAACAACTTATCTCTAAACCAACTGAAATGGAATTTGCAACAGTTTTTAAAAACAAATGTTTTTTTTTTAAAAAAAAGGGTCAATAATAGGTAAATAATATTGCAGCTGTATCATTCAATAGCTTTTCTCTTTTATTGTATACATAAATTATTATAGTGGGTAACATTTTATTACTTAAATAAATATTTATCTGCATGTTTAATGTCTATTTGATGAATGAAATTAAACAGCTATGTAGAAAATAAAAATTTAAATAAATAGTATTGATTAAGTAACCAATTCTTTTTATTGGTATATCAAAATATTTTATTTAATTAGAAATAGAATGAAAAAAAAAATTTAAAAAGTGAATGTTTAAATGAAATATGTGAATTAAAAGACATTATTTCACTACACTGACTTTCTTAACCAATTACTGCATAATTAACAATTTTAAGTATCAAACAGATTGCAATACAATATGCTTTCAGGCATTTAGTTAATTATTATATATTTTTACAAAGAAAATGCTAAGAATAATCATTATACTTCCCAACCAATGATATTTGACTTACCATCAAAATAATCCATAGGTTTGGATTTATGTTTTGAAGATTTGGACATTCGCACTCTTCCAAACCGACCAAATGCAGTACTTTTTGATAATGGACCTTTCTTTTTATCTACTGTTTCCTATTTGGAATAAAATTAAATTTGTAAGGCAATATAATATTTTTAAACTGAATAAGGCATTACATTTTACATACAAACATACTCATATAGAAATGTTTATTTCTCTTAAATTATAATAAATAAATAAAAAAATCATATATGATAGCTATACAAATATATGTATATATTAATAATAATTATACATAGAAAGTCTTTTTTGGCACATAGTTTTGTGCCTGTTTCAAATGTTAAGCATCTATTTTAATGTTATGTGATGTGATGTATTTTGGCTTCTCCTTAAACGAAGTCAAGAATATCTCAGCAATTATACCCAGATAAACCTGTTAGCCACTTTATTTTCCATTCCCCACTCTAAGTCTTCCCATATTCTGCCCCATCCCATTTCCACAACATAATCTTTGTCAACTCTATGGCCTTTATATCTAAATCCCCCTTATCTTTTCAAAAACCCAGCATAAAAACCAATAACTCACTTTCTGTATAGTCACTTTGTTCATACCTATTCTCCCATAACTTCATTATCTGTACCCTTTCCGCTTTCAAGCATTTACATTCAATCAACAGATGCCTAATATTTTCTATATCTCCCTTACACAATTTGCACACTAAATCACCCATAGTTTTCCATTTACATGTATATTCTCTTGTTGCTAAAGATCCCGTTCGAGCCTTAAACAATAAACTACTTTCCTTACTATTATCATAAATTAACTCGCATCCAATATTCCGTTTACTTCTATATATATTTAAACTCTTCTTACCCTCCATACTAGTTCTCCATCTCTCCAACTCCCTATTTTTTATTAATGCTTCTATTCTTTTATCCCATTCCTTACCACTATAACACTCAACAATCCTCCTAACACAATCATCCCACCTTTTATACAAGTATACTGATATAAATTCTTTATCCAAATCTTTTGCATACTGCATTACCTTTCTCATCCATCTTGTTACCTGCCCTTTACTCATAATCCAATTAAACACTATTTTGGCTATTCTTTTACTACCCATAAACTGCAACCTACCAAACATTTTCATTTTACTTTTTGCATCTCTCATATAAAAAGTTGACCATCTAGTGTTCTATAATGAAAGTAAAATAACAATAAAATAAAACATCAGTAAAATAGAATTTTTTTTTTTCTCATGTGTCATAGCATCAGTCGGGAAGCGAACCCGCTAACCTGGGACAACTGCTTGTAAAGCAGCTGTCGCTGACCTCTCGACCACCAATGCTTTTTTTAATATAGAGATTCAATATAACTTCAAAGAATTGACTATATAACATAACAATATACAGAATAAATAATACCTATACTATACAATTTTACATTTACTATTTTGTATAATTTTCCACTCATTTTTAATTGACTAGTTGTTAACTAAATTTATTGAAGTTTTATAAATATTCATAATTATTTAAGTAATGCTCAATATAAAATGTTTAATATACTTGTCTTCTTTTTGGATCTTTAATGTAATTTAAAAGTTTAATATTTTTTGTAGCATCTATTTAATGTCCAGTGTTAAGTAGTGAATGCATAAAACAGATTTATCATCTCACCTATTTATTAATTGCATTGTTATGTTCTTTGACTTTTACCTCTAACTGTTTCCCTGCATGAACAAACAATTCCTTTTTTGTATTTTATATTGTCTCTTAAATTATAATTATCTAGTAATTTATCTAGACTTTTACTATTCGACCATCCAATATTTATATGATATGAAGATAATTTTTAAATTTTGGGATAATATGAAAGTTTGATCCATTTCTTATTTGAAGATATTGTTATTATCATCATTATGCAGAGAAATGTTATTATTTAATATATATTTTTTAGAATGAAAAAGTATATTTTTAATAGGTTTAGGATTATATCCATAATTTTTATATAATTTACTAAATTGATTCCTTTGTAAATCAGCTACATTCTTATCTATATTATATTTATCATTTCTATATTTAAAATTTTTAATGACTGCCATTATTAATATATATATATATAGCTGTTGTATATGATATTTTTATTGTTTATTATAATTTATATGTAAGAACAACATAATATTAGTAACATTTATTATTATTCTATATAAAGAATTAAATGACAGGAAAGAAATATTCAAAAGAATTTATAATAATGTTAGCAAACAGTTTGAAATTAAATTGAAAGGCTGAAACCTCTCACATGCGCTTTTTGAATGCTTGTATGACAGCCAATCAGATGGAATGATAGCTGTCTGAGGGGCTCTCAAATTGCAACACAAGACAGAAATTTTACAAGAAAAAGGTGGTTCCCACTCTTCTTTATTTAACTTTCTATATATATATAAGCCAGCCTAAAGCATTTGGACTTGAGGACATGAAGCTTTAAATATCTTCACATTTAACTCACTGCGTAATAAATTGTAAGATTTTGTGCTGTATGTTTATAAATAAGACTCAGTGAGTTAAACATGAAGATATTTAAAGCTTCACGCTCTCAAGTCAAAATGCTTTAGACTGGCTTATATATATAGAAAGATGAGTAAAGAAAAGAGTGGGAACCACCTTTTTCTTTAAAATCTCTGTCTTGTGTTACAATTTGAGAGCCCCTCAGACAGCTATAATTACATCTGATTGGCTGTCATACAAGCATTCAAAAAGCACATGCGATACATTTCAGCCTTTCAATTTAATTAATAATGTTAGTGAATGTCAAAGAATGAAAATATAAGGTCATAAGAAACTAATAGTAAAAAGCAAAACAAATTATATAGAAAATATAAATATTAAATTTATAACTACTATGATTATAAATGTACCAAAAATGATGAAGAATGGGTGATGAATTATAATTGGAATCAAATGTGCTTACTTTAGCAACTGTAATATTTAATGGAATGTTTTGTATGATTTAATAAAAGATATAAATCAATAATTTTATCATTAAAAAAACATTATATATATAAATAAAATTTAATATTCTATTTAATTGAATTATTTTAATTTCTGATATATATTCTGCAATATCAATTAAAAGGCAACTACATTAGAAAATAAACCCCACTACACTATACTTTGATAGATAATGATAAAGTAATTATAATCTATATATAGAACAAATAATATCATAACCTTTGGAGACTAATGTTGGTTAAAAAATATAAAGATGCACATACTTTTTTTTTTCAATGTTTTATAGATTGCTTAGTTATTTAGCTATAAATGATCAAGATGAGATTTGAATGAGACATTATTTGTAGTCAGAACAGTCAAACACCAACAAAATCTAAGTGTATTGTAAATATGTGTAATAGATGATTTTTTATAATAAGAATTCTTTGAAGATCTCAAATATTTTGTAATCATAAGCCTTTTGTGGTATTGGTATATTCTGTTTGATCATTAAATAGTTGACTATAATATAATCTAAAAGCAGCAGACACAAGCCGTTAAAATTTATTTAGATAACAGAGGATGCACTATTATCAGTTACTTGTATGCAATTGAGTTTAGCATGCAGATGGAGTTGAAAATACTATCACACAAAGGATTATCTGTCAAAGCATTGAATCTATCTTTTAATATATACACAAGCAAAGGATTCAATATCAAAATTATATTAATCATTGTACTGTGTTTAATCTTTGAAGTTATGCAATGTATCATATTTTTTTTCTTTTTTTGTGTATGTACGTTGGAGTATATTTCATTATTCTAGAAATATAATTGATTTAATTGATAAGATCAGATAATTTTTTTATGTTCTTTTTGTAGAATGGCAATGAATTATTGATAGGATAATAATTGGTAAGTTTTTTTTTTATAAATTTTACATTGAATCTCATATTTCCAAGCACTTTCTTTAGACTTTTACATACAATTTAAGATAGTTTGAATTCTAAATGTGGTATCATATTAGATATTTTATAATAGTAATGCATTATTATCAGACCAAATACTGACCACATTAGTTTTAAGTATTCCCTTTGATAACTTTTTGGTAATGAACTTATAGGTAGATATCTTTGAAAATTTCTTGAATATATCAAATATTTTGGGTTTTTAATATTATTCACTGACCAACATTGTATTATAATGACTATATCTTGCTTTGCTATAGTTGATAGAGTGCTGTTTGTGGCTAATATATATAAAGTTTGGTTTCCATCAAGATGAATACCTTTAAAAAATCTCTGATAACCATAGTGTGATCTATTTATTTATCCTTTTTACAACTATTGCAAATATATTTTATGAGACAATGATAAAGAAATCCTTTAAGTTAATTGTAGTTTCTGATGCATTACATGTATTGTTCTAAAGTATGACAGTCCTTCAATGCTTTTCACAATGTTGATTGACTAAGAGAGAATGCTAGAAGTCAGTCTTGAAATAAACATCTAAGTAGAGCTAACCACAGATGACTTCAAATCAGTTAGTTGTCTGGAAAGCATCAGATAGAAGAATAGAAAAATACTGTTTGTCAATTAATTCATAATATTTTATGCATTATATTAGTTTTATAATAAGAACATCATATGATACTTATATGCTTGTTATATACTTCCAAGAGCAAGCATCTTTACTCTAGAGTCAACTTCTATAAGCTTGACCAATCAATGGATTACATATATTATGGTGTTATAAAATCACCACTGGAACCTGATTTCTGATTTTTGCCTTCATCAGTGAAATCGAATACATTTATGTACCTAGCAACCACTTTTCACTCCTTTGAACTATTCAAGGTAATTACCTGAAAAAAAAAAAAGCCATAATGTTTTAAACCTAAAACAACTCTCTTGCATAGTTAATAGATATGGCAACAGGCCATTCTATATATTTTAAGAGATCTCACTTCTAAACCAGCTATAGGTGCTCTTTTATCCTTTGGCTAGAAGGACTAATACCAATATGTGTCTCTTTCTTATGCTTGCTATGTACTTTCAAAAGGAGTTAAGCTTGAGTCATCAATGGATGCCAGATAGAATAATATCAATTCCCATCTTCAGATTAGTTTCTTGCTTTTCTTTCATCAATGAAGATGACAAATTGTAAACAGCAGTTAAAAGTAAGTGGCTTTTATATGTGTAAGAATCATTAGATCCAATTTTGAATCCTAGCCTTTATTAATGAAAGTAAAAAGCCAGAAGTTAATCTGGAGGTGGAGATTTTGTAGCACTATGACATCTGGCATCCATTGATTACTCAAACTTACAATAAAAGGCTCTAGAACAGAATAAAAATTAATGCTCTTGGAAACATAAGATATAGTCATGTGAAGTTTTTGAGAATATGTAAAACTAAAATGGATTTTATAGAAACTGATTAAGAGTCAGGATATTACAACTATGTAAGTCTATCAGCCTGATTTAAAACCTTAGGTTTGTTATATTTTTAAATCTCAGATTATTAGCTTGAGGAATACATGGTGAATGAATGCCAGACATATAAGTGCGTTAGATTATATTTGTATTTAATGATGAAAACAAAAGCCAAGAAACAATTTGGAGTTGAGGATTTTAGAGCACCATGTCACCCCAAGCTTACAGTAAATGGTTCTAGAGTAGGGTGAAGATCCTATAACCTATATCTGGCATAATATGGCACATATTTTTGATAATTACATTCAAACATTAAGATTGATGTAGTTATCTATATCTGGTCAATCAGCTTTAGCTTTTTTTTTTAAAGTTCAAATATATAAAAGTTTTTAAATTTACTATATAGAGTTCAAGCTACACTTCCTTTTGCACCCCACATTTCACCAAAGATCTTTAGGCAATTTTGTGATGAATATTATGTAAAAGGCAAGGTTATGTATTGGAACCTACTATTTAAAAAGGTTGGTTTTTAGGTAACACAAGACTTGCTAAAATGGATTTTGCAGATAGTCTATTTTTTTTGAGTTATTTATAAAGGAAAGATTTTAGACAAATCAAAGTGATGGTAAATATTTTAGTAGCTGGAATTTAACAGTCTTCTAAGTTGGGCCTGTATCATCGAGATTCATATTCTTTTCAACACTAAATATGATATTATAAATGCTATTAGTAAATTGAATACTTTTCTTTGATATTTGGACACTTCTTAAAGATTTTTGATTCATATTTAATAGATTTTCATTTTTTTTTTTATCAATATATGAATTATCTGAAAATAATAACTAGTTACACTACTAATAAATAAGCTCTACTAATTGCAATGACAAATTATTAAAAAGCGTTTTGATACTGATCCTGTTATTGTACTTATTTTCTTCTCTGTTGTCTATGTAGATTTTTCTGGTCGTAACTTTCCTTCCAATACTATGCTCATCTTGATATCAGCATGAGTAATATGAATAAAGTTGACTTTATGGTATTGGCTATTTAAGTTTTGATACACTAATTTATTATAATTTTTATCAGTTTATGTTTATAATTAATATTGACTTTGATGTTCATTAATGGGTTATCAAAGCATTCTTAAAATCAAATCGCTCACTCATAAAACACATTTACAGTATCCAACTAAATTTTTCCAATCATTATTAAAGCTAAATTACATAGCAATAAAAAATAGAAATCTCCATCTTTACTGTTAAATCACATCCCTGACAATAATAAATAAAAGGGTGAATTAAAAATCAGCCAAAAAGTTAATGAAATTTCATCTTGTGATATGTTGGACTATTTCCATTATCTATGAGTTAATGTTGAATGTATTGAAAGTTTTAAACTTTATTTAAGCTTTCCAAATATAAACAACTAGTCAGTAATAACATACAAATAGACAACACAGGTTAGTAATTGTTGTCTCTTTATGGGTTATTAGTAACAAGTTGTTCGTATTTGGAAAATTTAAATAAAGTTTAAATGAATACATTCAACATTAACTCGTAGATGATGGAAATAGTCCAACATATCACATCTAATAATATACCATCATTACAAACCTTCCGACAAATTCATCTAGTCAGTTTAAATTAAATGTTATGTATATAATATTCTAACTTTTTCTAATATACAGTTATCCAAGAGCATAAAATTTGACCTATTTAATTTAAATTATCCACTGGTAGCCATTTTTCGTATAGGTTGCCATTCTTTTAAAACCAATTTATTTTAAAATATTACAAACTTTAGTAAATATATTTTCTTGAATCATTATTAGCAGTGACAAAAAGAAAGATATAATTTCAAATCTTACTGTAGCCTTCTATAAGAGAGAGGTTATATGCTTCAAGCATTGACAACTGAAGGAAATAGGATCCCTTTTACAAAAGATTATTATAATTGGTATTTATTATAAAATCAAATAATATTAAAAATATCACCTGTGGTTTGATCATTTCTTTCTTTTAAATATGGTCTTTGAAAAGTTTGATGGAATTTTGTAGGTAATCTTGAGTATCATTTATTACTTAAATATTTACATCAAAAGCTGCAAGATTATGAACAACTCTATAACGAATTAAAGAGTTAGACTTTTTTGTGATATAGAAAATATTGTTTTCAGTCAGATTTTTTTTTTTTGCTTTCTTGAATAAAATTCTATAGCCATGAAATCACTTAAAGTTTTGTAATTGTGTGTAATTGTCTATACATCTATTTCATTAAATAGAAAGTAGGTTTGATCAGAATGGGCAGTTTGTCCCGTTTGGTATATTTCAAACATGAGGCTGAAAATGAAAAAGGATTGGTATACTAATGAGATAAAAAATTTCTCATAGTATTTCAAAAAATCTCCTGAAAAATGATTATTATAGTTTAAAGCACACTTTTCTGAGAGTGTTTGTAATTGTGTATACTTGTCTATATATCTATTTTCATTACATAGAAAGTAGTTTTGATCAAAATGAATAGTTTGCCCTGTTGGTATATTTCAAAGATGAGACTGATAATTAATGAAAGAGGATTGGTATACAAATGAGATGAAAATTTTCTTATAGTGTTTCAAAAAATTTACTGAGAAACAATTGTTACAGTTTAAAGTTGAAAACTGTGACCAATGAAGGTTATTACTTGAGCTTATAAAAAGCTAATTAGGGAAAGGTGTGGCAATTAAAAAAAACAATATTGTTTTTTTTAAAAAAATAATTGCCTTAGGATTTATATTGTGATAACAGTGATAATTTGTATCATCATCATCATCATCAACCATTATCAATCCACTGCAGGATGAAGGTCTCTCCAAGTTCAATCCATCTTCTCTGATCTTTAGCTTCTCCACATCACCTCTGCACACTTTCTTATTTCATCCATCCATCTAACATGTGGCCTCTTTCTGGATCTTTTACAATCTCTTGAAATTCATTTTAAGATTTCAATTGTCCATCTATTAGCATCTCTTCTAGCAATAAATATGTCCAGCCCAATTCCACTTCAATCCTTTAATTTTTCCAATGAGGTCAGTAACACTTGTTTGTTCTCTTACCCATACATTGGGTTTTCGATCTCCTCTTGTTACTCCCAACATGCATCTCTCCATACTTCTCTGAGTGGTCTGAAGTCTCTGTATTGCTCTTCTATTAAGTGGCCAAGTCTCAGATCCATAAATAAGAACTGGTAAAAGATATTTGTTACTTCCTTTTCAAACACATAGGCATATTTCCTTTTAGTATCAAATTATTTCTATCAAAAGCATTCCAACCAAGTTTAATTCTATGATTAATTTCATCCATTATGTTCTATCTGTATTAATAATCTGACCAAGGTATTTGTAACTGTTAACTTCTTCTAACTCATCATAATCAATCTTTATTTTCATATTTTGAGAAAATTGATTAAATATTACTTTAGTCTTTTTAACATTTATCTTTAGTCCTACTTTCATCTGATAACTCCTGTAACATTTCCTGCAGCTCTAAAGCATTATTTGCAAAAAAAAAAAAAAAAAAACTACATCATCTGCAAAATCTAAATGACTTAAATAATCTCCATTTACTTTCACTCCTTTAGCTTCCCATTTTAATCCACAAAATACTTCTTGCAGCATTGCTGTAAAAAGTTTTAGAGATATTGAGTCACCCTGTCTTACACCCTTCTCAATGTTGACTTTCCCAGTATCACTATGTAATCTAATTGTTGATGTTGTATTTTTATAAATATTCTTTAAAATATGACAATATCCTGGATCTATACCTTGATGATCCAATGCTTTAATCATTGAAGAAATGTTTATAGAATCAAATGCCTTTTCATAATCTATATATCCAAAACATAATGGCAACTCGTATTCATTTGTCCTTTCTATAACTTCTCTCAATACCTGGATATGATCTACTGTACTAAAACCACTTTTAAATCCAGCTTATTCTCTTGGCTGGTGGAAGTCCAATATTCTCTGTAGATGAGTTGTAATTATCTTGGTAAAAATTTTGTATAAAACTGATAAAAGGCTGATAGGTCTGTAATTTGTAATATCTTCTGTATCACCTGTCTTAAATATTAATATTGCATTCTTCCAATCATCTAGTACATCTTTATCATTTAGATATTTGGTATATACAGTAATTTGTATGTCTTTCATTATTTATTCTTCGACAAATGAATGAGAGATAGATTTAAGTTAGAAATAGTCAAATAAAAAATAGTCATAGATCACATAACACCATTCTCTTAAGCTTGTAAGATATAAACAATGAGCATTTCCAATTGCTCAACAAACTTTGTGATAAATGCTTAGCCAAAGAAAGCATTTAAAATATCTATGTCAGGAAACCCCCTCCCCCCAAACTCTGATCATGGTTTTGTGCTTTGGCACTTCTCAGAGAGGTGCTAAGATAGCTGCAGACACTAGATTTAAGTTAGATTTTAGTTGACAATTCATTTTAGTATTTTTTTTTTTCTATTTTAAATTTTCTGTATTTCAATTTAAATTATTGTTCAATAAAAAAGCACTATCATGAAGTATGTTAAACATTTAGTTATCAATAATGCTTTGAATATTTCAAGAATTCTCTTAATTTATATTACAAGTTTTTTATTTATTTTCTAGAATAAATACTTTTGTTTTTCGTATATTTGTTGATAATTCATTAGAAGCGGAAACAATAATAAAAAACATTCAGCTTAGTTAAGATAATAAATTTTTATATTCAATTGTTTCTCTCTGCAACTGATTTGAACAAAAGAGCATCTTTACAAAAAGTTATTTTTTAGTAAAACTCTTTTTAATAAATAACTTTTTGCAGTTATACATATGTGATTTCTAACAATTTCCATTAATAAATTTATAATTTTCTAAACAAATATAATGTGTTATATAAAAGTGCGAGTAAAAAAGAAATGTTACAATATAATTTGAAGTGCGGAAATGAGAAAGTCGGAATTTTAAAAGAAAAAGAAAAGCATTCCAGAAGATAAGAATTTGGGAAAAAAGAATGACTTAAGGAAATGAGAATAAATATATAGTAGTGTTTGTATAAATACTAATAATGAATTACGGGGGGGGGATTGAAATGATAAAGAGAAAATATGTAAGATATGTTAGTCTAATTAACGAAAAGAAAATGGACTGTTTAAATCTGTAATTAATGAAATAAATAAGAAGTTGAGGAAGAATAACTTGAAATAAGACAGAAAATGATTAGACTGTTTGAATAAATTAAAATACACTAATTGAATCTATTTAATGCACATTGATTATGTAAGTAATATTTACTAAGGCAATAAACCTAAAGCATGTGCGGTTGAAAATGCGAAGCTATGGACCTCTACAGGTCTAAGATTGTGGTTAAGACCTGTAGAGGTCCCTACCTTCGCATTTTCAACCGCATATGCTTTAGGTTTATGTAGAGGTCCCTAGCTTCGCATTTTCAACAGCACATGCTTTAGGTTTATTGCCTTAGTAAATATTACTAATTGAATCTGTAAATGCAGAATTTAATTAGTGAGAAGATAAAAAATTCAGAGGTATATAAAAAGTCAAAAAGAAAAAGCAGAAATTCTCCATTTTTCCAATTATGTGGGGCAAATTTTGTTTCATCTGTTATCAGCCAGTTAGCAGAAAAAATATACAGCAGAGACTTGACACTGCAAGACATCGTGGAGATACCGGTGCCAGGCACCAGTTACTTGAAGGTTAATGAGCTGATTAGAACTTTACACAGATCATCTTGATATTATTATTTCCTATATGCCTGACCAGGCTCTCTGAGGATTTATTACTAAATGGTAAAGTAGAAACATATTGTTTGTTTAGTATAAAATTATGGGAGTAGCAAAAAATAGCTGTCTCTTGTATCATTGGAGGACATATTGTTTGGTTATCATATCAATAAAGACTTAATTTTAGCATATTGGGTTTAATTGTAGAGGATTTCAACACAGACTTTCAAGCACTTTTCAGCTATCAACTCTGTTTCATAATTGATACACATGACCACACAAATGTGAAAAAGATAAATGATCTCCAATATATATATTTTGTGCAGAATCAGCACTCATCACTTGGTCCAAATCATTTTCTCTAACATACAAAACACTGATTATATATATATGTGAGAGATAATGAACTGGACCAACTGAAAAGTGCTAGTTCAGCACAAAATACATATATTGGATATCATTTATATTTTTCACATGTTTGGTTATTGATTGTATGAGATATAGTCGATAGCTGAAGGGTGCTTGAAAGTCTGTGTTCAAATCCTCTGCAATTATACCTAATTTATATTAAATTATACTTGTATTCTAATATTACATATTGTAAATTCACTGAATGCTATTTTAATCCATTTTCCAGTGATATTTTAATAGTTTGTTTTGCAAATACATAGCAAAAGTTGGTGCAATCAAAAAGCCTGAACCTAGCTGTAAGGAACTAAGCCTAAAGTTATGAAATAAGATAGATAGTAGGATTTTTTTATTTTAGTTGTTGTGTGGGTCTATTGCTCTAGTCAGAATAAAAAATGTCTTTGGCCAATCAAATATATTGGAGTTTGATATTGGTAATGCAGTGGAATTGCGACTATATATTATGTAAATTGAAAATTTGTTTTGTGCTGAATGATATTTCAAGATAATAAATGAAAAATAGCAGCCCTGCTGTGTTTGGAAGGATGGAAGGTTATTGATATTATAAATATTTTGAGCAACCAATAGATGAGTCAATCATATATGAGGCCATAGTCAAAAAATTAAATGATAATTTTAGCCTAAAATCATCTCAACACACAGCCATATTAACTCTAAGGAATAGAAAGCAATATAATGGTGAGACTATTAAAGAGTATAGTATAGCATTGCAGGAATTATCAAAAAATTGTAGTTGTGATTTATAGAACAATTCCTTCTGGATCAGTTATTATGGGGATCTCAGATGATAGGTTTTGTCAAAATTTTACTTATGGAGGCAGATTTAATTTACAAAAATGCAATTAAGAAGGTAATAGCTTATGAGATAGTAATTGAACAGCTCTGGTATTCAGAAATAGAAATGAAAAAGATTCGAAAATGTTAGTGTTAAAACAGAGAGAACACATGAGAACAAAAAATGGTGGGTTAACAATGTAAAAAATAAGAAAGTAATTTGTTTTTGCTGCGAAGCAATGAGCTATTTTGAATGGTTTGCAAATGGAAAAATAAGACATGTTACTAGTGTAAAGTTAGAGGTCATCTAGCAAAAGTATGTACAAATGCTGAAACTTTACAAAAGAATATAGTGAATCCGAAAATAAAAAGCTGAAGAGAAGAAAATTAAGTAGCATTCACACAATAAAAAATATAAAAGCAATAGTGGAAAACAAGTTCATGACAAAAATAGATGTGGGGTACAGAAGTGGAACTGGAAATAAATAGTGGCGGGATCCATTAATATTGGATTCACTATGGAACAAAATAAGTTCAGGAAAAAATAACTTGAGGTACAAGATGTAAGTGGAAATGAGATTGATATTAAGAAAGTAGAGGTAAAACTTCCTTTGTATATAGTGAAACTGGATATTCTTCCCATTATAAGGTGTGAATAGTTTGATGTCATCAGAACAAATATTAGTATAATGAAAAATATTACGATTGAATGAGAAATGACACAAACTTTTCCTAGTTATTTGAGAATGATTTAGGTTTGATGAATATAAATCCGGTGGATATGGAATTAGTGGAGAATGCAAATCCAATAACATGTATATCATTCAGGCAATGTGCCAAAATGGAAAAAAACTTCAGGGTTTAGTTGCAGCAAATGAAGTATTGATGCCTGCTGAAGTTTCAGAGTGGCCACGCCTATTGTAGTTATAAGAAAACAAACACAGACCAGATTTTGTGGGGATTACAGAGTTACCATAAATAAGTTTTTAAATAAGGGGGCCTATCTGATGCCAAATGTGTGACAAATATTGGCAGTATTAGCAAATGCAAAAGTTTTTATGAAGCTGGATTTAAATTCAGCATACCACTAAATAGCAATGACAGAAAGAAAGATACAAATGCTAATACTAGCAATGCCTTGAGGTCTGTTTAAATGTAACAGATTATTATTCAGTGTAACTACAGGCCTCAATTTTTTCAAGCAAAAATAATTAATATTTAACAAGGTTTGGAGGGAGTGGTACAGTATTATGATGACATACTGATTTCTGCAGAGTCACAGGAAATATTGCGTTAAAGAATAAGAAAGGTGCGTGAAAGGTTAAATAGAATGGGGGTTAGACTAAATGCTGAAAAATCAGTACGGCAAACAAATTAGTTTTTCTCGGACATATCATTTCAAAAAAAGAGAAATGGCTGTTTCCCAAAAAAGTGAGGACTGTTAAAAATGCTGATAAAACAAAAAATGTAAAGCAATGACAGGCTTTTCTTGGCTTGATTAATTTTTTTGAACCGTTTCTTAAAAATAAAGTAATGGTTGCACAGCTGTTTATATGAGTTGTTAAAAAAGAACTAGAAATGTAATGTAGCTTTTGAAAAGACTAAGGAAATGTTGGTGTCTGGTAAGTTGATACTGCATTTTAACAATAATCAACTAGTTCAAATTACAACTGATGCATTAGATTGACATGTGAGTGCAGTTTTATTACATATGAGTGATAATGAGGAGTATCCAACAGCATATGCTTGGTGCACGCTATTGAAGGCTGAAAGGAACTACAGTCAAATCAACAAAGAGAAGTTGGCTATAGTATTTTATTAAAAAATTTCCACCACTACGTATTTGGAAGATCATTTAAAATAGTGACAGATCATAAATTTTTGTTAGGTATCTTTTCCCACAATTGGATACTTCCTGAACATTTAAGCCTGATAATGTTGTGACAGCAAAATATTCTTACTGGGTATGATTATGAATTAAATTTTAAAAAAAAAAGAGATAATCCATGCAGATGTGTTATCACATTGCCAAATAGTACAGAACTTTATCAAATGAAACACAGATAAATCACATAGATGTGATGAAATCAAAAACTTTAAACAGTTAGGTAGTAGATAGTTGGACTAAAAAGAATAAGGGATATCAAATTTTGGTAAAGTGGATTGTCAGGTTGGCTGAACAAAAAGCTTATATATCTTGTACAGGGATTTAGGGCTAAAAAAGATAAACTATCAATATGCAATGACTGCATAATTTTTAGAGGTAGGATAGTGCTATCTATTGCTGGTAGGCAAATAGTTTTAAACTTACTGCATGGGGTATCTAGATGTGGTTTGAGCTAAAGCTCTGGCACACACAGTTATGTTTGGTGACCTAGAATTAATGATGACATTGAGAAGTTCATAAAGTGATCAGCATATCAGGAGGAAATACAACTCCAAGCAAAGAATTTGACAGTGTGGCCTTTATCAACCCAGACCATGGGAAAGAGATTAAATTGATCATGCATGACCAATTAAGGGAAAAATACCGCTGATAATGATTGACTCATTTTCAATGTGGATTGAATGCCATAAAGTAGTAAATAATACAGGAACAGATGAAATTATGAAATATAATAAAATTTTTGCAGTACATGGTTTTTCCCAAAATTGCTGTACCTGACACTGGAGCAGGATTCAGGGGACACATAATGTAACAGTATTGTGAAAGTAAAGGGCATTAGACGTATTTGGAAACCAATGTATTACCCTCAAGTTGAACTAACAGGCAGAAAAAGCGGTTAAACGAATGAAAAAAAAAATCTATGGAAGGTAAAGAGATCGGATATTCAAAAAGCATTACAATGTTATGTCATTATTTCACACCATCTATAGCAACAGGAAAATCACTGGCAGGATTGTTTTTTAAGGAAGTCACAGGTTAAATTATCACTACTTCAACCAGTAAAAAAGAATTTGTTAGTTAATAGTAAACAACATACAAACTTTAGTGTTGGAGAGATAATATGGGTGATATTCTTCTGTCTAAGAAATGGATGAAAGGAGTTATTGATAAGATAATGGTGAATCAAATTTGCAAATTCAAAGGCAGAATAATATTTAATATACTAGGCATATAAATCATGTTAGAAGGTGTGAAGAAGATGACACCCAATTTCTATGGTCATTGGACACAAAATTAGAGTGAAAGTCAAACCAAATTTGAAGGAAAGTATAGAAATTGAAAAATGAGAAAGAAAAGCCACGAAATACAATGAAATTATACATGGAAAGCAAAATGGTGGAAAAGGCAGATGGCAAATCAAACTGGCCAGTACATGAGAATCATAAGTTGTATAAAATACATAGAGGGCTTTTTCTGGAGTGGTGAAAGATGTGTTATATTTATAAATGGATGAGTTAATAAGAAATGTTACAATGTAATTTGAAGTATAGAAAATGAGAAAGTGGGGATTTTAAAAGGCATGTTGAATTTTAAAAGCATTCTAGAGGAAAAGATAAATAAGAATTCGGGAAAAAAGAATGACTTAAGGAAATGAGAATAAATGTATAGTGGTGTTTGTATAAATATTAATACTGAATTAAGTTTTTTTTTTGTTTTGAAATAATAAAAAGAAAATATGTAATATATGTTAGTCTAATTAACGAAAAGAAAATGAACTGATTAAATCTGTAATTAATGAAATAAAAAGTTGAGCAAAAATAACTTGAATTAATAAGACAGAAAATAATTAGACTGTCTGAATAAATTCAAATATGCCAATTGAATCTGTAAATACAGAATTTAATTAGTGAGAAGATATTCAGAAATATATAAAAAGTGAAAAAGAAAATGCAGAAATTCTCCATTTTAGTTTATGATCCTTGGTGCCATATTGAATTTTTAAAAAACTGACTTGAGACACAATTTTCATAATAACTTCAGTTTTAATAATGTTAGAATAAAAAGCTTTACATTAATAGAAACTAAAAAAATTAATAAAAACAATAAGGCTAAGACAAATAGCGATTACCATTAAAAAATAAAAAAAAAGAAATTTCAACATCCAACATAATTATTACTTTATTGTTAGTTGATAATTTCTAATTTATCATTAACTAAGTCTAAATTACATCTTCATTGATAATTTCTTTGTATTCCTCACAAAATTATCTTTCAAATCATATATAATCCTTCTTACCTGAGATAACGCATGGCTTCAGGATCTCCGAAAGTATTTGCATATGAATTCTTTTTTATCTTGTACCTCAAAAGTTGACAAATCATTTCCCGAAGGTGGATACACATTTGTCATCATAGCAATTGACTTCTTGTCTATCTAAAACTAGAAACTGTAGGTTACTGATAAAATGAATTTCATCTCTTCATTTTATATTTTTTTGTGTACATCAATGGCGTTTATATTCTTTATGCACACTAGTGATGCTATCTTGTTATATTTATTGTCCTACAGAGAGAGAATTTACTTGCATATAGCTCATTTGCTAGCTATATAGACTTGAAAATAATGTCATGCAAGATGTGGCAAAACTACTGATTCCACAGCATGAGTACCAGGGCATAGGCAAGAATCAGAATTTGATTCTTTGCCTGCATGCAATTCCATGTGGTATATACATAACTATTGTGGTTATCTCCAGACACACACACACACACACCATATGAAATCTCTTTTTATTGGTTTTAAGTGTTTATATTTTCACATGGCACTATGCCAAGTAAATTTTGTGATTGCTTTGTCAACTGCAAAATTTCTGAATATTTGATAATCAGTCCTAAAATTTACATTGTACTGCTCTATAATACCTTAATTTTTATATATATAGACATTACTTGTTAGACCTGCATTTGCAAACACAAAGACAGTAATACAAATATAAACATAGTAATAAATTATTAAACATTTTGAGAATCATTATGTCTATAAAATAAGGTTGCCTAAACTTAGATCAGAGCCTCAAAATTACATAAACTACTTTTGTTATATTTGAATATAAATTTATATACATATAATAAAGAGCATAAATGATTTAATATTATGTAATTTATATACTATACAGACACCAATATAAATGTAAACATACCATCTATCAAATAATTTATTATTCAAATAAATAAAAAATAAAAATTTTTAATACTCATGACCCGATATTCTGATTATGTTTCAAAGGCCTTGAAATGCAAATTATCTCGCATTTTTAATCCATTTTAGTAGGCTCTTTGGCTGTTTAAAAATTTCTGCCTTTATCTTCTCCATGAAAACTAATAAAATGAGCAGAAAATAAAAAAATTAAATGAATCTATTAACAAAAAAAATCATAAAAAATTTAAATTTTATTGGATTCCGACATGAGTTATGCCATTAAAAAGAGACTTTTAAAGCAGCAACAAATGCTGGGATTTCTATTGATGTCATAGTAGTTTTCACCCAATTTTAAAAAGAACACAAAATTTCAACAAAGCACTGCTGCAGCGCTGTGTTGAATCTGCAAACAGTAAGCGTGTTAGCTGTCATCAGCCAGTTAACAGAAAAAATATATATTGGAGAGTTAGCATGGCAAAACATCATGGAGATACCAGCCCCAGTTATCTGAAAATTAATGAGCTGGTTAGAACTTTATAAAAATCATCCTGATTTTATTATTATTTCATATATGTGTGACAAAGCTCTCCGACGATTTACTACTAAATAGTAAAATAGAAATATATTGCATGATTATTATGAATTTATGGGACATAAATAATAATAGCTATATCTAGTTAAGGATCATTATATTTCATAAAAAAAAGAATTGTCGATTACTTTAATAATCTCCATACTTCCTCTTTTTTTTTTTATTCTTCATATAAATAGAGATACAATAAAAGATAAATGACCCCAAAGACTTTAACTTGTGCAGTTTATAGTTTTGTATCATTGGGGGACATACTGTTTGTTTGTCATATCAATAAAGACTTAATTTTAGTATATTGGGTTTGTAAATTTATTGACTGCTATTTTAATCTATTTTGCTGTGATATTTTAATAGTTTGTTTTGCTAAATACATATAGCAATATGTATTTGACTTTTTTTTAATAATAATTTTTGTTACCAAATTATCCATTTATTGAAGTGACATCTTTCTTGTTCGTATCTAAAATAACATATTATTGTAATCACATCTATTTTTTTCCTCTTTAGATTTATAATTTTATCTCCTTCTATTACACATAATTCTTTACAAAGACTTTCATCATTAAATTTTAGTAATAAACTAAAGTATATTTTCTCTACATAATTTTTTCTAGTTGATAATCTTTTTTATATGGAGTATTAAAATATGCAAACAAAGTATAATTAAAAAATAAAATATTAGAAAATTGTAGAACTAATTTGAAATAAAAACCATGAATATAATATGAAATACCTTAAGACAATATAAAAAATAGATCAAGACATAATACAGTATTAAAATTACCTGTTCTCTCTCTTTCAATACAAATTTTCCTGTAGTTGTCCACTCAGATTGAGCCTGAAATACATTCTCATCATCTAGAAGAATCCGAATGTCTGATTTGGCACTTGTGCGACGACGTAATGACCCACTAGGAGTATCAGGCATCTGACTATAGATGCCTTCGGTTTCTTCTACAAGCACAAAATGCAAAGGATCTTCTAATCGACGAGCTTTAACAAGAGCCTAATGCATTGGGAAAAAAAAATTTTTTTTAATAAAGTGATAATGTTAGAAAATTTGAGATTAGAAAAGATGAATATATATGTTGGTATAGTTAAATGTAGTCTAATTATGGCAGCCAGAAAAAACACAGAAAATGAAAGAATAAAAAGTTAAAGAAATAAAGTAAAAATAAAAAAAAGGAAGTTAGAATTGTTATATGTATGGTTAAATAATGAAAATGTAGTTGAACTAACACACAATACTATTGATACAGTGACTGATAGCATGGCAGCCTTATGATAACCAGGCCTGTATTAATCTACATGAAAGAAGACTAGATAAAAGTTTGTTAGATAAGGTATAACAATGACTAATTTATAAATGTTGTATCAAGAAGATATTTATACCATCTTATTCTAATTTATTTGTCTCAAACTAATGTTAATACATTCATATAAACCTCTTTTAGGAAAATTTATATCGGATTTAAAAATTATTTTTTATAATTTGTAAGTCTATCACAAGCAGTGATAGAGTGTCGGATTCTGGAAGATTAAGACCTAGGATCGAATTTGGTGCTGATACTTCCAGCATTTAAATCTCTTATCAATTCATAAGCAATAAAACCATTTGAATATCTTATTGGTATTTAAAATTTTTAGCATAGATGATTGCCTTTTATTGTCACCTAAGAGCTTATTAATGTAGCATTATATATTGAAAGTCTAATAAGATCTGTGTATACATTTTTTAATTAGAACTCAGCCAATGAAGCAGCAATAATTAAAATCTGGATCAGAAGCTAAAATCACATCTTTCAAGTAGAGAATCTTTATTTAGATAAGACAAATAAAAATACTTTTGTCAAATGATGCAATTTTAGTTTCCAATTCAATTTTTAATTGATTGCCTGCCCACTTAGCTATATCATAGCTGATAAATAAGAAGATAACTGATATTCTACATTTGATTTGGGTGACGTTGGAATTTCTCATAGAATAATATAGCTTTGGAAAGCTATTCTAATATTATACAGTTTGTCTGTTATTCTTGGTAAATAAGGATATAGTATTCTCTATAATTGTTTTTTATTTCGATATTTCTTTTTATTGTCTACGACAATAGCAAATAACCCCTAAATCAACCTAATGTGATAACTTATAATGTTTGGAAACCACTTGTAAATTTTGTCCTTAAAAAAAAAAAGTTAAGAAATTAGGTCATAGGTAAATATATGCAATTTCTTCTGACAGTTGTCTTTGAAAGAATGGCCCAATTGTCTAAAGCATTACTTTAAAATCAATCTTTTATTCATTTAAAAACTCCTGGTTCAATTTTCAAACGGCTATTGCGATTGGTCAAGCCAGCAACACCTGAAAAAGAGAGGAGAATAATACCACTTGAAACATTGTGTTATATACTACCTATGTGCTACTACTAACATATGAATGCTTTTGAAAATTTTAAATAAAGTTTGAATTTGTGAAACAAATATAACTAGTACAAAAAAAAAAAAACAATTTACCAGTAAATTTTCAATTGAGGAAAGAATATATAAGGACAAGAAGAAATACAAAAATATTTTTAAACGATCCATTAAGATTAATAGAATATCTAGAGTTCTGTAAAATGATACAAAAAGAAAGGTTAATAAAAACAAGAAAATATATGTGAATTAGTAAGAAAATCCATAGAAGAGAATAAAAGTATAAAACAATATCTTGGTATTAGAAAATAAATTATTTCAGCAATAAGAAAAAAGGATAAAATTATTACTGAAAAGAAGGACTAAACTATGAAATGTGTGGAAGTTATACAAAGAATTAGATAACAAAAAATTAGAAAACAAAATAATTATTGAAATTATTAAAACTTCTGAACTACTAAGCATCTTAAATAAAGTGAGATATACAATTAAATCTATGAAGGATAAAATTCCAGAAAATGATGAAATTATTGATATGTAATATATCCAGGGTCAATGCAGTCAGTTGGCAGCTGGATAATTATATAAAATAAAACTACCAAAGTTTAAATAAATTTCAAGTTTATTTACTCTAAATAATAATAATTGCATTAGTAAGGAGTAATAATTCAATTCACTATTTGCTAGCTGAGAACAAGTTCATATCACTCTTCTTTAATTCTAATGTTTGTAATTCTATAATTCTGTAAGCACCTTACTGCTCACATACATTATTTTAGAAATAATCCAATTAGATTCTTGACTAGAACACTTCTCAATTAATTTCAAAACAACTTCACTTTTACTAATTTATCTTTTCCACTAGTTTATTTTTATTCTCTTCTCATTTGATTCTTCTGCAGATTTTTTATCAGCTTTGCTGGTTTGCACAAAGTCATGCAAATTAATTTTGTAATGAAAACGGTTCCCCCCCCCCCCATATTGTATATATATAACTATACGCACATACGCGTAATTATAATGCAATAGTTTATAAAAGTAATTCTATATCCTTACGGTATTTCTCTAAGACAATTAATCAGGTTTTGGTGAAACTCGGACAGGCCACGGTATTCAAAGTAGTATAACTAACTTAATTAATAATATGATGCAATTTATTTAAGTATGGCACTAATTCAATATTTATTTTGAAAAATTTACTTCTATTTCTCGCCCAGCATATTTATGGACATCACTTTCCGACTCTAAGCGCCAATCTTATTTATATATAAGAATTATGCTAGAAGAGATGGAGTGCTGATAAGTGATAATTAGAAAAACCCTGCCACTAGCTAGCTCACTCAGGGCGGGTAGTTATTAACTGTGGGAAATATACGAAGTCTAGCAATATGCAAATATATGCTTAATCGAATTACCTGACTCTTACACTAACTCAAATTTATCTCCCTGCATTCTCCATAAAACTCGAAATAAAGAAACAACACAGATATGGATATATTTTCACTTAATTAATAAATCACGAAGTATAATATTATTATTTTGTGCTTTGCTATCATATTAACATTAAAAGCTTGTACACACACACACACCTTTATTTATTCTTCATGTATTCACACAGCAGTATCTTAAAAGAAGAAATAGAAACACTCAGCAAAATCATATATCAAATGTCAAAATAATAAATAGGGTACCAGATGATAATACAATAATAATACTGATATTTAAGAAAAATGATGTGATTTTTGCCCAGTGAGCCATACCCAAATACTAAAAGAAGTACAGAAAGAACCAATGAATATAAGTTGTCATCATATTTTTCTTTTGTAGGTTGTGAAAAGGATTTGATTCTGTATTTCCACAGTGATTAAAATTTCCAATTATCAAGATAAAGATCCAGGATAATATCATATCTGAATATTCATCAAATATGCAATTGTAATGATTACAACAGCAATGATTAAAATCTATGGTTGCACTAAAAAAGATTGATGTTGATAAATTTACAATAGAATGAATTCATATCTTCCAACCTTTTACAACAGTTTTCCCAAAAATATTTTGTGAATTAAAATAGAAAGGGAATAAAAATACATGGAGATTATTTAAGTCATCTAGATTTTGCAGATGATATGGTTGTGTGAGCAAATAATAATTCAGAACTTCAAGAAATGTTACAAGAGTTATCAGATGAAAGTAAAAAAATAGGACTAAAGATAAATACTAAAAAGACCAAAATAATGTTCCATAGAGTTTCTCTGGGAAGATAATAATAAAGATTTATAATCATGATTTAGAAAAAGCTAAAAGCTTTAAATACTTTGGTCAGATTATTAATACTGATGGAAACATAATGGATGAAATTAATCATAGAATTAAATTTGGATGGAGTGCATTTGATGAAAATGATTTAATATTAAAAAAAAAAAAGCTTATGTGTTTGAAAAAAAAAAAGTATTTTAATAGATGTAGTATTTTACCAGTTCTTGCTTAATGATCTGAGACTTGGACTTAACAGAAGAGAAATTCAAAATCTTCATATCACTCAACAAAGTACGGAGAGATATATGTTTAGAATAACAAGAAGGAAGTGAAAGCAAAATACTTGGGTAAGAGAACAAACAGATATCATCGACATTATTGAAAAAATCAAAAAACTAAAATGGAAATGGCTGGACCTATTACTAGAAATGATGATTAGATGAATAAATGAAATCTGAATCTCAAGAAATTGTAAAAGATTTAGAGATCATTTTGGATGAAATAAAAGTTTGTTGGATATGGTATGGAGAAGTGAGGCTACGGATCAGAGAAACAGGATTAAACTTGTAGAGGTCTTCATCTTGCAACCGACTGATAATGATTGGAAATTATTATATATGTACATACATATTTATGGTTGTGCTTGCTTCTTGATTATAAAATGCAACATAATTAATAATTGTGCACGATGGTTTTGGTTGTGAACTTTGATGATTTTTTTGACATTAAATCATTGCACAATATATGTGTGACTATTACCTAAATTTCGTTTAAAAAAGAAAACTAATAAAAAGAAATATAGTTACATCCATGATTAAGACAATGTAATATTATGCTATAATTAGAAGTCAGAATCTAAAAGAAATCAATGTTACAATAGCAATTAATTATTTATGCAATCATATATTAGTATATCCGAAAATAAAATGACAGTTGCATTAAAAAATTAATCTATTTCAAAATTTAAAGTTAGTTGTTTAGAAAACAATTGCATCTAGTAATAAAATATGCAAAAATACTAAAAATTGTGAACTTGGATTTTCAAGTTTTAAAAGGGAATGTTATAAATATGAACAATTGACTTGTATAGCCTGGGAGTTTACAGGAAGTTTGGGTATTGGAAGTGACAGAATTCAGTTGCAACTCATAGCCTTTGAGCTCAAAAATCTGCCGATTGACACTTGTTCAAAATAAGAAGAGTTGTTTTTATATTTATTAATAAATAGGGATAAAATTTTTTTTAGTATTAAATGCTTTTATTTACCATGCACTAAATAGCAAAAAAAAATTAAATAATTGTCTCTTCAATCACAATGGAATTTTTTAGATGGGGAGGGGGGGGGGCAGAAATGAATTAAAAATCAAAATAAGGATTGACTAATTAATTTCTGGATCTCTCCACACTTTTATTTCAAATTAAATCTAAAACCCTCATTGTTTGCAGAAACAATTATTTTTTTTTTTGCTTCTTAGTGCAAGATAAATAAAAGCATTTAATATAAAAAAAATTTAAATTTCTGTTGTGTTTGGTCTGAATTGCAGATTTCAGGCTCAAACTAACAGTGATATCAATAAAAATATGAACACTCGATAAATACAGTTGATGTAGATAAACGTAGTTGATATTGTACTGGTCATGTCGCATTCACTTCTAGCTGTATATATTAGCTTGCCTTGTGAATTTTAGTCAAGACTCTTCTTGCTGTACTGGTAGCTTGCCTTGAGTCAGCCATAGTCTTAGTAGCTTACAGTCCTATCATGAACTTGCCAGTAATGACTATAGTACAAACACCTGCACTGTTGGAAGTAGTTTCAATTGAGAGCATGTTCAGTCATTTAGGTTAGACAGATGTTCTTTCTCTCTCTTCTTTCAAAAAGGCTCACTATTTATTGCCAGATCCCCTATCTTACTGACAACAATCAGATTCAGAGAGTATCATTGGCTATTGACCCATGCTAACCAATGGTAGGTTTATCCACATGTTTACACATTGGCCATAGTTATGTTTTACCCTTTGGCCATGTTTATACATTGGTTATCCACATGTTTACACACTGATTAGTGGCCATGAGTGCTCAATCCAATCAGATAAGGAAGAAATCTGGACTATCCCACTTCTGAAGGCAAAATAAGAAATGACAATTTCTAGTTATTTTTTTAACTTTTTACTAAAAGCACAGTAAATATTTATGTATATCACTAGATATATCTGTAAAAGTTAATATATATACTCCTTATGTATAATATATTTAATATGTGTATATAATTATATTAGTGTATAATAAAGCATTTAATAACTTAAAATATGAAGGCATCCTTTCTGTAAAAAGTGTTTTAATTTTTTTTGTTTTTAATTGAAATTTTTTTTTCTAAAAAAAGCTTAACAAAACTATATTGTAAACGAACTTCATTTAATACATATGATTTTTCTTTAAATCGATTTGACTTATAGTTTATATATATATCACAAGATTTTTTGCAATAAGTTAATATGTATACTCTTTATGTATACATCTGTGCATAATAAAGCAGTGATTAACTTAAAATATGAAGACATCTTTTCTGTTGAAAAGTGTTTGACATTTTTCATTTGAAAATGTTTTTTTTTTTTAAAAAAAAAAAAAAGCTTAACAAAACTAAATTGTAAATTAATTTTATTTTAACTTACATTAAGCTTTAAACTGAAACCAAAAATATCACACACATTACTTAAAACATATTCAAGTTCTAAAAAAACTTTTACATATGACATCAAAATATTGAAAATTTTCCTGCCCAGTGTTCCTTATCAAAGAAACTACATCGCCTAACTAAAATATTATAGCACCCTATCACTTTACTAGTGATTTAGAAAAAATGTACTAAATTTCAACAAATTATATTGAATTTAAATCTATTAAACCGTGATTTTAAAATATTATAACATTACTTAAACTTTCAATTGAAAATAATAAAAAAATCACTACATCACCTTCTTGCTTAAAACATATTGAAATTCTGAAAAAGAAATTTAAATTTGATATCAAAATTTCTCTATCAAATGGTCCAGTTCTAAGAAATTAGGTAACCCTTTCTAAAATATTACAATGTCCTATCACTTTAGTAATGATTTAGAAGAAATGTATCAAATTTCAACAAATTATATTAAATTTATATCTAAAATTTTATTCTAATTTAAATAACAAAAGTGATTACAAGAGTTTACAAATAAGCAAATAAACAAACAGAGGTCGTAACTTAAATAAAAGCATTTAAAAAGAAAAATCGTGAATAGTTTTCTAACAATGATTATTTATTAATAACTTGATTCAACGAAAATGTGGCATTCTCTGGCAGAATAATAAAATGACATAGAGATTCATAAGCAGCCAGATAATTCTAAAGATACAAATTCAAACTATCTCTACTAGACTAAAATGCTATAAATAAGGTTAAAGCACATCTCTTTAGATAATTTGTATATGTTTTTGATTGAATGGTTTTAAATATTTTTGATATTAAAATGATTTATGCCTTTATTTCTAATAGACTGTTAATAATAATGTATATATGTCAAAATAAGATGGAAAAGAAGGAATTTAGTGAAAATAATGGTGAAAAGCAGAAATGTAATGGTTAAAGAATAATGATAAGAATAAGTTCATATACATTTATCTTATTTTCTAAATCATCAAAAATTAGTTAGAATTATCACAGTAAGCTAATGAATATATGGATACAGAAATAAAAACTCTAATTACATGATATATGTAAATTGGAAGATGTACAAAACATGTGGTGAAATTATGAGTACTTTAGCAAATCAATAAATAGATGGATAGCTAAATAAACACAGAAATCCAGTCTTCTATAAGAAACAAAATTATTATTTTTAAACTACATTATGTAAGTAATGCTACAAATATATTTCCTTAAGCAAAAGAATGAAAAACTATATTTGATTACATTAAATATTTATGTATATACAGAAACAAAATTTTTTCTTTGTAAATTGTGGAAATTTAATCAGTAAAGATCAACATTCAAGATGATATCTTAAATAAGATAACTTATTTTAAAGTGAAGTTGTATATTATATATAAAAATTATTTCAAAGACAAAATGTTTGTCAACAAATGATAATACAAATTAATCAGTAACATTAAATAATTGTAAATTAAACAAAGCCAATAGAGATTAAAAGATTGTCAAATTATTCAAATTATACATTTTAATTATTATTATTTTTTCTTCTTTATGAAAATAATTATAAATCTTAAAAATTACAAGAAAAAAATATTCAAATATTTTAAATTTTATAAAATGTTGAATTTTCATCTCCAGTTTACACTGCAGTTTTAAGACAATCCTTTTGATGGTTTTATACAACATTTTTTTCTTTATTGTTGATTTATTGAACATTTATTCTGGGTTTTCCCATTTTTTTGACATCTAGTATATTGTGCTTGCAGTATATTGTAGACAGGTCAATTATTGTTCAAGCTTACAATTTAATAGGCAAGCACATTTTCTTTCTTAGCCTTCCTTCATATTTATTGCAGTTGCATGGCTGTGAAAAAATAACCCAAAAAGAAACTGTCCTAATTTATACATTTCATTAAGGTATAATGTAATTTAAGAGATAGGGAATTTATAATAATACTTACAATTCTATGTACTGTAGCTGTTAGCTATATTATCAGTGACTGATTTCGATTAGACATGCTTATGAATTATTTTATTTTCTTCTGATTACTATCTACAGCAGCCTTCCAATCTGCAATTTCGATATGATATATAATGTAGATAATCTGCATAGTTGAAGATCGGACGTGGAAAATGACAACTAACTATAGCCAACTATTCTTTTACTTTAAGTTAACTGTCTACATGTTGTTAGTTATCTTAGTCCAATAAATGCTTATTTTTGTAGTTAGCTTAAAATAAACGAACTGATTATATTTCTTTTGAATCAAAACCAAATATTTTGTGATTTAAACTCACTAATTTTAAACAATTTTAAGTTACATTCAAAAGTATGAAACTTTAATCTGATTACAATTGCAGTTATGAAATTAACAAAGAACAGTTTTTCTCTAAATTTCACTAAGCATAAATATTATTTATATAGTTTAGTTTGGCATAATTATTTTAAATCTATTCTGAAACAGATAGTGATAAAGCACAATTATTATTATGATTTTAACAATTTTTAAGCTTTAACTTAAATATTAACTTTATTGATTTTAAATTTATCATAATGTTGATCGATTATAATAATTCCAATCTTATTTGTTTTTCACTGTATTTCATTATATTATTAAATATATGTCTGCCATATTAAAGTTTGTTTTAAACACCAACATAACTAAATATTATCACAGAGACATTTTCATCATATATATATATGACTATTATCATTATTTGATGGTAGACTCTATATATAGTTTAAAGCTATGTTGATTAGATTTACCAGATGCCTGAAAGAAATGTTTACCTACTCTATTTTTCCACAAAATTGTTTCCCAAATATATTCTTTAATGGAAAAGTTTTCAATCAGATTAGCATGGCACTGCAGAGGAGTATATTTTTTTCTTTTCAAGAGTTTTTTCTCATATCTTTCTTTCACTTTTACAACATACTTCTTAATGTTGCATAGATTACCAAAAACTTTTTTTTCTATTGCTATATTTCCTCATGGATATCATTTATTTTTTAACTGTTTCCAAGTCCTGTGTGGTTTGGCAAAATAATGGATTCAAAAATTAAAAGGATCCTGGATTGAAGTTCAATCTGACATTTCTGGGGCTCAAATGTTACAGCTCTTCTTGAACAGCTAACATTTGATTCTTTTTTAAATAACTACTAATAAATTTTCATTTCTTGCTGTAATTTTTCTTTAAATATTTTTGATTCTTTCCCTAATTTTATCTATCATCTACTCTTACTAAAAATACATACCCATAAGAATATATGTATATAAAATTAAGAAAACAATAATTCTTGGATGAAGGTATTTTTAATTCATTAAATTTGATATTGGTCTCACAAAAATATTAAGACATAATTTGCTTTAGAAATATATTTAATTCATCAAAACTTAAAAAGGCCATACATTTTTTATAGTCCTTCTACTTAATATGCATTACCTCATTAACCAATTTATTTCAAAAATAAAAAAAAAGGTAAATTAATTTTACACTATATTTCACTCACTTGTGCGATAATATCTTGTGCGGTACTGCTAATTGGAGCCTTCAAAATGGTATACGGTTGTTCTGGTGAAACGTTATAAATACAAACAAGAAATGTTTCTTCTTCATCGTCCCAGTCATTTAATTCATCACCACTAGTTTCTCCATCTTGTTTCCGCTATTAAAAATTATATATATATATACTGATGAAGTTTTACTTATTATTTTCAATGGTGTTAAATCTCAAACCAATACCTTATTAACAAAAATGAAACATTGCTAACTGAAATCTTGCAGTGTAATGTCAATCAGAAAATAATTATATGGTTTTGGTTTGAGATTTAGCATTAACTGGAATCTTGCAATGTAATGTCAATCAGAAAATAATTATATAGTTTGAGATTTAGCATTACTAAGAATAAGTAAAATTTCCATTATTTGATATATATATATATCATTAAGATGAACAAAATACACTATTACCCCCCTTAGCAATGGCAATTGGTTCTCCAAAACTCATCGTTAATCAAGAATATTGTATGCAGAATACGTATTTATAATGGGGGTCTATGGGTAAAAATTGGTCAGTTCCTAGAAGTTAAAAAATTACACTAATTTAGGAATAAAGTACATATCAAAAAAATTATTCATTAACATTTATTTTAAATGCAATCTGTTTTTCTTTTCATTTGAAACCACTTGAGTGTAAACAACATTTTTAACGAAGTTACAAAATCAATAACATTGTGTTTTATGAATAAAATATTGTATGTGCTATACAATTTCAGCAAAGTCATTACCTGTATACATATTACTGTAATGCACTTTTGCTTTTGGGTAAAATGACTTTAAAATACCTATACTCTGACATCATCAGTGAGGCAAAATTCAAGATGGCTGCCAACAAAAATTTTCCCGATCGTTATAGGGAATAATCAATTGTAAATCAAAGTAGTGGGTACAAATTGATGATGATCATTATTGTGAAATAACACTAAGTAGCCATCGCTAAATGAGGTCTTGGTGTATAATTTATACATATATCTGTCACTTACCCATATAAATTAATGAAAGCCAGAAAAAAAAAACAATTTAGATTATAAGATTAAATTTTTTAAAATCATTTTTCTTTCCTTCATTCATTAACTTTCTAAAGTGTATAATTAATTAAGTCTCTGCATACTTTAATGCAGTGTATATACATTCTTTCATATAGACAAAATACATTTTGAAATATTTAAAAATGTCAGAAAACTTGATACAAATTTATTACAAAAACAAATAATTAGCATGATATGCATATTGAGACTATACTTTCTTTTAACATGGTAAAAATTTCACAAGTTTTTTTTCTCTGAGACAAATATGACTGTTTATATGTGAAATTAGTCATAAAAGTTTTTTTAAAAATAATCTTTTTTATTAAACTTCATTTAATTTTTAAATTTTAATAGAATTTAAGATTGATGTATTTAATTAATTATAAACAATATTTTACTTACAAGAAACTAATTTGTGTAACAATCTAAACATGTGATGCACAAAACAATGAAGACATACTCAAATTTAACAGATGTGTGAACAACTTTTGTGTTATATTGTAGTGTTTATTTTTATTTATTAAAAAATATTAAAATATGTAATACAGTAAATATGCAATAGAAGAGAAAATTTGACTTACATAAGTAAAGGACAGCTGACACTTTGGAATATATTATTTTCTCCATAAATAATTCTCTTTATTAGTTAACATTACATATACTTAAAAATTACTATAAACCTGTAAAAATATTTATATTTCTTTCATATATACATAAAGACTTTAATTAAAACAGAGGATGGATAAAGCTCTGATGAAGACTGCTGGACAGTCGAAACTGTAATGAAAATAAAGAAGTTTTTAAAAAATTTTTGTTTGCATTGTAGTGTTTATGAAAGAAGTATTATAAGCAATATATACATAAAGTTCTATACAATAATTTAAATAGCAAACACTGTTCTAGTGAATGACGTACATTTCGTTCAGCATTCGACAATAAAAAAGCAGCCCACTTTTCGTTATTTAGTTCTCTTTGGTTATATATGTGTATTATTTCAAAATTACTTTAAATACAATAAGAATTTTGATTTTCTTTTTTTTTTTTTTGGAGACAAATTATTTGTATTTTTATAAAAGAGAATATTTTCTTATCAAATCTAATAGTTTTTATCAAAAAATATAATTATTAAAAATTATGCCTACCAGTTGTTGTTTTTTTAACATATTCACATTTAAAATTAAAAAATAATTGATAGAGAGCTAAAAATCCAAATTTTCTCTAAGAAACACATGACAATTTTCTATCAATCCATGCATATTATTTTTAATTTTGCAGCAATTTATGCAGAGAATCATATCAATATTTCTGACATAAACAATACATATTCTTAAAAAAAAGAAAGAACAGTAGTTGTTTTCAATTTTGTTAATTATAATTTTATTGGCAACAAAGCAATAATTTAAAATTTTTTCTAAGCATAAATTTATCATGAAGATTCATGGCACTTATCAAATGTAAGTTTTCTGCGCAATTACTTTTGATAACAAATAGAAATGATTCTAAACTTGTCAAAGCTATTATGTTTTATGATTTATTATTCTGGATTGATTTTGAAAGAAAAAATGTGATACAGGATACATAAATAGTTTTAAAGACTCTTTTAACTTTGGTTAGGAAATACAAGTAATTACTTTGCAATGTACAGCATATTTATCACAGACTAAATCAACAATTGATTAATTGCTAAAATTATTGCAATAACTTCTTAACTGAACTATTTTAATTAAATAATTAATGCTTAATAAGTATAAATTTACACATAGAAAAATGATCAAAATCTTAAAAATGTCAATTATAAAATGTATAGAAAAAGCAATTTTATTAGTAATGCTGATGTGACTTCAGAATAACAAGAAAAAGTAACAGAAATAGAAGAAAAGTAGATCTTGGAGAGTTACAAAAAAAAATAGTAGACGAATGAGTAAGCAAAATAAGAATTGAAAGAGGAGCAAAAATAGAAGTAGTGGGATTAAGAGCAATAATAGAAATACTAGTTGCAACAGAAGATGGAAAAAGAATAGGAGTAATGCTAAAAAAAAAATTAAGAATAGTAAGAGTATCCAAATAGAAATAAAAATAATAATTAGGACTAGAATAATAGAAGTGAAAAAAGATTTAGAAGTAGAAGTAGATTCAAAAACTAAAAATCATTGAATTAATTCCTGGCTTAGGAAAATAATAAAAAAAAACCTCAACAATCTCAGCTTAGTGAATAACAGAAGTACTGTGCTCAACCCATGAGTTTCGAATAGTTCATGGCCTTCCGAACAACTAACTTTATAATTTACTTTATTATTAATAATTATTGAACATGAGCAATAACTAGATATTTTTAAAAAAAATAACTAAAAACAATATTAAATAAACTATATGAAAAAAAAAATAGTAGAGAAAAAAGTAAATCTGATAGGCCTATATAACAGACTGTGAATTACTTCTGGAAAAACTTCCCAAGATTTTTAGAATGCTAGATAAAAGATTAAAAAAATATAAAATTGAGATTGTTTAGAAAGCTAGGAAAGTTTGGCAATTTTATCATTACAGAAGTATTAATTTTTAGTGTTTCTTATTGTAAGGGTAGCATACAACTCGATGATGCCAACCAAAATTAGCCCACATTTCAATTTGAACCCCTCTAAAACCCGTGCAAATCATCTGGATGTTATTTCACTATTTTGAGCATAAATATATATATACACAACGTGTATACTCATTTGGTAACATTTGAACAAAAGAAAGTTGGGATAGGTTATTATATATATATTTTTAGTGGATTATTATTATAATATAGCAAAATAACAGAAACAAATAATCTATAGATATGTACACACTATTAGACAAACTTAGATAGATTGTGCTGTATGTTTTAAAACCAAATAATACTACGTGATGCAAACTGAAACTAAGGAAACTTGGAGATGACCTTGATGTCAAGTTTAGTCACTAGGAAACTGAGTATGAAAATAAAATCGTAATTCTACTATTTTTTTTTTAATGAATTGCTTCATTGATAATATAAATACAACAATAAGTAGCTACATCAACTTAAAAGGGAATGAGGATTTTAATATACCGGGTAATGGAAATCAAGGACACTATAAAAGAAAACTCAATTTCAAATCATTCTTCTTCTATAAAAACCCCCTCAAATTGAAAGCAATATTTTATTAAGTGAACTTAAAAAAAAAAAATTCATATAAATTTGTGCCATAACAAAATTTATTTTCGAACTCCTTAATGAAGAAACTTAGATATTTTTTCAAATACAGACAGAAGAAGAGAACACAAACATTGCCAGTAATCAAAAGTAATTATGGAGTAGTTTATCTGAGAAAGAAAACTAGTCAATATTAAATCGTAGTTTACGAAGTCAAACAAGATATTGTAAGATGCATATGAGGTAAAGCAGTCATGCTGAAGTGTTTGATTGCTCTCTTCCCTAACACAACTGTGTGAAACTTGTTGTCTATTTCAATAATACGCCTAAGAAAATGCCTATTGTCCAACCCGAGATGAATGCAGGAAAATCAAGAGATAGACCGACTAAGGATCGACGTGCTTGCATTCTAAACGATGCAAGAAGATATCACTACATGAAAAATCCTTTGCCAGAAAAAAGTGATATGAAGAACTGAACTGAAGACTTTCATGCCAAAACTCATGAACTACTATCAGGATGATTTGATGAACTGATTCAAAGATTAAATTTTATCATATGATTATTGTTGAAATTTTTCTTTATTTTTTTAAAATCGTTTTATTTTCATACTCAGGAGCATGAACTTCACAGTTTGTGCTTTGGAAGATTCCATTAGTAATGTAGGGAGTGGTTGAGTTTAGTTATATCTTTATTATTATTATTATTGTAAATAAAGTTTAGGCCTACCCTTCTCTTTATAATGATATGACATCTGATCATCCACATGAATGGAGGTAAGATCTTCATTTATTATTTCAAATTAAATTACCAACATTTGACACAGGACAGAATTCAAGTTATCATTTTTTTTATTGTTAATTAACAATCGTTATATGTTCGTTTTCAGTATGAATGATTAACTACTTCGTATATATATATGTTTTTATCTATGACAATAGTTTGGGGGACCTAATCAAGTGATAGATCTTTAACCAAGGATAAACAATGATGTTACTGTACCTATATAGTAATGGATATTTAATTTAGATAGTTAGCATCACGTTTATTTTGTAATCTTAATATATTTTTTATTTTCAATAATCTTGTAAATAATTGGTATCATCATGGATTTCTATCATCGGATAAAAGGTATTGGAACCATAAGATTATTTAATTGATGACATGGTAGAAGTTCATATTTGACACATGCAATTTTTTTTTTTTTTGTGGTTAAAATATATTATCTTTAATTCATTTTGTCATAGTTAAATAAATGTAAAAAATTTGATTGCATTATTCCAGTCTCTGAGTCAACTTTGCATTCAAAAGTCAACTATCAGTCTTAATACACACACACACCTCTTATATAATAGTTCTATAACAAATTGAATACCAATAATACTAGTTGTAACCTATATAAAGATGCAGAAGTTACTAAATGTATATGTTCATCGCTGTTAAGAGAGTCGAAAGTGAATTCTCACTGGGTTTAAATACTGGGGAATAATGGAACCAAAGAAAGGGGTGTGGGGTGGATGAACTGATTTAAATTGTATCTAGATTTAACAAACAGGTTTAGAGCTATTGAAAGTGGATGCAATCATTGGTTATGTACTTCATTGCATCATCTCCAGCATCCTATCCAAAGACCCTACATATATGTTGATACTAATAGCTCCCCAGACTGTTATATGGCACCCAATGTGGGGCATGAACATACATCTCACCCATACCTAAGTTTCAAGGGAGGTCCATCCACTGGACTGGTGTTCAAAAAAAAATTTGTAAACTCATGCTGTATTTTATATTTATGTGAAAGTAAACCCTAATGAACTTATATTCTTAACAAACAACTAGCACTTCCAATAACAAAAGAATGGACATCATAAACTTGAGCCAATTCTAAATAAGTGTGTTGACAGAAAATCATGTACAAAGTGTAGAATGCAATTTTAAAGACATAGTAAATGGCCCAATAAACTGAGACCGAAGATAAATAAATTATTAATTAAAAAAAAAAAAAACTAAAGTAGTGTAGTTAGGTATATAAAAAAGGCATAGGCTAAAAAGTATATTTGAAAAATTTTATGGTTAGGGATGGCACGATACACTATGGCATGTGTTCATTTCTAGTCTGATAAACAAATATTTTTATACTTAGTTTGCACAAGAACATTTAATGATAACCAGAAGTGGTAAACAGTTAGTTAACATCTTTGCAAAGCCTGGTAACTAGTATTTTATTTAATCCATTTGGCATCCACTGCATTATCTCTCATTGTGTCTATAATTTATTTCTGAAATTTTATTTTCAAATTCACATTTAAGTGGTAATCTTGACAAGGCATATGAGTGAAGAATTTGCTTCCTGAATTTATACATTAACTCAAAGTTTTATGCAACCTATGTACTGAGCCAATGTATAATTCTCTGACTAGTGTCTTCTGGAGTTTTCTTTACATTTACAAATATGCCCATTAAAGGACATGGTCAGTATAGATTTTGAATTCACATCCATGAGACATACAAGTGAAATTATTTAATGGCATATATTATTGCCAGAATTTCTTTGTATAGCTGAAATAATTTTTTTCTGAAGCTATCAACATTCATAGCAGCGATGACATATAATTACTCCTATACCATAATTTGAGGTGTCATTAGTAATAATAATCTCCTAGTCATTACAATAATAGACAAGCAACTTTTTGGAAATAAGCAGTAGCTTTTGTTTTATTGAAAGCATTCTCATATTCTATAGTCTACTTCCATTGTTGTCCCTTCTTTAGTAACTGGTATAGAGATGTTGTGACATTTGCTTTTCCTTTCAGAAAACTCTTATAAAAATTTATTATGTAATTCATTCAATAAATTATCTCTTTTCTTTGCAATTGTAATTTTAGACATATAAATGTTCAGGCATTTATAAAGAAAAGGTAGACATATGTAGTTTTTAAAAATTGACTTTATTCTGCATGAACAATTTTTAAACTATATACGTCTACCTTTTCTTTACAAATGACTGAACATTTGTATGTTTAAAATTATAAAAATTTAATAAATCCAGAAACATTTGCAGGCCTTTAACATTTTTCAGTTTAGCAACATTTTTTACTGCTCTAACTTTATCTAGGCTAGGATAATTTTTGCTAGCATGTCATAAGACCTTGATTTCCCTAGCGGACCAAATATATTTCAGAATTTCTAACTTTGCACCTATTTTGTCCAACTCTGCACAAACATTTATTACACATGTAGCAATTTCTGTCTCTACCATAACTAATATATCATCAAGGTAAGGAATAATACCTTCCATATCTTGAAACTACCCATGCTAATTTCTGCTATATTTTTCTAGAGTGAATAATACAATAATTATGTAAATAGTCTGAACAGGCACTAACCTGTATTTAATGCACTTTAAAATTTGCAATAATTAAGCATATTTTGCCGATAGAGGGATCTCCCAAACCACGACACAAGATAGCGACTTTTATAAAGATAAGAGCGGCCAACTTATCTTTTAGCCTAAATGTCCATTTATATGGGCAAATCTGAAGCATCTTGATTTGGAAGCATGAAGTAGTTGTTTTCTCCACGGTTTAAGTCCACTATTTGTGTCGTGGTTTGAAAGATCCCTCTATCGGCAAAATATGCTTGATTATTGCGAATTTTAAAGCGCATTGAATACAAGTTAGTGCCTGTTCAGACTATTTACATAAGCTCTCTGTGCCCTCTATAAATTAATTACTACTAATACATATACAGTTTTTTGTGATAATTAACGAAGCTGTTGGAATATTAAAAATTAATAATTAAAATAAATTCTGATAATTTCCAAAGATTTATTATTATATAAAATTGCAATAAATTTTTCAAACAAAAAAAAAAATTACTATGGTTGTATATAACTTCCATATATGTATGGATATATTCAACCCAAATAAATAATTTCTTAAAGAATATCTGTAGCCTAAGAATGATTTCAATTATCTTACAGTATAATTAATTAAAAATTCTTTTAGCATTTTAAATATTTTTTATGAATTATATAGATTCTTGATTGATACTACAATAATCTTCTATTCCTTTCTATCACAGATATCCCCATGTCTTTTGTATGTTATTAATCTGCTTTTTCTGTAGTCCTTTTCTTGTTTTGATCTATGGGTGTCAGATACATATCATGTTATTAATATACATCAACCACAGTTTACAAGACTAAAACAAATTTCTTCAATATTCTACATTCAAAATGTTGGATATAAATTTCCAATTTATCTGTTGTATTTCTTGCTTATCAAGTTTATAAAATAAAAATAGCATTAAGAAATCAGGAGGAACCTCATAGATAAGTATATGAAATTACTACATACTGTTGCCTTTGGCAGGATGGCTCAGTTGGTTAGAGCGTTACCTTAAATTTCAATAATCAAGAATCTAAGGACCCAGGTTCGAATCCCATGCTAGTACTGTCACTGGTCAGGCCAGCAACACCTGAAGAAGAGGGGAGAAAAATACCTCTCGAAACGTTGTGCGTATACTAACCTGTTTGCTGTGATATTACTAACAGTTAGTGCATATACTAACCTGTTTGCTGTGATATTATTAACATTTGTTTACTGTGATATTACTAACAGTTGGTGCATATACTAACCTGTTTGCTGTGATATTACTAACAGTTTGGAATATTTAACTAAAAATTAAACTTTTCTAAAGACATTCAACACACATATGAGATGATGGAAATAGTCCAATATAAAAATACAGCATTAATGATAGTTTAAGTATTTCTCTAAAATTACATTACCTTTTCTTTTGTCGCACTACTTTTAATGGTAGTCATCCAGGCTCGACTGCTTGGATCCTATAAAAGATTGTTACAATATTTATCCTCTGTTTGTTTGTTAACAATAAATAATTTACATTATGCCATTTTCATTATTATTACAGCTATTCATAAATGAATAAAAGCCATTCTAACCACACACACACACACACAAATCAAAATACTAGGACAAAGAATAAAAAAAATAAAGAATCAAGGTAAGAAAAGATTATCAAAATTACCTGTATATAATTAAAGAAAAAATATGTGGTTATACAATAGACAATACCATTATCATATCTAAACAGATAACCAAAGGATTGAGAGATTCATGATATATGAAGATTATAAACAAAAATGTGATTATCAAAAACCAAACACACTCAAATAAAATTCTTAGCAGTAACAATTGAGTAACGTAATAAAATATTTATTAACTGATTTTACATCTAAATCTTTAATAACCAACTTTCACCCCCCCACCACCACAAAAAAACAATATTTATTTATAAAATAAATAATGAGATATTAATCAGTCTTAGATCTTTCATTAAGCAAAGAAAAAACCTAAAGAGTAAAAAATAAAGTTTTATAATTTAATGTTTCAGGAACTTTGATTCAGGGTTTACATTTTCAAATGAATAACATTATATTTATCTCCTGTACCCATATTGCAAACATTTCTAAATAAAATATGAATTGTATTACTTAGAGAAAAAGTTTGACTCTTAAAAAGAAAAAAGGCATTTCAATGAAAGTAATTTTGCAACTGGGAATATTTTTTTCTCCAGTTTGTGTATTTGTTTTTCAATGAAAATTTTTCTATAAGAAAATCTGAAATATGATAATGAAATGCTTTAATAGAGGAATTAGAAATGATCTGTTTGCAGTTTTCATCAATTGCCATAAGCCGATTATTGACTTCTTGTAATTACCTCCTCCATACTCATGATATGATATGATGTAATAGTTTTGTATATACTATTTTCAAATGCAAATAACAACTCTTTCTTGGATCATTAGGTGGCTTTTTCAGAAATGATATAATTTTATATAATGATTGATCCCAGATTTCATTTTAAATATTAAGTATTTTGGATGCAGATGAATTTTTCATACTTATTGTATTAGTCATTGAAAGTTTAAAACTCGAGTTTAACAATAACTATTGGATTTTTGTGCTATTTTACATAATACTACTAAATACATCAGGGGAAAGCAAGTTCTTCAGTAATAAGAACCATATATAATACTTTTCATACATTTTTGGATGTTTAAGAGCTGCCAGCCATCAAATGTTGGAATACTTTTTACCAAATAAAATAGATAATAAAATTCATGTTAACAACTCTTTTGACTTGTATCATTTAAAAGTTAAAGATTTAAACTTAAAAATATCTGTCTTAACTTAACTTTAAAACATTTAAGAAATAAATCTCAGGAGTTGTATGGGAATAGCTTCGAAAGTCTCATGTGACTTGTGAGCCATAATTAGATGAAACACATTTAAAGATTAAAAATAATATTTTGATATTAAGAAGTTATATTATTTACAAAAAGGAATCACCAATGATGATTTAATTTTTAGATTAAGTTGCCAAAATTAAAGTCGTTTGAATGAAATTATTCTGTAAATAGCTAGCAATGGTTTTTATTATATATTTTTACTTTTAACATAATCTTTATTGATGAAGTATATGGTTACATAATTTATTTAAAGTAATTATTTTTTTCCATAGTATTATATTATTAAAAAAATATTAATTATTATTTATCTATAGGATATTGTGATTTTTTTTTTTTTGCTTTTAATATAAAATTTATTGTTGAAGTGATAACATAGTTTGTTAGTTTAAGTATATAGTACTTATTGCACATCTATACACACACACCCTAGCTATAGCAGATTCAAAAAGAATTATAGATAAATAGTGGAGAGTTAATTACAATATGAACTGTAAATGTTAAATTTAAACGATTTTTATGTATTAGTGTTTATTTTCTATTTACTGCAGGTTTCGTTGTAATTCCATTTTTTAAATAAATAAATAAAAAAATCTTATTTGAATTGTTTTCTGAATATTATTACCATAGTTACATTTTCTAAGTTAATTTAAAAAAAAAAAAAAAAAACTATGTGAAGACCCTCTATCTATGAATCTCACACATAAACCACATCAAAAGCCTCACTCTCAACCTCATCTCTAAACACAGCTAGACTCAGAGTCTGACCAACCTAGCACACTCATCAATTGCAACCAATTCTAACATAACTGTACCACCAGCCTCCTCTGGAAATGTGGACCCTCCATGGATATCATATTTAAATCTCATTAAAAGTCTTAATTAGACTCCATCTTTAACACAAAGCCAGATCCAAAGCCTGACCAAACTAACCAATTCAACAATTGCAAACAATTTCTAACATAGCTGTATCACCACCCCCCTCTGGAATACGATCTATTCAAATGCACCAGAAAACAGGCGTAACATAGTTAACACCATCTTATCAATTAAGAAAACAATCCCACCATGCCTCCTACTCATACCAAACTCACATCCAAGAAAAAAACTTATTACCCAAAGAAAATCTAATACCATTAAGCATCATATGATCACCATCTCTTATACTAGCACATAATTTCTTATAAACAAAGGCAAAACTCTCCATACAGTAGTGCCATCCTATGCCAACCAGAGTAATCAATGGATGCCAGAAGGCTTGTGCATAAAATCCCTATCTAATGCCTAATCATATGACTATATAAGCTATTGAGCTTAGATTGAAAATATTGTGTTTTCCAATTTCTTTCTCATAGTTTTATAGTTAAGTAGAGATAAAAGGTGGTTGCTGGAGGGTTGCATTAGATACTTAGATGCAGTGCTCTCAGATCCAAAGCTCCTCACTAACGAAGGCCACAAGCCAGAAACTAGTCTGGGGATATTGGATGAATAGGTATTAAATAGGGATTTTATGCACAAGCCTTTTGGCATCCATTGGTTACTCTGGTTGGCACAGGGTGGCACTAGTGTATGGATAGTTTTGCCTTTGTTTAAAATCTAATACCCTAAAAAGTAAAAAATAATTAACATTGATTTAATACCAGTGTCCGCAGACCTCATAGACAATTGCCACTCTCCAATGAAAATTACTAGTCCCTCATCTATGTTACCTAGGCAACCCAAGTACATATAAAACTAAACCTAGTTTGTGTAAATAAATACAGCAATCCAGAACATGTAAAATTCATGTAATCTTGTGTAACTTGGGGAAAATTTACCTATCATTATTTGGGAAAATTGCCCTTAGGAACTCAGTTATGTTACCTACTTTCTCGCTGGGTTTGTCCTGACTAATTTCTTTATTAAGAGGGTCGAAATCCAGTGCAGAAAATTATGCTGGGAGGGGGGGGCACCTGTCATCAGCCTAAACCTACTCCAGAAGCAAATCAACTGAATGGCTTAGGTTTATATGGAATAAAAACATACCTTATTCAGATTACTCATACCATATTGATGAGACTTTTTAACAAGAATCCTCAAATGCAGAATCCGATGCATATGGAAGAAGTTGTATCTACAGATCACCTCCTCCCCACTACTGGGTGACTGTGGCTTCAGAAACAGACATCTATAGTTCTGGACAGCCTTAAATCTGAAAATCCAGCAAATATGTTCAAAAATAAAATTACTTATAGAAATACATACATCCTGATGTTCCCGAATAAGATCAAAATAGATGGCCTCTTGCCAATTCGAATATTAGGGTTTTCCAGACTGACTAAACGGTTGATATTAAGGTCAACCTCGGGGCCTTGCCAACTGCGGCTTTCTTGCATTATCAAAGAGGATATCAGATGGATCCTATTTGCACATTATGTAAAAAAGAAGAAGAATCAATGCAACACATACTTGAAAAATGTCACATATGGCCAAATTTACATAATATATTTAAATCCTTAATGAAAAATAGAGAACCTGAATGTGTTAATCTAATCAAAGCTTTCAAAAAAGGCCATTTTGGAATAATCAGAATGGCAACTTTCACAATTTTTGCATATGGATTCTCAAAAATCAAACATTATTTGAATGTGGCACAGACTATGATGCAGTAAAAGCAGTGTGCTTTTTGTTACATGAAATCAAAGAGACTCATAAATTTTTTTGTAATAAATGGCTTGTGGACCTAACCTGGTTACTAATTGATTTTAGACTACAAATTAATAAAGAGTTGCCTGAATAAGTATAAATGGAAATTCGCAGATAAAATTATATGACGAAGAATATTAGGACCATATATTGGGAAAAGTGAGACAAAGCTGGAGATACCATCGATGTTAACTTAATGACTTTCACGAGTAATTAATATGAATTTTATTGCAATTTAAATATTAACAAATAAATTGTATGCATTCAGAATAATGTTACATCAATATAAAACTAACTGAATTTCTTCAGAATTTCTAAGAATTAGAAATAAAACAAAAGGCAAACTTTTATAATAAAAAAACCCTGCAAGATCTTATGTTTTGTCCCCCCCCCCCCTTTTTTTTTTTTTAAATCTCGAGTTATAATTTATTTCAAAGCTTTTAAAATTCCCTTTAAAAAAAAGTTTTATTATTTATTTTTTGTATAAAAAATAGAAGTTTTATTATAAAATAATATATATGCGATTTTAATAATATATATATATGCATATATACGTATGAATATGAGCTGGCAGAAAAATACCAGCTCAATTCTAACCTTTTCAATACGTTCCATGCAGCTAATTAAGACGTGCTTTTTTGTTATCGCTAAGAACTTTGTTTTCATATTTATTTTCACTATTTTAAAATATTAATAATTTTAGTTTTTAAATTTTAATCATTAAAAGATTTAAATAAAGATATAAAATATAAATTTATTAAACAACATAATTATTTAATTGCACAAAAATAATAATTAAACGTAACTCTCGCTAGGCTCTATTCAAAAATTTGACAATCGGAATCAAACATGGCTGAAATAGATTAGTGGCAGGCCGGATTAAAGGTCATAAAGGGCCGGATCTGGCCCGAGGGCCGGAGGTTGCCCATATGTGCTTTAGATACATGATACAGAATTTTCAAAAAATGAAGGAGCCATTTGGTAAAGTAATAGCATTTCAATCAATATACTTCAAAGATATATAACAATATATAACAATAGTTATGACTTTAAGTTGAAATTACAGAAAGACATTTATCCAGAATTCATATCAACACAGATTGCAGATCAGGAGGCTATGCTAAGTCTATATATAAAGCTTAAAACTACAATGCTAGGCTTGTAGGAAGTGTGGCTACCTGGCTACACATTGCATTAACACCCAAGCCATACAAGTTCAGCCAGCAAACAACACAACCAATGCCAATAAGAAGATGGCAACAAGCCACAGATCACCACTAGCAACTCAACTAATCAACATGAAAACAAAGACAATCCCTGTGCAAATGAAGCTTCTGAACACAGTCATGCAGAAGAAAACACAAACATATTTGACTCTACAATACGTAACTTGAATAATACAAATGAAAGTGCTGATCAAATGGCTCAAAATCAAACACACATCTTACCTGATATATCACAAACACTAGTCATATCAATCAATAATACAACAGCCTCAAATCTGAATATATCCAATGGCATACATAAATGCATCAAAACAAGCATGTCACATGTTATCATAAACAAAATGTCTGGAAACATAATGGAGTCACTTAACTACAAGCCTACCTCCCATAGAAATCAAAAGATGACCTCATCACCTGAAGAAAAATAAACAATCTAAAAGAGCCAAAACAGATGGGAAGCTTCACAGATATTACAGCATCACCATGTGAAACAATCTGCAGCCGATCACAACTAATGAAGTTAAAAATAACAGCATTCAATCACAAAAATACATCAGAGAAACAATGGATAAAGATCATACAACCTCATATCCTAGAATTTCTTGAAACTAAAATCTATAGTGGCTCATTGATTGATCCCTCAGCACAACTAACTAGAAAAAGTTAGTGTGCTTGCTCTAGAGACACACCATCCCCCTCAGGAAGCACTGGATTGCTTATAACACTAGATTGTCCATTTCAGTCATTCAAAATCATATATATATAGATGTAAACTGACTAATAGTAACTGTTCATCACATTAAACATCATATTTGTATATATCCCACCTGATTCTGCAATTACATCAAACATTATACTAAACCTAAACATCCAACAATACTAATAGGTGATTTCAATATGAAATATCAAGACTTTATATCAAAGTGGCTATATAAAATATCGATATCACTTATGAGTGCAGAGGGTTTTCTTCCAAGTGATAGAATTACATTTCACAATGGTCATCATACATCAGGGATTGAGCTATGTTTCTACTTACCTATGTTATACTATCTAATCAGCCTAAACACCAATCCTACTCATTTCTCTGATCACAATGCACAAACCATGCTGATTAACCTGGCAGAAATTCAGACAGCTGCACTTACACATGAGAAAACAATTAGAATTCTGCATCCAACTGCCACCTTAGAATTTATTTTATCAAAGACATATATAATGCTTCAGAAAATCTAAAATATGCAACTTACCCCCATCCAAAGACATCTAGCATTTAAAATAGATCATATTACATGCCCCCAGACTACTAGTTTTACTGAAATAATTTCAGACATATTATAATGTTGAACCCAACACACACCAATTAACAATATATAATAAGCAAGCTTACTCAATACAGCAATATCTGTAAAAATCTTAAGAAGTACTTTGCAATATAAAAAAGTAAAATCTGTCTCAGCCAACAACATACATGGACAAGGAAATACATTCGCTGTGCCCTGGACTACCTATCCACCTGGCACTCACAGCTGAGCGAGTTACATATGCAGGCAATAATGTGCTAAAATCACAAACACTCCATTTAACATCACAGAATTTGCTACTAAACTGGCCACAAGATCTAATACATGCCACCCAGTAGCATATGGCATCCCAAAATTTGCCTTTGCACATCTCAGTCAGTTCATAACACAATACCTGTGCAATCATCTATCACAGAAGCTACATAACATCCAGGGTTTATATTCAACTGCAATAGTTCCCTTTAACTAAAAAACAACCCCCCATATCAACCATCTCTAACCTCCGTCCCATCTCAATGGGCCACTTGCCATCAAAATAATTGAAAAAGTTCTCAAGAATGGTCTAGAGATATACATTCTACCACTAATCTCACATAGCCAGTTTGCAAGGAAGCAATCATCTACTGTATAAGCTGTGATGATCTTCAAGTCTTAAATTCAATATAGGACCGTAAAAGATATGAACCAATTGCAGTTCAATTTGAGATAGAAGCAGCTTTTGACTCAATCAACATTACTACACTAATTAAAATGTTGGATGACACTGCAATTCCATGCACTCACTAAACCTAATACTCAGCCATGAAATCCTTATAATGCTCAATGGCAAAAATTCTCCATCATTCATTGCCACATAATCCATATCCCAAGATTTATCACTCAGCTCACTACTATTTTAATTTTTACAACCAGCTCATATTTAAAATCCACAGAATATCAAAGGAATTCAAATATCAGGCCCATCACAATATATAGTCTGCATTGCAAACATGGATGACATTACAGTATTCCTTCCTTCTAGAAGGGAGATCACAACACCACAGAAAATACTTCAAGATTTAGAATCACACATCATCTTAAGTTTAACCAGAATAAAACTGCTGCCTGATTGCTCCAAACCAGTAAGCCTTGCACACAAATTTTCCAAGGCAAACTGGCTTCTTCTCTCGGCTTTCCTTTCTATATGGGAACAAGCACAATAAAACACAAAAACAAGTTAAAAGACAAAGCATAGCATATGACTACTTCTTTATCAAAAGCATCTCTCAATATATGCTAAAATACAATTGTTAACCAGCTAGTCTCCACCAAAATAATTGACTATTCTCCTATAATTCAATTCTCTAAGGCTTTCACATCAAAAATCTCTTCATGTTGTAATAAATTTCTATGGAATAGAAAGATAGTGTCAATATCTGCAAAATGCCTTAGTCACTCATCACTATACAATGGTTTGGGGCTACACAACATATATATATATTTCAAATACAGAAGACTGCAAACCTTATAATAGCCACCCTTAGACATATGCCACAACTACAATGTCTAATCCAGATAATACCTACAGACAAACCTCTACCTTCACACTACTACCTATCATCAGTTATTAATCAGTTTAGAAACACATATACTCAAATATAACTGCAAACAATAACAAAATATTCATATTGGTAGATCTATGCTCTGGTATACCCAGGACACACATGACATTTCCATCCAGATTCTCAGAATCAACAATCAATAGCTGCTTAAAAACTTCCAAAAATTATCTATGGAACCAAAATTTTTTACTTTCCTCCTTAGATTAAATCTATATGCCTTACCAACATCACACTTCCTAAGATACAGATGCCTGTATACCAAAATAGACCCCTTCTGCACACTATGCCACCGAGCAGAAGAAACTCTGCAACATCTATTTTACAACTGTTCGGTTATAAACAACATTCGATATGAAGTAACTAACATATACAGATGACCAAACATCTCATTGCAAGATATTATCAGTGCATACCACAAAACATCCATCCTACAGTTTGTGCAGCAATTTTCATGCACTATGTATTCTGGCACACAATGCACATTTGCTTTTGGCAATAATACAAGGCAACAAACCCAGATATTTTCGCAGTCACTTATAAGACAATGATCAAATCTCTAATCATTAATGTTTTATCATTTTTGAAATCAAGCACTTAAAAATGGTTCACAAAATCCACACCAACACAAAGGCTGAACAAAACTCTCAAACAGAGGTTCAACGTAACTAATCAAGATTGCAATCCAGAAACTTACAAATGTCAGTATTACTATATTCAAAAGAATGCAAAAAAATATACATCATGAAGATCAATAACTGATATATGATAATAAAACGTATACAATGCAAATGCCACCTCACAAAACCAATATTTGAAGCTTATCACATTGTTATAAAGCATATATGAAAATAGTACAAAGTAAGATAACTTTGAGAAACAATTTAAAGCAAATCAATGGATTAACAATCCTAACAAAAGTCATGTACATTTTGTAATATAAGCTAACACAGATAATCCATTGCTCATCCACTTTATATCTGTAAAGACTCATAAAGTATTTAGTTAGACACAATATTAGACACAATATACATAATCCTCATGAACACTAATGTAAGCACATGTACACAGAAAGTATTAATGCAACCTTGTTCTTTTAGTCTGAATAAAGTTATTTTTTTGAAACACCATCATTATCATCATCATAATAATAGCAACAGCAACAACAACAATAATAATTGCAAGCTAGACATACAAACAGCTTTTGATTCCATCACAATTACTTATTCAAATGCTCACTAACACCTACATCCTGCCTAATCTATTATACTTAATCACTAACCCACTGCTGACTCTTAATGATAGAAATTCTCCATCCTTCAATCCCATGCAGTCAATCTCACAAGCATCGCTCCTAAGCTCACTACTTTTTACACTCTATTATAAATCTGCTACTGGAATCCAAATTTTACACACCCTGCATTACATTCCCTGTACAGCCTACATGGATGACATTACTGTCTTCCTGCCTTCAACAACTCCCCATATTTACAAACTATTCTTAATGACTACATAGCAGCATACAAACTGCACTTTAATCCCCTAAAAAACTGCCACATGAACTCTATTCACAAAGAAATTGTGTTCCCAAATTTTCCAAGGAAAACCCATGCCATTTTTAGAATTTCCCTTTTACAAAGGCTCCCTGGGTACAAGACTCACAAAACAACTCACTGTAATGCATATTACCAACTCACTTTCCAAGATGTATCTATCAATTTACTCCAAGATAACCTGTCCAATATTCTTGCTATGACAAAAATCACATACTATGCATCTATTATCAAATTTCCAATGTGCAATAAATTTCTCTGGGGTCACAAGACTGGTCTTAGCCTGCATGGCATTCAGGATATTCTATATATAAAAAGACATTAACTTAATATCAGCTATTCTCCTTCAACACCATCTCACTGATCTTATTCACCACCAACAAGATCAGCCTCTCCCACAATTCCAAGTACTTACTACAAACATATAACCTGCTCTATCTATGATTCTAGCAATGATTATCTCCTCCCATGCTTGGAATAAACAACCATCACCATCTCTGACAATTTAAAAAATGGGTGCTGGAACCCAAGTTTTTTGACTTCCTAATTAGAAGCAACCTGCACACACTTCCAACATTCTTTTTCCTGCGGTATTGTCATCTCTACAAAAATATTGACCCATTCTGTGGGCTATTCCACAAAGCCGAGAAGACTCAACAACATCTCAATAACTGCCAAGCACTAAACTCCACATGTCAAATTATAATAAACCATACCAGAAGTCTGCTACTTCAATCCACCACCTAACTCAGTTCTTCCAAAGATTAAACATTCCTGCAGCATGTGCAGGCACATTTGCCCTGTTTGCTTTCTGATTTGTTAGGCAACACCAGAAGGCATCCATCCACCTTAATCAATAAATTACATCATCTAAAATCAAGGGATAACAACATAGCCCACCCAGACTTTTTTGCGATGAACTGATCACTCTTTAGAGAGCAGTCCAACTTATAAATGGCCACAAGCATAGTAGGCATTACTAACAACCTTTATGGCATTTCATCTGCTTCATAATACAACTAGCTACAAGAAAAACTATGTTCTAAGCACTCATTACAATATTTCAATACTACAGAAGGCTATCTAACCGGATCAGTCAAGTTCAAGGCAAATGAACTTTAATTCAAAGAATGCAATTTACACTGAAATGGTGTTTTTCCATTTTCCCAGACTACAGTTCATACTGACAGGTGTTTTTCCATTTTATCAAGATGCAATTCATGCTGGTTACTGTTTTTCCATTTTCTCAAAATATATTCCATGCTGAACTAGTATTTTTCAATTTTCCCAGGATGCAATTTATGCTGACTAGTATTTATCTGTTTTGCCAAGATGCAATTCATGCATACTAGTGTGTTTTCACTTTCCTAGGATGCAATTCATGCTGAACTGTCATTTTTCCATTTTCCCAAAATGCAATTCATGCTGACTAGTATTTTTCTCTTTTTTTTTCACATGACATTTATGTACAAGAAAAGAAACTTTAGAACTTTACTAATGATATTCCTTTAATAATGTTTTTCAATACAGAGTAAACTGAAATACAGGGCTGTTTATTTAGTAATATTGTAGATGTACAATCATATACATACTTCCTTTGGGTAGTTTTTTAGAATAAATACAGAGTTAGATATATAAATACAGAATAAGAGTAGGACCAAATAATATCTACCCCTTAGACTATAGAGCTAAATTTGAATATATTCTTGTAAAGTGTAAATCATAAACATAAGAATATATATTTATATACAGTATTTTTTAAATTTAAATCTATACTCATTAGAGCATGCATATAAATATCGGAGCTCTTAATGTCAGAGGATGAATTCTGAACAGAAAATCTATCAATTAATTAAATGGTGTGTAGTCCAGCCACATATAATTAGCTTGTCAAAGACAAAAATATATGCAACTACCTTCGAATTATCTACACAATCAAGGATTCAGATATAGATATTATAATATCTAACGCTTGTCCATTCAGATCATTTAATATTCTATACCTTGATGCTTACATATTAATTATTCATTCCTTCCTTAATATTCTAAACCTTGATGCTCACATATTAATTTATCTCATTCCATCATAAAACTTTTGTTTTAAATATTATATTTGCATATACAGCTCCATGGTTAACAGTAATAAATAGATTCATATTAACAGTTAATTCAATCCTAGATTCCTCTCCCTATCCATATTTGCTACTGGGTAATTTTAACATTTTCTACAATAAATTTGTATCTAAGTGGCTATACAAGTTTGCTTTCCTCCTTATGAGTGGATAAGGATTTCTACCAAATGATTCTGTATCATTTTACAATGATAGACACTCTTCACTAATAGATCTAGTATTCTACTCACCGATATTGCATCATCTAATTGGGCTATCTCTAAAAAATTCAACCCTATCTGACCATTTAGCATTGTTTGTAATCCTAGATCTAGATCTTATGTATAGAAAAGTACTGTCAGATGCAAAGAGAATAAGGGTATTACTTCCTAGCAGGACTAATAAATTTTTATTTTCACAAAATGAAGTTAGACCCTGCACAAATCTGGTTAGCGTTTGTAAATGTTCTTTCTTTTAATATTGATCACTTAATCCCGAACATTCACATCTCCTACTAAATTATTAGCACTTGTAGATGACATTCATAAAAAAAATTATTCATTACCAAGCCACTGAAAACAACTGGAGTAAAGTAGCTGTCCTAAAAAACTTATACACCAATACCTGACAAACTCTGAAAAAATACATACTAATTTAAAAAAAAGGGAGGTTTTTTTCTGGGTCATACAATGTCATTCTTTAGACATTTTATCCATTGGGCATTAGGTTATCCCCCCCCCCCCCAATACCTACAGCTAATAGAATCGATAATGAATTAATTGCTGGAGATAGCATGCTAACTCCATTATATGAGTTTTTTAAAAACAGTTTGAAAAACAATAAAATGTTCTGTCCTACCACTTCATTTCTGGGAAACACAGAGAAAGATAATAGATGAACTTTAGCAATTAAGTCCCAGACACCTGTCCCCCAGGTATTCATGGAATTCCAAAATTTATCTATGAACACCTAAGCTTTTTTACTACAACTTACAAATCTAGCTAATTTATTATCCAGACAAATCCATCATATACCTGGATTTTACCCAATAATACTTGTGCTTTTTCTTAAGAAATCTGAAGATATAACTACAGTTAAAAATATATGTGTCCTAAATCCATGAGTCCACTTGGCATCAAGATTCTTGAATCAGTGATCAAGGATAAACTTGAACCCTTTATCTTACCAACAATAGCCAAAATGCAATTTTCAAAAAGAGGTGCATCTATTGGTTTAGCTGCAATTATTTTTAAGACTGTTGTGGAGATTATTAGAAAAGAAAAAAAATATAGTCCTATTACCATTCGATTGGATATATAAAAAAAGAACACAATTCAATTTCAATAGATCAACTCATAAACCTCTTTACAATCTTGTCAGTCCTCAAATCATTAATGTATTCACCCATATATTAATAAATAGTGAAATTAATGTGCCAATGAAACCATATTGCTTTATCCTTCAAGGTTCCCCTCTTAGAGCCTTACTGTTTATAGTGTACATAAATCTCCTCCTTAAAATGATTGACGAATGGATACTGGTATTTTTGTACCACAATTTAAAAGTGACATTTCACATATTGCTTATATGGATGAAATTATATTTTTTTATCATCACAAAATATGTTCCCAAATTATTACAAATTTTGGACCACTATTCACAGGAATATAAACTAGAATTCAATTTAGACAAAACATTTAGTTAACAGATATATATAGGAAAATTTATACAATCTAAATTTAAAGGAAACCCTGTCACATTCCTCGATTTCCCCTTCTATCTTAGTAGCACTGAAATGAGAACAAAAATATATACTTCTCTTAAAGAAAAAAATATTAGCTGTCTTTCAAAGTCCTAACTTTCAGTTTATTCTAAAGTCACATTATTTAATATGCTCATTATGACAAGAATTACTTATTATAGCCCTATAATTATTTGCGCTAAAGTCTTTACTTCGCATGTTTACTCTCATGTTCAAAAAACTTCTGTGGGGCAGACCCATTGCATTCATCTTTATTAAAAAAAACTAAAAAATTCATTAATTCATAATGGGCTAGGACTACACTCATTAAATATATTCAAAATACAGAAAACATTTAATCTGATTACTTCACTTTAAAATCTATTTAATCATGTTGCTATATCATTAAAAATTGCACCAACAGATAAACATCCTCCTGGTACTGGTTATTAGGCTAATCTAATAAAACCACTATTGAGCATAGATAAACTAACCTTCTGTCCCCCTACGTATAAGTATAAATATTGGAAAACTTATCTATTAATAAAACAACCAACAGTAAATAATCAATGCAAACCCATATTGGGCCCAAACAATCAGCAACTTGTTAGAAGATTTAGATTCTGGAAGCTTGAGCCCAAATATTTTTGATTTTCTAATAAAGATTAACTTGGGAGCATTACCAATACTTTATTTTTATAAATATAGAAGAAATTGTACAAAATTGATGTCTTTTCCCCCTCTGTCAAAAAGATTTTGAAAATCAAGAGCATATATTCTATGACTATAGATGTTATGATAATAAACACATTGCTCTTCCCAACCTTTTTAACAATTCTTTATTTAATATTGCATACCTTTTTAAAACCTAAACAACAGGAATTTTTGCTAAGATTACAGCTAGTACATTCATCTTGTATGTATTATGGATTAAACTGGAAATTATTAGGGAAAGGGATAGAAAACTTGTTCCTTATACTTTTTTCCTTAATACATCAACAACTGAGACAGTGACATTGATCACCATTTCTTATGCTTGCTCAAGCTATTAAACAGGCAAAACTCTCTGTATAGTAGTACTACTCAGTGCAAACCAGAATAATCAATGGATGCAAGAAGGTTTGTGCATAAAATCCCTATCTAATGCCTACTCATCCAATATCCCAAGACTAATTTCTAGTTTATGACTTTCATAAGTAAGAAGCTTTGGATATGAGAGCACCTCAGATCCAAGGCACTAGATAGGGATTTTATGCACAAATCTTCCAAGATCTAGGTGCAGTGCTCAGATCTAAGGCTCCCTTAATGATGAAAGCCACAAGCTAGAAGCTAGTCTGGGGATATTGGATGAGTAGGCATTAGATAGGGATTTTATGCACAAACCTTCTTGCATCCATTGATTACTCTGGCTTGCACTGAGTGGCACTACTGTATGAAGAGTTTTGCCTGTTTTAATTGAGAGAGTGCCTAGGGGATATAACCTAATTGCAAAAAAAATCCATATTATTTATATATGTATGTGTATATATATATATAACCTTAAATACCTTTGGAAAAAAAAGAAGATACTAAAGAATTATATAACATTATCTAACTTGGGTAAAGGTTTACTTTAGTGTCCAAATCATGTTTGCCCTTTATTTTTCTAAAATTAGAACTAAATTATTATTCGAAAATCTTACATATATGCTACTATATTATAATTACATTAAAATTTATTAAAATGTAAAAGATTAAAAAAAAAAATACCTTTTTAAGCATAATTGTGTCCTATGCATACTAGGAAATTGGAGAAAAAAGCAGTAGTGCTCTGTCTACTCTGGAAGACAAATTCTTGGAGGTACAATAAAAACAAAGCTCTGCTGGTAACAGATTGGAATTTCAGCTTACGCTTTGCTCTCATCCACATATTTTCAATATTCTGGGCATGTATGTCTTGATCTTCAGGATGTAGGAAGTTGTCCTGATGGACGACAATTGAATGCATATATACAACATTACTGAGTACGTTATTGTACGCAGCTCAGCCATCTGAAATAATGTGCGAACCTAGTAAAATGTACTGCTGTATCAGGACCTCCAGTGTGACAGCCATCCTAGGTGGAACTTCTGTCAAGAAGCACTTCCTTGATCCTCTTTCGTTACCGCCAAAGACCCAATGATCTCTTTGTACAGTCCCCCTGTGGTATTTGCAGTGGAAATAATAAGCCTCGCCAATTTCGAAGACTAATGGCTCCCCATTGTCATCAAATCTGCTGAGAACCATCGGATTTGTGTCAAAATATCTGGCACATTTCTCACGGCAAAAATTAGCCCAGTCAATTATTATTTTTTTGCGGACGCCACTCTCATGCACAATGTATAATGTATTCTTGGGCAAATTATGCGTCCAAAAATGCACTATATTTATAATTGTTGCCAGAGGCAGATGACTTTGGGAAAAGAAAGATGCCTTTCTGATTGAGCTGCGATGGCAACATATTCTGCATTGCCATCTACACCCATCTAAGCATGCAGAACACCAGCGAACAACGAACACTACACTGTTGGAATATGGCATAATTCTTCAGATGTCTTCTTGCAAGCCATTTGATGGCTAATTTCAGAGTTTGAAGGGCATTCCACAACTCATACATCTTCCACTCTTCTCCCAGAATAGCAGCAACATTCAAAATTTGATCATCTGGAACTAAATGTTTAACAGATCTCCCTGCCATTTTTTCCAACTATAAAACTGTTACACGTGTGTATATAATTCAAATTTTTGAACCCAGAGAGTGCCTTTTTTTGAAATAAGTGCTATAAATGTAGATAGTTTAAATTCTTAAGTTTCAAATAATTTAAATTAATTATTTTAATTAATGTAGTGTAATTAATTCAACATTCAACTTCTTTAAAAAGGTAAATGTTTTTTTTATTATCTTTTACATTTTAATGCAATTGTAATATAGTAGCATATACGTAAGATTTTCGAATAATTTAGTTCTAATTTTGAAAAATAGAGGGCGAACATGATGTGGATAATGTGGACGCTAAAGTAAACCTTTACTCTAACTTGTATTAATTTATGTAATCTTTTTTTTAAAATATATATATAATCAAATTTAATTTTATGTAACCTTTTATATAGTTTCTAATCAGTTATATGTAACCATATTGATGTAAATTTGTGATGTAATCTATGTTTTTTGTAAATATGTAGCTATTTCGAATTCCATTAAAGCTTCTTTAAAAACTAATAATAATAAAAAGAAGAATAAGAAGGAAGAAGAAGGCAGAGGAGGAATAATAATAATAATATGAAGTTCTGCAGAAAGCAGTCCATTTATTTATAACCATGCATGTAACAAGTTCCAGTTTTTCATGCTCCAAAAGTACTCAAAATCTAAGCTTGATAAGTAAAAACCCTACCCTGATATACTTTTTTTCAATTTCCAATGAGTTAATAACTAATTAATAATTTTGTATTACATTTTTTATTCAAAATTTCAATTAAAATCAAGTTAGAAAACAATATGGTGACAAAATATTCACATGACCAGAAAAAGCCTGCTGCCAATAATACCAGTTCAAAGTTCAGTCAATAATCACTTATTTTTAATTTTATTCAGCACATTCCGATTATTATTTGGGGAAAAAAGAAAATTCAATTTCAAGTTCCCCAAGAAGCAGTTCACTTGCTCACAAATATGTTACTAAGCTTTGGTTTTTTATACTTAAAAAAAAAGTATTCAAAATCTTAGGCTAAAGGAGAAAAAAAATAACTATCTTCATATCCCTTTTTCAATTTCCAATCAGTTAATAACTTGCTTCTAATTTTGTGTTTCATTTTTCATTCAAATTTTAAATTAAAAGATAGTTACTTAATGATAATTTTAAAAAAAGCCATCACATGACCAGTGTGTGGGCAATAATATCAGCACAAAATTTCAAAGTTCAAAAGTCAGCCAAACATATGCTTATTTTTAAGGTTACTGTAATAAACTTTGATTTTTGTTTAGTAATAAAAATTTGATCTCAAGTTCCCCAGTAATCAGTTCACTTGCTCACAACCAAATTAACAAGCTCTGGTTTTTTATGTTTTTATAAAGTACTCA